>CM021107.1:60873085-61246176 GCA_007115665.2 Sequoiadendron giganteum | reverse complement strand
TTCCTTGATTGCATCCTCATAGTGAATTGGATCTCCAGCTTGTGAATAAAAGGCAAATAGTGTAAATGGCTGAGGATTGTTCTCACCTTGATTCTGATTATAGATATCAGTCATGCTTTTGATTTTCTATCTTCTCATACTAGCCAAAGTTGGATTTGATAAGTCACTTGAATCTACAGAATGTGGACTTGAAGGTCCTGCACCAGAAATTCTTACTGTGGTAGGTGTCTGCAGACCTCTTGATGCTACTCTTGTATTACTAGCTAGTGTCAGTTGTTGACCACTTGCTTGAGGTTGATTAGGAACTACAGGTACATTATTTTGAACTGTATTTTCATTCTCATCTTGTGGGATATTAATAGTAACACTAACTGTATTTTCTTTACTTCCATCCCATGCTTCATCTTCAACAAATTGGACATCTCTTCCGATTATTACATCTTTGGTTGAGGGATTAAACAACTTGTATGCCTTGGATTCTTCACTGTATCCAACAAAAATGCATTTTTCTCCCTTGTTATCAAGTTTTCTTCTCAACTATTCAGGAACATGTGCATATGAAACACAACCAAAGAATCTCATGTGAGACACACTGTGCTTTTTACCTGTCCATGCTTCCTCAGGAATTATATTCATCACAATTTTAGTTGGACATCTGTTCATAATGTTAACTGCACAAGATACAGCTTCAGCCCAAAATTCATTTGTTAAGTGCTTGGCTTTTAACATACTTCTAGCCATTTCCATTATGGTTCTATTTTTCCTTTCAGCTACACCATTCTGTTGAGGTGTGTATCTTGTTGTGAATTGTTTGTGTATTCCATGTTCTTTGCAGAAATTTAAAAACTCTCTTGAAATGTATTCACCTCCTCTATCTGTTCTCAGAAATTTGATGAAACAACCACTCTATTTTTTAGCTAAAGATTTAAATTGACAAAAGTAACTAAACACATCACTTTTTCATTTTAGAAAATAAACCCATGTCTTCCTTGAATAATCATCTATAAAAGTTAGAAATTAGAAACTACCACCTATTGAAGGTGTCTGCATTGGACCACATAAGTCTGAATGAACTATTTCCAATGGGGCTTTTCCTCTAGTGGATTTCCCTGCTGGGAAAGACTCTGTATGTTGCTTTCCAGGTATGCACCCCTCACAAACACTCTCTAGTTTTTGGATTAATTGAATTCCCTTCACCATGTTCTTTCTATAAAGCAAGTTCAATCCTCCAAATTTTAAATGACCGAATCTTAAATGCCAAAGCCAATTCTCATCCTTTACTTCTGCTTGAAAGACAGTTTGAACAACATTTGACTCCTCTTGTGCTTGTGCAAAGTTTGTACTTAAAGTTGGTTGAATTCTCAAAGGAAACATTCTATTATTTGTCATGTGGATTTTTGCAATCAACTGGCCACTTGGGTATTTGTCTAAAATAGTACATAACCCATTCTTGAAAGACACTCTATAACCCTTTTGAATTAACTGTCCTACACTCATCAAATTGTGTTTAAGGCCAGGCACAAAATAAATATGAGAAATATATTTATGCTCCCCCTGCTTGGTTAGAATATTAACATTCCCTTTTCCTTTTACTGACACTTTGTTGTCATTTCCTAGGGTGACATCTAACTTGATATTCTCATCTAGACTTGTGAATAACTCTAAATTCCCTATCATATGATTACTACAGCTTGAATCTAAAAACCAAACTTGTTTCTCACTAGCTTGAGCTACATTACAGGCTAAAAACATAGTACTCTTATTAGGTCTGTTGTCTTGAATCTCTCTAGAAAATTTTGCATTTTGTCTACCCATTTCATACTGTTTCTTTCTAAACTCATTCATGTAATGACCAAACATTTTACAATAATGGCATTGGACTTGAGATTTATCATACCTTTGTCCTTGAGGAAAGTTTTGAGATGGGATTTGGCTGCTGCCTCTTTCACTTGAACTTGACTGATTATTTCTTCCACCTCTGTTGAAACCTCTTCCTCTTGCTCTGAAATTTGATCTACCTTTGCTTCTTCCTTCGTTAAATGAATCTTGTGACTTGAATTCATGCTCCAATGACATATTTGTTGTTCTACTGAGTCTATGCTCATGTGAAATTAGTGAGGCATATAGCTCATCAACTGAATACTGTGTAAGATCCTTTGTCTCTGCTATTGTGACTGAAATTGTCTCAAATCTTGTGGGTAAGCTCATCAGAATCTTTTCTATAACTTTGACATCTTCTAGTGTCTGTCCATGTGTTCTCATTTGGTTTACCAGTCTCATTATCTGAGTAAAATATGAATCTACAGAATCATTTTCTTTCATAAATAGAGTTTCAAACTCTCTTCTCAATATCTACAACTTTACAGTTTTGACTTTGTCCATACCTTGATATGCTATTTGTAATATGTCCCATGCTTTCTTAGACTTAGTAGTGGCTGATATTCTAGGAAAGATAATCTCATGCACACCTTGTAGAATAAAAAAGTGAGCCTTTGAATCCTTCTTCTTGTTATCCTTCAACAAGTCTTTCTCTGCTTGTGTCAAGGCATTGTATGCTGCTGCATCTACTGGTTCTGGAAACCCATTCTCTACATACTCCCATAAATCTTGTGAACAGAACAAAGCTCTCATTGTTATAGACCAATAGTCATAATTCTTTCCATTTAATTATGGAATTTGAGTATTACTCAAGCTTCTGCTTGCTACCATGATTTATAGACTTTCTATAAAAAACCTTACAACTCTGATACCACGTGAAGGAAATAGCAGAGATAGAAAAATTTAAATTTAAACACATAAAAAATATTAACTTAGAATAGTCATTCAAACACCTTGCTACTTGAGAGCAAATAATCTATTAATTTTCTTCTGTTATCGATTATAAAAATATTCCCATATTTAAAGATTTTTGACCCACTCAAAAAATTTAATACAACATAAATGACATGCAAATGCTAGTAGATTAAATGTCCTAACCAAGGTCATATCGACATAAAATTCATCCTTATACAATACAAAATATTTAACACATCCGTTGTATTATGCCACCGTGGATCCCACTACCGAGCGCACCGAAGAAGACAAAAAAGTCAACCAACGTTGACTACCGTGCTACCGCCGCAGTTTACAAGGTGACCGCGGTGGTCGTGGTAACCTCAAGAGCTAACCGAAATGGGCTTACCGCGCTACCACCACGGTTAAATATTAGATCGCGGTGGTCGCGGTAACCGTCAGAGATGGGAGGTAGGAAGTTTACCATGCTACCGACATGGTCTAGAAATAGACCGTGGTGGCCGTGGTAACCGTCCACTGACAGTCTACTAACAGGAGATGTCGGGCATCGTGCTACCGCTGGAGACAGAAAGGAAGACCGCGGTGGTTGCGGTAACTACTAGGATGGAGGGAGACTAAGCCGATGGCGGTTTAACCGTGATACCACGGTGAGCGAAATAGAAGGCTGTGGTAGAGCAGTAGAAACCGCGATACCACAAGCTGTTGACTGGGTCGGTGCGGTATGGCAGTAAGTGTTGACTTCAAGTGTCGGATTTGACTGTGATGTGGAATCGTGAGTTGGGCGAATTTCCAATAATGAGGTCAATTGGTAAAACCTCTGAATCAAGAATATAATCAGACACTATAAAAGATCATACGATCAATATAATGTTGGAGATATTTTGGCAAACTATTTTATGGATTGTAGAAAATTTTGTTCTAATAGGATTTTATTGAGGCTTAAACATAGTTTACATTCTTCTAGATCTCTAGTATTTTTTCAAACCAAAATGACTGCACTATATTTATTTGAATTGGATTTGCAGTCTCTCCAAATAGCTGGAATTACTGTTTCATTGAAATGAGTGAAAAGCGCATAACCAAGCAATTCACAATTACACTTAGTTCCCTACAGTCTATACTACAACATAGGATTAGATTGAATGGAAACAAACTGCACAAAGCTTCAAAGCTAAGGCTATATAATGTAATTATACTTATTATTATATGAATAAATTATGTTATTATTATTGTATATTATATTCTTAATACTAATTTTTAAATATAAACTATAATTATTTTAATTATTACATGATATCTTATCAAATGACTAAGTCATACTTCTTATTGTTAGGTAAAATTATATTGTTATTGTATATAATATTATGTAATAAGTTTATTAATTAAAAATCTACAATTATCATAGTTAATAATTAATATTTTTTTTTATATAGTTCATATTTATTGGTGTGCAATGGGTATGCTGAGGAACCTTTGATAAGTTTAAAATTGTATGGACATAGTAATCTTTGGATTAAATAGAAGTAGAATGTGAATTTGGGTTAAATGTTCAAAGTTGTAGGATATGCATTGTCTTCAATATAATAGGACAAAAAAAAAACCCACAATCTTGTAGACATGCAAAATCAACATTCTTGATTAACATCATATTTGATCATTTTCTTCTTAATTAATTAAATCAAATTAATTAATTAATCTCCTAAAGTCTCTTGATTTAATTAAATCACATGTATTTAATTAAAAGACTAATATTCATTTTCCTCTCATTTGATTTAAAACAAATAGAAAAATGCAAATCAAATGTCACAACACTTAATCACTAGCTTAATTAGTTAAAACCCTGATTAATGCTAAGCCTAACCTATGTCCCATCCTCTAGTTTTTCCCACTTGCACAATAAATCATTTATTTTGATTTATTAAAACCCCTATTTTTCCTCACAAGGCATATTCCCAAGAAATATGCCCTCATTAACTCCCCTTGTTTGAATTTTTTGGCCAAGCAAATTTCCCCCCCAAATCCTTCAACTACATGCATTTAATGCCATTTTCAAAATTCAAATGGGCACATTGGCCAAAAATTGCACAATCATAGGCCAATCACATTGTGACAAGTGGTTCTCTCCTATTTGTTGGGGATTAGTCCCACATTCCTCAATCTTGGCCTCTCTTCTCTTAATCCCTCCTAAAAATTCAATGCATTATCTCGCATTTTACATCAACAATTTAGGCACTCTCACTATAGGCAACTTGAGTTCACTTTGCATCTCATTGTCTATCATCTCATTAAGCTTATCAAGGGTTGGGAAATGGCTACCTTCTATAGAAAGGATAGCACCAATCCAATATGGGATAGGTATATTTCATATTTTACATTCTTTGTTCATCTTTGTCATTTATTTGCATTTTGAAGCATGGTGTATTATCTCATATGGATGTTGAATACTTGCTTTGTTTTGAAACAATAATCATTCTACTAATGGTGTGTGTTATAATTATAGCCATTTGCATATTTTGATGACTACAAAATGGTGTTAGAAGGAGGGAACAATTGTTAGAAACACTTGCAGCTATAATAAAAAAAATTGTCTATTAACATTGAAGTCTCTATTTGATAGCCTATTTGGTAGCCATACTTGGAGTACAAAAAAAAAAGGGGTGGTGAACTCGACATGGAGAGAGGTGCGTAGACATTCTTCCTATGTTCCAGATTTGTGATTGATTGCTTTTATTTTTTTTCTGCCATTCTAAATGTGCCTTGTCTATGCTTCTACATTTTGAGTAAATTTTCCTCTCAATCATCTTTTACATTTTGGGCATCTTCTTTCACCCTTTTGCACTGGGTGTGTCGAGTGTTTTAGTGATAATCAATTTTATCAAGCTCTCATTGAAGTAGGGCAGGTGGGTTTCTTCATTTTCAATTTTTTGTTGTTGTTTGTTTCTCTTGTTTCAACTTCACTAAACCACGGGCTGCACACGCAAGAGACACAGATTTAAATTAAAGTATAGGTAACAAAATTGAGAATAATATAGCCACAAAGTCTTCCAAAGTTCCACCAGACGTGTGTTGGGTCATGTTAGGTTTGAATTTTGAGTCCAATGCTCATGGCAGGTCAGACATGTAAATTTTCTTAACGTAGTTAATTACAGATCTAATCATAGACAGTATCAAATAGACACAAGTATTATGTCAAATGAGTGGAGCTATCACGCCTGAGGAAAATTTTTGTCCATGGATATTTATTTTAGCCTCCATAAATTCGCTTCACACAGAAATTATTGAAGGCGTCATACAATTAATAAGATATTAAAGTGTCATGTTTATGATTTATGGCTAAGACGATAGTTGCTTAAAGCGTCATAAAGTTCAGTGCCTTGTTTAGGCATTGATATCAATAGTCTTCATTTTTTTTGTTATCTTTCTGACTAAAGGGGTACATCATTTAGGTTTTTATTTTACTTTTTTTATCTTTGAGAAATCACATATGTTTTAGAGAGGCTATGTGTGATTTGATGATGGGCTTTCAAAAATATTGCTTTAAGGATTTGCTATTACCTTTCATCCTGCGTGAGTGTACCTGTCATCAATGCTCGTATTTTTCATTACTAATATTTCTCTAAGAATGGTGTCACACTCTATATCAGGTATTGTGTTGTTAATTGTCTGACAGATCTACCATCAAGAATATCGTGACCTACAATAAATGTGAAAGAATATTACCAGGCCCTTAATTATTCTTGTTTCCTCTTAACTGAGTTCAAACACAATCCATGGGAAGTACGGTTAACTGAGGGAGGATGTTGACCAATAGCATTTTCTCAAAGGTATATGAAGTATTTTCACTGAATCCATGATGTGCTATAATCGTTGCCAGCCATGAGATTGCGCAGGTAGAAATGGTTGCGGGAAAAGGTTATGACCCACCTATCACATTTATTTAAAGTCTCTTATCTTCCTTCCTTTTTTGTGCAGGCTCAACCATTTATTCATTCCCATTACTAAAATGGTATGTGTTCTCATGAGAAATTACGTATGATTTTTATATCTTTGATTTGATACCCCCTTCAAGGTTGATTTCAAATCTCACATCGCTCAAGAAAAGTGATGTTATTGTGTGCTAGTTGCCTTTGCTTAAAAATGTATAAAAGGCCATTTATTTGTTGTTCCTAATATCTTATTTGGTTCCTCCATTCTATAATTATAATTAATGGTTGTCTCTGAACCAAAAAATACCCTCTCCATTCATTGCAACGAATCCAACAAATACCCTCTTCGTCTGAACTATTCTGTATTATAACCACCGGCCTGTCATTGATCTGCTTCTTCTTTCGGTATTTATTGCTCTGAATCTCAACCCTATGCGGAACTTTTAAGAAAAAAAAACAAAGTGTGGGGAATGCAAGAATGTAATTCAGCACTGGTAATGGTGACTACTGCACCATGAGGCAAGGCTGGGGGACAACACTTTCATCCTCAAATAGTTAATATGAGAAGGCTAAAAATCACGCTTTCTAGAGACCTTAGCATGTATTTATGAATCGCATCTTGGAGTATTAACTAATAATAATCTTAGTTGCTATCTCCTGCATCGGATATAAGAGCAAAGGGTGTGGAGTCTATTTTGCACTTGGTAATCAATGACCTCTTTTAGTATCTTTGCATGTGTGGGAAGCAAACCACGTGGAAAGCTGCAGCACCAAAGTCACTTTTTGTATGCTCAAACTAGATAATATATGCCATCTAGTATTCTCTTTTCTATTGTGCAAAGGAAGTCATGAATACATGTGCACCATAAAGTCTATGTTTGTTGTTGAAAATGGCATTTGGAAAAAGGTAAAATGATTTTTTATATATCACTTATATTTGACATCTATTTTTCTAAGATCTACTGAAAGGTCTGTCAACTATACCTGAGGACTTATCCAAATACAGACAAGATTGATATGTGGAAAGGGGAGCATAATATGCAGGTGGCACCAAAAGAGACTGGTTTTCCATTTAGCAAATGTATAGCCAAGATTATTAGAAGTCAAATTCCAAAATGGCTGCATAAGTAGAAGTCAAATTCTTTGGTATACTTATTTACTACTGTACACATCTAAAAATGGTCATGGTTAATCGAACCTATTAATTAATTAAATATCAATTATTTAATTAATGTTCTTAAGTCATCTACATATAAATAAATTTAATTATTTATTTATATTGTTCATTTTCCAATTCTTCTGATTTAATTAAATAAATAAGTTTATTTAATTAATTCTATCTTTCCTCTTAATTAATTAAATAGATTTCACAATTTATTTACATTAATTATCACAATTTTAAATTCTAAATTTAAATAATATTCTTCATTCCACATTTAATTAAATATTTTCAATATTTAATTAAAACCCCTTTCTAAATTTCCCACTCTTCTTACATAATTAAATATTTTCAATATTTAATTAAAGCCTTCTCATTTCTCACACATAAATGAATATTTATTTATTTAATTATAAGAGACACCTTTCAATTGTCTCTTCATTTCTCCATCTGTCTCTTAAAATTCCATCTTCTTTTTGAATTCTCGATCTCTCACCATTCATTTTAACAGGTTTGAACTCAACTGTCGATCTTGGCCAATTGAATTCCTACCTTCAAAAATCTATAAATACATCCATCTTATGAGTGGAAAAGGACCTTGGATCTTAGATCTTCATGCATAGTTATTATAGTTGCATTCTAACATTTCTAGCATTTAATTAGCAATTTCATAGCTTAATATTTAGCAATGCATATGCATTTTCATTAATCTCATTCTCTCATGTTACCATTCTACAAGCTGCATGTTACCATTCTACAAGCTGTTGTTTTAAACAATTGAGAGAAAACATCTTGAAATGAATCCTTGGAGATAGAGGACAATGGGACGAATTTGAAGGTGCTGCTTGTGTTTTAGAGTTTGAATTTGCTTTCTTTAATTTAGTTTCTTCAATATAATGTTTCATTGGTGTATTAGTTTAGATTCAAGTTGATTTACACATTCTAACATACACATTTCTGGCACCCACGATGGGGCCAAGCCCCACATTTAATTTTTCTTTTTGTAGATATTTCTAGCAGGTGACGGACAAAAATCACGTTTTGGCGCATACGAGTCTCGGTTCGGCGCATACGAGGATTGTTTCGGTGCATCCATGACCTATTTCGGTGCATCCCTAGGAGTTCTTTCGGCACATACATGATCTATTTCGGTGCATAGACGACCTGTTTCGACGCATACAGTTGTAAAAATTTAAAATTCTGATTCCGATGCAATCCGCGGACAGGATTTTCCAAATGTTATTTTTAACAGAATGAACCAATCCTAGGGTAGACATTTAAATCCGAATTAACCAATTCTAGGATAGTCACCAAACATAAATTTTCTATTGGTTAAAATGAATCCCATGTTTTTAGTGAAACAACATCTTCACTTAGTATAGAGAATTTGTCAATTTGGTGATTTAAAATTGAACCATTATTGTTTGTTGTGATTGTGGGTAATAGGTTTATGCTCTCCCCTTAACTGGGTGATTAGAACACTAGACTTACCTTTTATTTTCTGCAATTTAATGCTTTATTACATCCTTTAGAAGGCCTGCTCTTGTGGGAAAAAGTACTCACCCAAGAGGAACAACCTAAGTGGGAACACCTAAAGCCAAGGTTTCCAACCTACTTTAATCAAAAGCAAGTTGTTGATGAAAATCCAACTTTACAGTAGTGCGCAGGATAACCATCTCCAAAAAACCTTTGTTTTAAAGGTTGGGAGGTCTCTCGAGGGAGTATATCTATTTTCCACATTGAACGGATACCCTTACTACGAACAATAGTTTAGAAAGCCAGTCGTGTTAGTATCCAAACATCATCTTAATTATGGTGCAAGGGGAGGGAAGAATCTTCCCCCAAGATACTCACCATATAGTCGCCATGGATTGTTTTCTCAAGGGATTTGGTATCCACTTCCGTCACTTTGAGTACGCACCTGGAAAAGACAAAAACACAAGCACCCTCTAGGGGATGACAAGGCTATGTGAGTCGACGTGATTTTAAGCTGTGGGTTGTGATTACTATGACGACCTATTTGACAAATTAAGAGTGAGTCTGACTGAAGTGCTTATCTTGTTTAAAACCTGTGGAAATCTCGAGAACATATACTCTTTGTTTAGATTTTAGGATTAACAAAACAACTATCTGCTTCTATGCTATTTTTTTCACATTTAAATCAGATTAAGATCATCAAAAAAAAAAAAATATTATCAAACTATCAAAATATGTTGGTCTCAGAAGTAATCTAGCACATTCCAGGTCTGTTTCAGTGCATCTGTGCTCTGTTTCAGCGCATCTGTTCTCTGTTTTGGTGCATCTATGCTCTGTTTTAGTGCATTTGTGCTCTATTTCAGTGCATCTGTGCTTTTTGTTTCAGCGGATTTGTTCTCTGTTTTGGTGCATCTATGCTCTATTTTAGTGCATCTGTGTTCTGTTTCAGTGCATCTATGCTCTGTTTTAGCGCATCTGTTCTCTATTTCAACACATCTGTGCTCTGTTTCAGCACATCTGTGCTATGTTTTGGTGCATTTTTTCTCTGTTTCGATGCATCTGTGCTCTGTTTTGGCGCATTTAGTCTCTGTTTTGGCGCATCTATTTTTTGAGCCTAGGAGATTTTCTAACTTTCAGAAATCAAGTTTTATCGGTCTAGTCTTTCCCATGCTCAGAGTTTGGAAGTCTACAACATTTGCTAAGAAGTCCTTAGAAAGAAAGATTAGAAATCCCAAGAAGTCTCTTAGTTATAAGAAGGTATTGAAGAAGAGGAAATTTCTATATCAAAGTCGAAAGGTCCTGCTTGAATAAAAAGCCTTTATTCATCGATATCATGACTATATTAGAGGTTTCACTGACAATTATGCTATAGAACCTTTATAGTCAAGAGCTTTCTTTCAAAGAAGAGCCCTTTCTCAAAGACATAACCACAGTTAGCGTATTCATTCCTCTTATATTCCCCAACCTTCAATCACATACGCTACTCATCCAAATCAAATTCTGTAATAGAGAACTTAAACACATTAGGCATCCATTAAATTCATCTTTCTACAAAGCTAAGATCAAACTTCACAAAGTGAAAAATCATCTTTATTTTCGATCTTTGGTTTAATTCCCGCAAATAGGATTTTCATCCTTTCAATCAGGGAATCACGAGCTAAAGAGTAAAAATCTTTTAAGTCATAAAATCTTCATTCTATCCTGACTTTCATCACCGTTGCACTATTTCATTTCTTTGATCAAAGTTAGTAGGATTTGAGTAAAGCTTATGCCTATTACCACGAGATATCGAAAGCACATAGAAAAAGACAAAAGTACAGAGAGCAAAATGGGTGATAATAGTGAGAGGGAGGAAAAACCCTTGAACACTTCAAATACTGAGGAATTAATGGAAGAAAAACTTCAAGAAGCAGAGCAGGATCCTCAATTATGGAAAGGATTTTAGAAAGAAACAAGGAAAGATACTTTCTTTCTTTAGCTATTCAAGGAGCCAAGTTACCTGCTGATTTTGACACAGAAGGGATTAAAGAAAATCCTGAAACTCCTCTTAACAATTTTAATGCCCTTACTCAACAGATTAAGGAATTACAAGGGAAAATAAAAGAAATGCAAGGGGGAGCAACAAAGAAGTATGTTTTGGAGGAAATATGTCCTTATCCATTTGATAGACATCTTCAAATGATTCCTTTTCCGAAACATTACGAAATCCCTAAGTTTGATAGGTATAATGGGAAAACGGATCCCATTGAGCACGTGAGGGATTTCCAAAATATGAGCTTAGAATTTTCTCATGAATATACCTACCTAATATGGTTGTTTCCACGAAATCTGGGTGGAAAATCCATGGAGTGGCTTTCAAAGATCACTCCCCCCATCAAAACCTTTGAAGAGTTGATAAATACGTTTATATCACAATACTCTTACAACATTCAACACCAAATAACCATGCTTGACCTTTGTAAGATAAAACAAAAAGTAGGGGAATCTTTCACTACATTTTTACAAAGGTGGAAAAGGGTGTTTGCTAGATATTCTCATCTTGTTCCTGAAAAGGAAAATATGAAGATCTTCATTGATAGTCTTAATCAAGAAATGAGTTATAGACTAAACCTTCACTATCCTCAATCATTTGAAAAATTGATTGAAAACACAATTACTATTGAAGGTGCATTGATCAGGCGTGGATAACTAAAAATTGATAAAGAGGGTTCAAATTTGTACAACAACAACCATAATAACAACAGTGACAAGTCACGATTTTGGACTCGAAATTAAAATCTTGTAAATGATGGGGTAGTAGGTGCCAACAACGTGAATACAAAGCCTGTCATCCTTAATGTGTTAGGTGTTCAACGTAACAATAATATCAAAAATTCTAACACCCAAGCGAACGTTTCTAATCAAGGAAACACAACTAACACTCGTGGAAATAATTTTGGCAATAATCAAAATTCAAATGTGCCCAGACCATCATATTTTTCAAGTCGATGGAGTTTCACTCCCTTGGGCCAATCTTTGAAATCTATTCTCAAAGAATTATTGAATCAAAATGCTATTACATTGCCACCACAAAGACATTATGAGCCTCGAGTTAAACCACCATCGTGGAATGACTCACACTTCTTTGATTATCATAGGTGTAAAGGTCATAAGACGAAAAATTGCCAAGGGTTGAAGAATATTGTTCAAGATTTGATTGATAATCGTACCATCATAGTTGAGGGACATAATGTCAATAATGATCATCAAGCATTCAAAAATCCAGTCCCTAATTATCACAAAGGGGAATCCTCGAGTGATAAGGGCAAGAATGTTAATAACATCCACGACATTATTATCAATCATATCTATACTAACGATCCTCAAATAAATGCTATCCGAATCAAAGGTAAGCAAGAATATCAAGAGGTCAATGTTACGACAAGGGGACAAGCCAAGATCATTGTCAAAGGCAGCTCATCTCAAGCGGCAATTCCCCCTCCAAGTCAATACAATTTGGTTGATCAACTATGAGAAACATCAGCCAAAATTTCTATCTTGGAACTTTTAAAGTTATCACTTGCACATAAGGACATTCTGGAAAAGGCACTTGTTGATACAACTGTATCTCCTAATCTGGATATCGATAAATTTCAAGCCATGGTGGGACACTTGTCCTCCTACACATGTTTATCCTTTTCTGAAAAAGATGATTCATCCATAACTCATCCGCATAATTCATCACTCTATTTAGAAGTCATGGTTCACAAAACTTGCATTAGATGTGTTCTTATAGATTGGGGAGCTAGATTAAATATTTTTACTTTGAAATTGGTCCTAGCTTTGGGATATTCAATAGACTCTATAGACCCATGGAGTAAAATTACAATCAAGGCCTATGATGATGAGGAAAGGACTTCCAAAGGTCTCATCATGCTACCAATTAGAGTGGGACCTATTGTGAAGAATAAATTTTGTCAAGTTCTTGATCGAGATATAACCTATAATATACTATTGAGCCGTCCATGGATCCATGACATGCAAGCTTTTCTGTCTACTTATCATCAATGTTTGAAGTTTCCATATGATGGACGGGAAGTAACAATACCCACTGATCACATTAGCAGTCAAACTTGTTCTAACCTAAGAGCAACTCAGGACACCTTTGTCCCACATAATAGAGAGGCTTTGGCCATCTCTACCTCCAAAAACAAAGAAAAAGTGCAAGAAATGATAAGAAATTTTGGCACCAAGTTAAAATTGAAAGATAATGGGGTAGGAGAATATTCTTTATCTCTCTCTAACCTACCCCTATCCCCAAGATCCCATGGTCAACCCTCAACATATACACAATAGGCTACAACAATTTTAGCCTCAACTTCAAACCCCATCACCAAATTTAATGGGATGTTTATCATAGAAACTGGAGAAGAAGATAAATCTATTATTGTTTGGCTCTATAAAGATGAAGAAGAATTCATACAACATATCAAGTTACCCACACAACAATATGGAAAGGTTTATGCTATCATGCAATAGATGGGTTATGAAGGAAATGGCCCTCTAGGTAAAAGAAAACAAGGTATTGTTGAACCTGTCCAATTAAAAACAATGCATCCAAAAGATAAGACTAGGTTAGCATATGGTGAAGATACTAAGGAAAAAGTAATGCAAAGGCCATCTAATGAGGAGTTAGCTAAATCAATTCTGAGAATTCAAGCGGATAATTCTGAAATAGACTCAAATGAATATGAATGGGATGACTTCTCAGACAATTTTTTCATCTCAGAGACAAGGGTGGATGTCATACACAAATTCTCACCTACATTCTTACAAGGAGAAAGCTCAAGACCTTCGCTTGAATACGTCGTACAAAGCGATTAGGACTTTAGTGAGACCAATTCGATTCAAAGTGAGATAGATCATTTTGAGGAAGATACCATCTTAGACTTCTCCCATAATAACATTGTCAATAACATCATGACCCTCACAGCCAATGACCTTACTCATCCTAATGATCCATTACCTTTGGTTCATCCTGAACTCATTGATTGGGAACAAATTGCACCCATTGATGTTCCAACTTTTCCAAATGACAAAACCATAATAAACTTTCTTTGTTCATCCCATCCTGAAATAAGTTCCACCGAGGAATCACAAGATCAGAGTTTTCGACAGGAAAGTGCCAAGTTTCTCAGCTATGAAATAAATAATATAAAAGAAAAATCTAATGGTGAAAACCTAACAAAGGCAGTATTAGATCAAGAAAAAAGAAAAATAAAAGAAATATCTAATGGTGAAAACCTAACAAAGGCAGTGTTAGATCAAGAAAAGAGGAAAATAAAAAGCGTATCCAATGGTGAAAACCTTTCAAAGGCGCGAGAGGATGGGAAACTTGACACTCTTCTGGAATATTATCAAGAAAGATCTTCCATTCTAATTGAACCAACAGAGGCACTCAATATAGGTACTACGGAAAAGCCTAAAGTTTTACAATTGGCTACATCTTTGACAAACGAAGAAGTACCTAAATTCACAGAATTTCTCAAGGATAATCAACTCAGTTTTGCATGGTCCTATGCAGATATTCCTAGATTGGATCTAGATCTCATCATGCATCATCTATCTATTACACTAGGGGCAAAGCTTGTAAAACAAAAACTCATAAAAATGCATCCACATGTTGCGTTGTTGGTTAAAGAGGAATTAAAGAAGCTTTTAGAAGTTGGATTCATCCGATCCATAGATTGTGTGAAATGGATTTCCAACATCATGCATGTTGGAAAGCCAGACAAAAGGATTAGAATTTGCATAGATTTTAGGGATTTGAACAAAGCATGTCCTAAAGATGACTTTCCCTTACCAAACATTGATATGATTGTGGATTTAACTGCTGGACATGCAATGTACTCATTGATGGATGGATTTTCAGGATACAACTAGATAAAGATCGCACTAGAAGATCAGGATAAAATGACATTTACATGTCCTTGGGGTACATATTGCTGGAACATAATGCCATTTGGGTTGAAAAATATAGGAGCTACATACCAACGAGCAATGACAACAATTTTTTATAATATGATGCATACATTCATGGAGGATTATGTTGATGATCTTCTTGCCAAGTCTAACACTAGAGAAGGACACATCAATATCTTATCTAAAATTTTCAAAAGAATGGAACAATTCAAAGTAAGACTTAATCCAAAGAAATGTGTCTTTGGAGTGAAATCTAGAAAGTTACTAGGTTACATTGTGTCGGAAAAGGGAATTGAAGTGGATCCAGCTAAGGTAAAAGCAATTCTTGATATGCCACCACCGAGGAACATTAGTCAACTACGCTCTTTACAGGGATGGTTACAATCCATTTGCAGATTCATTACTTAATTGGCAGATAAAAGTTTACCATTTACATATCTCTTGCACAAGAATGTTCCATTCAAATGGGAGTACAAATGCGAAGAAACATTTGATCAAATAAAGTAGTATCTCATGAATCCACCAGTGCAAGGCGTACCTCTCATATTATATCTTGCTGCCACGAAAGTGTCTTTAGGAGCATTATTGGCACAAGAAGACAATTCAGGAAAATAATGAGCCATTTATTACATCACCCGAACCTTAACGATTCACGAGCTAAATTATACCTTCATTGAAAAATATTGTTTAGTAGTGGTGTTCACTTCTCAAAATTTACGACACTACATGCTAACTCATACAGTAAAACTTGTGGCTAAGATTGACCCACTCAAATATCTTGTAAGTAAGGCAACCTTAACTGGCAGGTTGGCTAAATGGGTCATGATCTTAAGCGAGTTTGATATTCAGTATGTGGATCAAAAAGCTATAAAAAGATAAGTAATTGCAGATCAATTAACAGAAGCACCAATTCTAGTGGAACACCCAATACATGTTGATTTTCCTGATGTCGACGTGTTCACAACAAATATCCAGCAATCATGGTCACTCTACTTTGATGGTTCTTACACTCAACATGGTTCGGGAGTAGGAATTCTTTTTATTACACCTGAAGGACATACAATCCCAAAATCTTATCGGCTAATGTTTCCTTGCACAAACAACATAGCTAAATATGAGGCATTGATAATCGGCATAAAATTGCAGTAGACTGGAAAATTGTAGAACTTCAAGTTTTTGGAGATGCACAACTTGTTATAAATCAAATTAATGACGAATATCACACTAAAGATGACAAGTTGATACCTTACAAAAGAATGGTAGAAGATCTTGAGAAATGTTTTGTTAATATCAAGTTCATACATATTTTGTGCATTGATAATAAAGTAGCAGACGCTATGGCTACAATCGCCTCTCTACTCCAATTGATAGAGAATAAAAAATGATACGATTTCCTGGTGGAGCACTTGTTTTCTCCCATGCATGAAAATCTTGAAACACAAATCATTTTCCATCTAACAAGTTCTGACTCTTCCTTATATGGCCAAATTTACACTTACCTAAAAGATACTACCTTACCCTTAGGCTTAGGAATCAAAAACGAAATTTCATTCGTCAATCATCCCGTTACACCTTAATTGCTGATGTCTTATACCGGCATGGTCTGGATGGTACCCTCCTTAGATGTCTTAAACACGATGAATCAGAAAAGTCCTTACAAGAGGTCCATGGTGGAATTTGTGGGACACATTCAAGTGGACTGACCTTAGCAAAGAAACTTGAAAGATTAGGGTACTACTGGCCAACCATGGAGAAAGAATCATTTGCCTTTGTGAAGAAATGTGTAAAATGTTAGATTCATGGGAATCTCATTCACGCTTCTGCTTAGGAATTACAACCCTTCACCACAACATGGCCTTTCGCTCAGTGGGGATTGGACTTGGTTGGCAAAATACATCCATCATCTTGAAATGGACATAAATTTATCATTATAGCCACTGAGTATTTCACTAAGTGGATTGAAGTTGTTTCTCTAACAACTGTTACGGGAAAACAGATCTCTTCGTTCATCTTGAATTATATCATTTCCAGGTATGGCATTCCTAACTCCATTATCATAGATAATGGTAGACCCTTTAAAAATCAGGATGTTGATGAACTATGTGAAAGATTTCAAATCCAACATAGGTTCTCTACACCTTATTATCCACAAGGGAATGGTCAGGCTGAAGCTTCAAACAAAACAATTCTAAAGATTTTGAAGAAAACAATAAATGAAACAGGTCGTGATTGGCATGTCCAATTGAATCTAGCATTATTGGCCTACAGAACAAGCATTCACACACTGATAAGAGCTACTCCTTATGCGTTGGTCTATGGAGAGAGGCTATTCTACCACTAGAAGTTGAGAATCCTTCACTTCAAGTATCACTCAAAGGGCTAATCAATGACAAAGACTACAGAGTATCAATGTTATAAGAGCTAGAATTGCTTGATGAACGATGTCAAACTATGGTTAATCACTTGAAGGGATATCAACAAATTATGTCCCATAGCTACAATCATATTGTCAAACCATGAAATTTCCAAGTGGGTGATTTGGTTATCAGAGAAAACCCTCAAAATCAACAAGATCGGGAAAAGAAAGGCAAGTTTGAACCTAATTGGTTGGGCCCGTTTGTTATTGTTGCAGCATACAGATCGAGGGCATATTAGTTGTCAATAGCAAAAGGGAACCTGTTCGAAAATCCAATCAACAACATTCATCTGAAAAGGTTCTACACCTGAGAAAATATCAAAAAAATATAAAAAGTCCTAAAAAAAAAAAACAATCCCTTGATGAAAACCTGACAAACATGCGTCTTGGTAATAGCGAAAAAATCATAAAATCAGGAAAAAGTGCAATAAAAACAAACAGTGAAAACCTAGCAAACAGGCATTGTTTGTGATTTTATTTGGCTCTCTCATCTATTTAGGATTCATTCTGCATATCCATCCTTTCATCAACATCACACACACCTCACCATCGCATTTGCATTGCATCATCTCCTTGGAATGACAAGGATCTCATCATGGCTTGACGATTTGAGGGTTATCCATCACAATAGTTGTGTCTAGCAAGAGTCAGAGTACAAGGTCACTAGGGGGCAATTCGCTGCTTGAAGCTTTTCTAGCAGATAGTCGGTAGCGTGTGTCCAGAATCAGAATATTGGAAACAACAGTCTTGTCCAATTAAACTGAGCTTACATGACTATTTTGATAGATAATTTAAAACAAATTGGATGATCTTAATCTGAAGAAAATGAATGACAAACTTAAAGCAATAAGTTGCAAATTGTTGTTTTGATATTTGATGATATCATATCTTTGGAGTGGTTCAATGATGTACTGAACTAGAATCACAAGGAAGAAGTATGATTTTTCTTTGATTGTTGTCTATAAGTTAATCATTAGTATTGTGTAAACTGGTCATGGGACATGCTCTACAATGTATCATTGATGACATTTTGGAATTTGCATAGGAAGATGGTTAACTTTTGTCTGTTTATGCAAACAATACTCAGGTCATCTTGGTTCAATTATACCTCGATGCTTGTATTAACCTGCTACATCATACATTATGGAAGTAGTACTCAGTTCATCATTGGTGCTAATATACCCTTTGATGCTTTTACTAACTTTCAACATATCAAAAGGCTCAATGATGACAACTAAACACAACAGAAAATGGCAATAAGGACAATGATTCATTATTTTAGGATTTCATAATTCATTATTAGGACTGCATAATACATTTGCATTTCGAGGGCCTTTCTAAATAGATTTTTGAGGGTTGATCACATTCTTAAATATCTTTTTTAGACAACGGTTGAGTATGAATGGACATCTATTACATTTCATTTTCATTTTCATTATCATTCATTTCACATGCATTCCATTATCATTATTATTGCACTTGCATACTTACATCATCATTTCATTGCATTATCACATTAATTATCATATCATTTTTCATCATGATCATTATCCATCATTACACATCATATGCATAGTCATTATCTTAATCATTCATTAACATATACACATTCATAAATAAAATTGCATTCATGTCATTCTTTTCACATCATCACTTAGGTTGTCATGATCATTTCCATTGCATCATATATCATAAGTTCATTACATAAGTGCACTTCCAGTACATCATTATTATCATTTATATTACATCATAAATCATGTCACGTTCATATCATTCATTACATGTTACATCATCATAAATCATATTCTCTCATTTCATCTAAAGCATTTAAATCCTGCATCATACATTCATTATATACATCAAAAAGAAAGAAAAAAATAATTTCGATTAGATCATATCATTATTGCATCATCATAGATGACATAGCATATAAAAGTAAAAGCATACATCCATAACATCTGCATAAATCATTCATAACACATGCATAATCAAATCACCACTGCATATCATAGATCTCATCAAAACAAATGTCCAGGAATACAAGGATATTAAATGTTTCAAAAAGATATATCGCATACAATGACATAAATGTGTACAAAATTCTCATCACTGAGGGGCATCTGGTTGTGGAACATGATTGCTGCTGCCTCTAGAGGTAGTAAGTCTTGACGGATCTCTGCTCCTAGAAGCTCTAATCTCTTGTCTGACTGATTGACCCACACTCCTGGTCGCACTTCTAGAGTGACTACATGAGTGAGTCCGAGTCCGAGTACCTGACTGTGTGAATGCTATCTGCCGCTCAGATGGCACTACCTCAAAATACCGCATCCTATAGTACTCGGCCTCCCGAGCAGTCTCTAACCCCTCTGCTACAACCTATCCAATAGAGGTGCTCTCAATTGATCTCAGTAGTCTCTTGGCTACCCCCTCAGCCTGTATGCATTGCTCTCAAAAGTTGTCTCTCTTAGCTGTGAGCTGAGCTATCTGTGGGTCGGGAGGTGGTGGTTGTGTGATCTATGCTTGTAGCTGACTAATGGTCACCTGCGCCTATGCTAACTAACTCCTAAGAGTCTGAACCTCAGCCTGCAAAGCATCCCCTTGTCCCTGTGATAGAGCCGTGATAGTAATGCGTGGCACTGAAATGCTGGCCTGACCCACCACTCTGGATGTCCATGGCCTCATGCTGAAGGGAATATCAAAGAATAATCTCTATCTCCCACCACCCCCATCATCCCCATCATCCCCACTATCCAAGCCATCAGACTCCTCATCCATCTCCTCATCCTCAGAGATCTCATCATCCACGTCCATAGCCGCTCCGCCAATATCCTTGGCCTGATCTGCATGTACCCCTCCCTGTACTCATACCTGTGCCTAACCTTGTGGCTGCCCTACTACTGGAGGTCCCTGAGGCTGTTGTCGCCCCATCTATATAACTGGTCCTCCCATCAATGGGGCAGGCTCATTTGGACTAGTAAATCTAGGGAAGGGATGTGTGTAAAAATAAGCTGCGTAGTTATCCGTCATCCCTGCATTGGTAACCTCTGGATGCATGGCCCACTGAGCTGGCTGCAACTCAAAGTACTCTGCCCTAGTTGCCCCAATGGTCACAAAGGGACCCCACTTTGATACATCCTCCTGGTGTCTGGTGTATTTTTCCACACCCTGTGGCATCATGTGAACCAATCCAAGCTATCTCAGCACTCGCGTCACCAAAAATCGCTCGATGATGAAAGGGGTCCTCGCAAGAAAGTATCTAGATCTAGTCATGTAGTGTAGCTCTATATCATCAACCTCCCAGGGGTCGCAGTCCACATATGGTCACCAGATGACAGTATCCAAATCATCAAGTACCCGCCACCAGTACTCCAATTTGCCTAGTGTCGGCTGGACAAGGGGCCCTATATATGCATAAACGTACAGAAATCCAATGGGGCAATCTATCTGGATCATGGGGTGTGTAATCGCAAAGTGCTCCAATGTGAATATCTGTAAAAGAGTCACCCAGCAGGAAAGACTCTTCCCATCTATGTACACGACCTGATGAAGGTCATGGTACAGATGGGCAAGCATGCATGACCCCCATGCATATCTAGTGCAGTGGAGAAGCATGTCCTCCAAGATCCTACCCCACCCAACTGATAGTCCCTTTGCCCTACGATCAGGACAAAGGAAACCACCGATCATACCTGCTAAAAGCGAAGGCAGTGGGGCATATCTCTCCATTATCTCCTTCTAGGGAAGCTCAAATCCGGATACATGAGGATCCTAGAAGAATCATCTCAAAGAATCTATCCCCCCAATCTCCTTGTGATCATAAATCACAAGCTCTCAAACCACCGGAATACACAAAATCCTGTAAACAACCTCTGGAGTCACCATGATCTCTCCTGTCGGCAAGTGGAAGGTGTTATGCTCACTATGCCACTGCTCCGCTAAGGCAATCAACAGTGCCCTATTGATCCGATACTACGGGATACTCAAAAAAGCTCTCAAACCACACTGATCTATCACTCCCAAATCCTCGTGAGATAGTCAGGGAATCATCTCCCACGTCTGCAAAAATCTCTCTCTGATCTAGAGGAGGTTAAATCCCTCCTTTACAATATCATCAAGCAATCATGCAAATCAATCAACAATGAATATCATCAGTCAATCTGTACATCAAGAAAATTCAAATCAATTTCTATTTGTTTTTCATATCACATGGAAACAAATTTAACAGTCATCATGACTCAATTTGACTTTCAAACAGGAAAGCAAATATATCAATACTATTTGTTTTTCATATCACATGGAAACAAATTTAACAGTCATCATGACTCAATATCTATCTATTTGAATTTCAATCAGGAAAGCAAATCTATCATTTCTATTTGTTTTCATATCGCATGGAAGCAAGTTTATCAGACTTATTTGTTCTTCAAGCATGAAGACAAATTTATCAAATCTAATCATTGATGATATTGAAAAGCATAGAATTTGTTGTCTAATCTAGCAACAATTGTCAAGCATGCATCAATTTTTCTTCAAAAATTGAAATTCAGCAAAAATCCATGGATGCGCTAAAACAGTTAATCAATGCGCTAAAACCGTGGATGCGTGACTTTACTCCATGGATGCGCTAAAACAAACTATGGATGCGTGATTTCATGAATGCGCTATTTTATCTAATCTATGTGCTAATCTAGCCTATCCACTAATCTATCATTCTCCACAGGAAAATGTCATGGATGTGCCATTTGATCTATCATATGTGCTAAATCACCTATGCGCAACTTTTTTGCACCTATGCGCCACTTTGGATGCACCGATTTATCTACTGTATGCGCTAAACTACAGCTCGTATGCGCTAAAACAGAATTTTAAAAATCCAAAAAATTCGAAAAAGCATCCAAAAATCATTAAAAATTTCACAGAGAGGTTTTGATCGACTTATCGAAGGTCCATACATAGGTGGTCTCTGATGACGGTGACCTCGCTTGAATCTATGGTGCTCATAAGGGATCGACATCGCTAATATCTCTCTTAGAGCTCCAAAATTCTCAAAGGTTACTGTTCAAATGAAAGTGACTTCTCACCTTTTTCACCTTTTAAAGGGGTAAAAATAGCATTTTTACTATGCAAAGTGCTATTTCGAGAGTTAAATCGCCAATTTTCTCTGAAATCATCTACAAATCTTCCAAATCAGTCTCATAATCATTCTCATCATGTGATTTATCTCTCGATGGGGCATATAGCATCATAAATATTTTTTTCAAAATCAGGGGCAATTTCTTTGAAGCAATGCGTAAAACATATCACTTCAAAGAGGGGCAAAATGTACACATCTAAAAATGGTCACGGTTAATCAAACCTATTAATTAATTAAATATGAATTATTTAATTAATGTTCTTAAGTCATCTACATATAAATAAATTTAATTATTTATTTATATTGTTCATTTTCCAATTCTTCTGATTTAATCAAATAGATAAGTTTATTTAATTAATTCTATCTTTCCTCTTAATTAATTAAATAGATTTCACAATTTATTTACATTCATTATCACAAGTTTAAATTCTAAATAATATTCTTCATTCCACATTTAATTAAATATTTTCAATATTTAATTAAAACCCCTTTCTAAATTTCCCACTCTTCTCACATAATTAAATATTTTCAATATTTAATTAAAAAGCTTTTTCTCTTCTCACATAATTAAATATTTTCAATATTTAATTAAAGCCTTTTCATTTCTCACACATAATTGAATATTTATTTATTTAATTATGAGAAACACCTTTCAATTGTCTCTTCATTTCTCCATCTGTCTCTTAAAATTCCATCTTCTTTTCGAATTCTCGATCTCTCACCGTTCATTTTAATAGGTTTGAACTCAACCGTCGATCTTGGCGAATTGAATTCCCACCTTCAAAAATCTATAAATATAGCCCTCTTATGAGTGGAAAAGGACCTCAAATCTTAGATCTTCATGCGTAGTTATTATAGTCGCATTCTAGAATTTCTAGCATTTAATTAGCAATTTCATAGCTTAATCTTTAGCAATGCATATGCATTTTCATTAATCCCATTCTCTCAGGTTGCCATTCTACAAGCTGTTGTTTTAAACAACTGAGAGCAAGCATCTTGAAATGAATCCTTGGAGATAGAGGACAATGGGACAAATTTGAAGGAGCTGCTTGTGTTTTAGAGTTTCCATTTGCTTTCTTTAATTTAGTTTCTTCAATCTAATGTTTCATTGGTGTATTAGTTTATATTCAATTTGATTTACACATTCTAACATACACAACTATAGTGACTGGAAGAATATTTTCAAAGGCATCAGGAAATGAAGAAAACTGCCACCCTCCATGTGGAGTATTTTGATTTACTGGATGATGGACTTATACACCAGAAAAGAAAAGAGTTGCCTGGTGCAGTAACTTGCCCATCACCAAGGAACAACCTTGTATGATGTCACTTCTATACCATAGAAAATGTAGCAGCACGATCGTAATTTTCAAATCCCTGACATGAAGCCTTCAATGCTCTTAACTCATCATCCAGAACTTTGAAGGCGAGGAAAATGAAGGAGGAGGGATTTTTTGTTTGCATGAAGAACTCACAGCGTTGAAGCATTGGAAACAATCCATGAAGATTCTTGGAGTTAAAGAAGATTGAAGCCTTAAAACTTGAAGTTAACAAAGCATTTTTAAATGCTTGGAGCGTCCATTTCTACTCCCGCTTTTTGTTTTAAACCAACTTACATTTCTTTTCGAGTTTTAAATCAATCATTGATTTGATCTTTTTGAAGTTCGTTAAAAAGAACCTTAGGCATTTACTAGATTTTGATTTGGGCTAAAATTTAACCAGACACATTTCACATCTTGTTTTGGTGCTTTTAAAATGAATGAAAATCACTGCTTTGTTGTCTAAAATGAACAAGTTTTTTTCATGCTTTACAATATTTTTCACAAATTAATATCTTTTAAAAGGCATATGCACTTCTCTCATGCTTCATGGTGATCTTGAGAATCAAAAGCCTTTTGGTGATTTTAAGTTGTTTAGAAGATTGCCTTGACACTTTGATTTGGGGATTAAAATTGAACAAAACATCTTGCGAGTGTGAGTAAGGCTATTGTGTGTGTTCTCCCTTTGTTTCTAAACGAAGGTTGATCAAACTACGAATATGTTTGCTTGCTTTTTTTTATCTTAGAGGGCTTGCCTTGTGGGAAAAAGTACTCACCCAAGGGAATGACCCAACCGGTAACACACTAAAGCCAAGTGTATTTTCAGCCAGGATATAAAAGTGGGTACTAGAACAAAAGCCAGTATCACACAATTGGCTCTAATGAGAAGGGTAGAAATGGTCTCTCACCACATGGGTCAATCTCCATGAATGGAAAGTCTGAACTAAAGCCCCTTGTTTAGCAAAGCCAAAAATCCTATCTATTTGTTGGTGCAAAAGGTCATGTCCTTTGAAGCCGCCCCATGTATACATGTAGTTTTTTTGTAGAGATGGAAAGTATGCCATGGGAGATTCATGGTTACTGATGATTGGCTGACTCGAGAAGCGAGTGCACTATAAGGGCAAGCTTGTGTGGTCAAACATCTAATCATCTGCAATGAATTTGCACAGATGGATTTATCCAAGTGGGAACCCAACAAATACTTTATTTTCATCATAGGATTGTGCATGTTATTGGCATCAAAAATACTTTTTTTGGATCCAAAACAGTGGAAAAAAACATTCAATGAATCATCAGAATTTCAAACCCTTCAAAAAAACAAATACCTTGGAGGTTTCCACATGTTACTAGTTGTCCCTAGGGGTTCTTATCTCTAGAAGGATTCTAAACATTCAAACATCTCAATTTATTTCTCCCACAGTCAACACTACATAACCTTTACCCTGATTTCTTTGATTTCCACATAATGCACTTTGTCGAATAAAATAAAATTAGGACATTGGACATTCAGTTTGAAACATAATCAAGAAAGTGTTTGTGGTCAAAATAACAAAACCTAAGAAAGATAACAGACAATTGAACCAGACATGTGCTTGTTCTCTTTTGGATCATATGGTTTTTATACAAACATTGGTCTTTTGGTTGAATTACTTTTAGGGAAAAGCATGTTCTTCATTACCTTGGTGTTGTAAGAAAATCCCTCTTAGGTTCGTCTAGGATCAAGTCAAACACTTCACCCATCTCAGACATCAATCAAACATCATCTCATTAAAAAACTCTTGGGAACTTTGAAAACATTACTTATGCTAGAATTTTAGGAAAAAATCAACGTCACCTTATTTGACTTAACACACTTAGTCAAATTATCAATCCCCTTGAGCGATTTTACCTTTAGGATAACACAACTTCCTAAGTTTTACAAGTTCAAAATCGCCTTGTTTGGCTTAACACACCTAACCAAATTATCCTTTTGTATGAGTTTACTCTAGGATAACACATCTTCCTGGGCTTTACAAGTTTATTATCATCTTTTTTGACTTAACACACTTAGTCAAATTATCCAATCCATTATCACCTTGTTTCACTTAACACACTTAGTCAAACTATCCTTATTCAAAATCATATCAAATCAAGTCCTAAAGTCTAGCATTGATCCAAAGTTCCTAGAAGTTTAAACACCTGTATCATTCACCTCTTTCATCCTTCATCTCATCATTGGTCCTAAACCCCTAAGAGGTCAACAAGGTCAAAACATAATAGGAACATGGAATTTAAACTCGACTCATACATCATGAGAAATCCAAGTCAGCCAAACTATCTAGGTCTCACAATGCCAATTGATTATCTAAACTCACATTTAGGCATGACATCATTATCTCCTCCAAACCTCAAAAGTACAATGAATGTGAGTATGCCCAATCTAAATTTTGGAACACCTTTCCTAATGGTAGATTTAAATCCAAGTCCAAACCTACAAATCTATCAACCAAACAATCAATGCATGAATCTTCAAGCAAACAACACTATCCCACCGAATCCATACATGCCAAATATGAATATACCAGGTATAAATTTACCAAAAATGACCATTTTGAATGCACACTTAGTAAAATTTTGGGTAGATATGTCTACAAATCCCATCAATGTTCAAAATCCATGCAATATGTTGACAACTCCATGTATGAATCCAATTCAAGGTAACCCAATGCAAAATCAAAGCAATGTGTTTCCCAACCACAACAATGTTCAAAGACAACCAATAATGCCAAATCTAAACATCACACCAAATCATAACATTGTTCAAGATCAATTCATCCATGATTCCATAGAAACACCACAAGTATACATGCCAAATATGCTTGCTCAACAATCAATTCAGTGATATCAAAGGTGTCAAGATTAGAATCAAGATAAAAAGTTACGAGATCAAATTGTTTAACTTGCCAAAGTAGTTGATCTATTGCGCCAAGAGACATATCCACCCCAAAATCAATACACTCTTCCATTGGTTGAACCATGTCATCAAAGCATTGATTTGTCTCCATAACCACATCAGGAACAATATCTCCAATGTCAATAAATTGTATATCAAGATCAACAACAAACTAAATCACCACATCTCAAAGATCAATCACCACATCTCCAAAATCAATCACCACAAGGTCAATTTAAAGTGAAAATATCATAAGGTAACAAACGAAAATACACACCACTTGGGGAACCAATTGAGTCTATCTTGCAATGAGTAATACAAGAAAATCTCATTCAAATCCCCATTTATATGAATTATCGAGAGCCCATGGTGAAACCACTAGGGTACAATGAAAAGCACTTTTATGATTTTCACAAAGTAAAGGGACTCACAACATCAAATTATATTCGACTCAAAAATATCATCCAAGATTTGATTGATCAAAAGCTAATAGCTATTGGGGACAATAATCAAAATTCAACCATTGGTGATAGAATTAAAAAACTCCCCACCACAATTGTTGAAAACAATGATCAAGGTCTATCCATTAATGAGTACATTGAAGATGTTTCCATCTCAACCAACGATCAAATCAACACACACCAAGAGCCACTTTTCAATCATGATAAAAACTCACCAACCATACCCAACAAAGATCCAATCCAAGAAACGTTGACATCACTTGATCCTATGGTTGAAAACATTGACAATCTCTCCACCATAGCTACTGAAGAACATGATCAAAATCAATACATCAATTATCACCGTGAAGATATGTCTACCCCATCTATTCATTAGATCAACATTCATCAAGAGCCACTTTTTAGTGATCTATTTCAAGAGGTGTTAACATTATTTTTTCCTATTGACCTAATCCATGATCCATCGATCAATGATCCTATTGAAAATGTCGCTACACCGCCTTATGAGTTACAGGACATATCTCAAGAACGTATTCCAAAGCACGATCAAAATCTTCCATCAAGGTCTAGCAATGGTCCTTTCCAAGGCATATTGACATCCTTCAACCTCACATTTGAGAATAGTGAAAGAATATTTGACACTACACTCAATCCAAAATCCATTCACAAATCAAGTCAATATTAAGCCATTTCCCATGCCTAAAGATGATACCCAAGAACCTGCTATAAGCAATCCATCCTTTCAGATTGACCCATGTCAAGAACTTGATCCAAAGCATGTCGGAAGCAATTCTGAAATCATTCAGAAGTGGATGCTTGCAGTTAAGAGGGGATGATCAATCATGTATGTTTTTTGTATGAATTGACAGAGAGATATGTTTCAGTTAACTAAGATTGACTTGGGTCCACCTTGGGTGCCCAGGTTAGCATCTTTCAGTTAACACCTTTTGCATGAGAAGATATTTACAAGGCTTAGTTAAGTGGTCCCATTCATGGGTTCAAACTTTGAGGTGGAGTTTACAAGATATCTTCATGACTAGAGTTCAATTAAGTGTTCAATTTGGGGTGCCTAAATTAAGGATGGCTTTCATTTGAATTTTGTTTACATACTAGAACTCTACTTGCCAAATCTAAGTGTAGGTTTTTAGAGGAGATCTATGCTCTTTTAATTGACAACCATTAAAATTTTTACATGCTCATAATTGTTTATTGCAGCAAGAGCATAAGAGTTTCATGAGAGTTTATTGCAGGTTGTGAAGAAGCATATCAATCAAGGATTGATACAAAATTATTATAATATTATTCTAAGGTTAAATAATACAATTAGTATTGATTTTGATGGAGTTTTTTCTCAAAAGGGTCTCTCCACGTATATGTTGTGTCACTTCTATCGTATGTCTCATTCTTCTACAATATTTTGTCTCTTTCTAAAATTGGAAAAATTGATCTAAACAAGATAACCATATACAAAGAATTGATCTAAACGGATTAATTATGCACAAATAATTGTGACAACAAATACTTAATTAGATCTAGAGTCGCATAGTTTTACAAATTTTAAACTACAATTTTACTTTCATTTTCAACAAAACAAAAAAAATTTGTTCTTACAACTATGGTTATCTTTTAGTTACCAATTATCCCATAGATGGGCTTCATATCTCCTTGTCCATCTATGCTTGCATTGATCCCAATATGATATTACTACAAAGCAACATTTTATTTGAATCAAAATATATGTCTTTGGTTAAATGTATATGGAATGGAAAAAATAAATTGCAAAACAACTTACAACAACAACAAGAGGCCAAACATTGTAAAGATTGTGGAGCATAACACTTGTGAAACCTTCCAATATTCTATCTAATAGTGGTGGATAGCATGATTTTTCAATAGTCTGCTATCAAAGCAAAACCGTAGTGACTCATTTCACAATGCAACCAAAACAATATACATCCTCACACTGTAACATTGAGTATTGCATTTACTTCCTCTCGTGCCACCGTACAACAATGCCAAGATGCATTAACCCTCATGTGAGGAAATACTTACCATTCTATTTCTGTTGATGGAGGCAACCAACTCCACCACCACCAACCCACGTGGTCAACAAACTCCACCATAATTATGGATAGGTCTGGGCATCCCATTACAAATTGCATGGAGTCTTATCATATATTAGACAAAAATGCAATGTAGACAAGACTATATATTTTTTAATGTAATATACAGGAAGAGCAAAATAGTGAAATGCTCAAAAGAGAAATATGTAGATCAACATTTTCCAGTTATTTGAATTAAATAAAACTAATTGAAAAGCTAGCAAGAACATAGTTATAGATGAGAAAACTCAAGGTATATAGGCACAAAAAAATGAAAATAAAAAATAGTTCTAGAATTTTAAAGTTATTAGTCAAATGGAGCACAATATTTTTGAAATTTTTTCTAGAGTATGTAGATATATTGTTTAATATACTAGAATGTTGAAAACATGTTAGTGACTGTAGACATCAAAATCAACATCATGCATCTAATGTTCTTCATTTAATTAAATAAATCAGATTTATTTAATTGAATTTCTAATGTTCCTCATTTAATTAAATAAATCAAATTTATTTAATTAAATTCCTAATGTTTCTCATTTAATTATATAAATCAAAGTTATTTAATTAAATTCCTAATGTTCTTCATTTAATTGAATAAATAAAACTTTATTTAATTAAATTAATAATGTTCACATCCCTCTTATTTTGATTTAAACAAATCCAAAAAATCTAAATAAAGTGTCATATCAACTAAACCTCCATCTAAGTTAATCAAATCCTAATTTTTTTAATTTTTATTTTAATAAAAAGGAGGTAAAAACTTTATTGAAATTCAGAACACAACATTACAACAAAGATAAAGAGCCACAACCCCGAAAACCAACTAGAGACAACCCACTAAACAAAGAAACAAAAGAAACCAACCAACTACAAACTCTTGTCTTCCTCAAGTAACCGATCCAAATATTTTTGTAACTCTGGAGAAACCTGTCTCCAATCCTCAACCTTCAAGCCATCATCATGCTCAGAAGCCCACCTCACCAAGCAAACAATAACCCGATTCCACTCCCGTGGAATATGATCAAAGGACACAACCTCCAATATAGAACTAACCTTAAGAATCCATTGAACCACCCCGACCGGCTACCAATTAATATTAGTCACCTTTTGGTCATTCACGAAATTAATTAAAATCTAAGAATCCACTTCCCAAATAACCTTTCTCCATCCCAGAGATAGAGTCTTCTAAATTGCATAAATAATTGCCAGACCTTCCATATAATTAACAGTTTGAGCCCCTTCATGCACCGAAAAAAGAAAGATAACCAACCTCCTAGAATCTCTTCCAATTCCCCCAATCCCAGCAAGCCCAGGAATACCCCTAGAAGAGCCATCTATATTGATCTTCAAAAATCCATTCAAAGGTGGTAACCACCTACCCACCCATTGGATTCTCTGATTTTTGTGCCTACGGAACTTGCTACCAACATAAGAAGAGGGGATTTCTTGAAGACCCAGTCTTTCCACTACCTCAGCATCGCCTTTCTCGAGAGGGAAGACCATTTAAATTTTAGCCACAAATGATTCCTGAATCATTCCCAACAGACACCACCACACTTGTTGAACCATCAATTTCTCCCCCTGAAAGATCCTACGATTCGTCTCCAACCAAATTTTACAAAGAAGAAAGGCAGGACCAACATACCAGACATCCTACAAAAAGGAAGCCATCGAGGGAGGTCTACCCATACTATCCCAAAACTCAATCAAATAAGAAGCATGAACATAGGGCCACTTCCAAACTCCCCACAAAAAATGCCAAAGCTGATAAACAAAGGCGCATCGAAAAAATAGGTGCGAAGAATCGTCCTCCTCATTTCCACACAAAACACACATAGAAGGCCCCAAAAATCCACACAAGCTTAAGAATGTTATCCAAGGTTAAGCATCTCTTCCATTCCAAATTCTAGACAAAGTAGTTACATTTCGGTCAGAAGAGCTTGTTCCACACCCTTTTCCACCAATGAACCTCCTCGCCATCCAACCTCTGAGCCAAAAGAACTTGATAACCAAAGGCAATTGAAAAAACCCCCTTAGGATTGTGGATCCAAGTAAGGATATCCTCTCCTAGGAGAGAAAAACAATTCCTTTTGCAAAGGATGTTATGAAGCTCAACGCTCCTTTCTTCCAACCCAAAATCTGGCCATTCCAAGGGATCTTTCCAATGAGCCACCCCCAGCTGACCCTTGAAAGAAAGAGATTTGAAGTCACTAACCCTAGCCCATCTAGTTGCAAGAAATCTCTGACACAAAGGAACCAAGATGGGGACCTAAGAGATAAGGGGAGGTTGGCCATCCCAAGAGTCTGACCAAAAAAGAGCATCAGAGGCTCCTTTGCAAATCCAAAATAAACCATCCATGATAAGCTTGGCACCCTTTTGTAGAGTAGACCAAATCACCGAACCCTTCCCCTCTAAAGGGTACCTAAGGAGATCCTGACGAGGGATTCCCAGGAAATACATATGAGATAAGATCCTAGCCCAACTTTGGTCCTACTCCACACACCATTTCTAGAACAACTTAGCAGCCACAACCACCCCTGATAGAGCCGATTGTTGAAGACCAAGACCAACATACTATTTGGGGCTACACACAACATCCCATCTGATGAGGCTCCACTTGGAGGATGTCAAACTTCTAGCCCATAAAAAATATCTTTCAAGAGATTCCATCTCCTTAAGAAAACCCATTGGAGCCACCTGAAGCATGCATGCATAAGTTGGGAGAGCTTGCACCACAGACTTGAGAAGCTAAACCCTTCCAGAAATATGTAACCATCTATGGGTCCAATGATTAACTTTCACCTAAAATTTATCAATAATACCCTGCCAAGAGCCTTTGGGAAGTCTTCCAATAGATATAGCAATACCTAGATAAGTCAAAGGGAGAGCTCCTATCTAAAACCTCAAAATATTCACAATCCTTCTCTGAATGGGAACCAGAGTATTGAAAAATAAGATGGAGGATTTATCTTTGTTAATCAATGTCCCCGAAGCTTTAAGATAAACATCCAACACCTACCTCAAATTAGCAGCTTCCCTAATAGAAGCCATCCCCATCAAAGTAGTATCATCAACAAACTACAGGTGAGACTATAGGGGAAAACCTCCCCCCCACTACCAACCCTGAATTATGCCCATCTCCATCCTTCTTCTCATCAAGTGACCAAGCCCTTCAATAAGAAGCAGAAATCAGTATGGGGAAAGAGGATACCCTTGACACAAACCCATAGAAGCATCGAAGAGCTCAAAGTGGCTACCATTTAAGAACACCAAAAAAGAGACAAAAGTTACACAGCTCATGAGCCATTGAATCCACTCTTCACAAAAATCTAAAAGCCACCAAAACATTCCTCAAAAAAGACCATCTAACCCTATCATAAGCCTTAGCAATATCTAGCTTAATGAACATAGACTTCTCATGGGATTTAGCCATCGAATGGATGGTCTCCGTAGCTATAAAAAACCCATTGAGAATTTGGCGCCCCTCTAGAAAACCACTCTACTCCTCAAAAATCAACACTTTAATCCACTTCTTCATCCTTTCAGCCATCAAGTTTGAGATAATCTTATAAACCACATTATAGAGAGAAATAGGCTGAAACTGAGTTAACCTATCCATCCCCTCACATTTAGGGATAAGGGCGAGGAAGGTGGAATTCATAGCATGCAACATTTGTTTAATCCTCTAGGATTCTTGCACAACCACAAGAAGGTCTAGCTTTATGATATCCCATTATTCCTGAAAAAAATCTATCGAGAAACCATCAGGTCCAGGAGCTTTTCCTATCTTCATTTGGAACAAAATCCCTTCCAAATCCTCAAGAGAGATCTCTCCCATCAACTGCTCATTCATCTCCTAGGACACTAACTGGGGAATGCACAAGAGAACCTGAGCTTCCTCAGTAGAGCCACCAAGTAGATCCTCCCTGAATAAAGAAGCAAAATACTATGATGCCTCAACAGAGATTTCTTGAAAAGAGGCAAGACGATCCCCCCTATCATTCACAATAATAGAAATGGAATTAGCATGCCTCCTGTCCTTCACAGAATTAAAGAAAAATGCACTATTTTTATCTCCAGCTTGCAACCATTCCACTCTGGCCTTTTTCTTCCAATAGATCTCTTCCCGCAATTCGCATTCCTCAACCACTAATAAAGTCCTAGCCTCCTCTCTCAAAAGCTCCTCTGTAACCCCCTTCTCCTGAATCAACCTCATAATTTTATTTAGCTCTGCTTGAGTCACATCCCTATCCTAAAAGATGTTACCAAAACATTGGCGGTTTGACCTCTTAAGATGATACTTAACAAACTGAAGAATTTTAGAAAAAGTGTACATAGCCATACCAAAAGTTGGTCATCTAGTCCTCCACCAATCAGAAACATGGTAAAAAAGAGTAGCATCCCTTAACCACATCATCTGGAACTTAAATGAAGGATTCCTAAGCATACTAGCCAAAACAATACTAAGCATAATAGGCCAATGATCAGATCCCCTACAGTCCAGAATCTCAGAAAAATAAGACCACACACCACCAACCTAGTAACAGGAAACTAAGAACTGGTCCAGCCTCTCAGCAACACAGTTCTCTCCAATGCTTCTATTGTTCCATGTGAAACACCCATTACTAGGTTTCACATCAAAAATATTTAAGGATGAGATACTATCCTTAAGTAACAGAGCAGATGACTCTAGCCTTGCTGCTCCACCCCATTTTTCCGACAACATAACAATAGCATTGAAGTCTCTAGCCATAATCCATGGGTGATAAGGAACCAATCTACGAACAAATCGAAGATGGTCCCAAAGAATTTTCTTACCCTGAAGCTCAATAGGAGCATAAACATTTGAGAAGAAGACCTTTTCTCCCATCTCAAAGCTAGAGGCTAGAGAGGAGATACATGATTTAGAGGACATCCACCATATGGGGCTAATCTTCTGAGGGTTCCATAAACAAGCCACCCCCCCCCGAAGAGCCAAAATCCCTGATACATTGACATTTACCATTTCTACACTAACATTCAACATATTCTCAATTGATAATTTAGTCTCCTGTGAAAAGAGAATATCAAGAGATTTACTTTTGATCAAATCCTGAACAACTTTTTACTGAGGGCCACTACTCAAGCCCCTAATATTCCATGAGAGAACAATCATTTCTGAGGGTAAGAGAAAAGAGAATCAAGGGTATTGACTACCCCTGATTCCACCAAAGTCTCATGAGTAATCTTTAACATTTCCAAGTCCTTCTTCTAACCCACGTTTGAGGGCTTCTCACTTGCACCTTTCTTGGGATCCTTTTACTGAATACCCAAACGATGAGAAGAGAGAGAGCTCTTCCCCACATCCATACCTTCCTTCAAGGACCTAGGGGACCCCCCACTTTCAGACTTCATACCCTAACAATATCATCTGATCCTATCTGAGCAAGCAAAGGTTGATCAATATCCATCTACCCAGCCCCCACATCCTGCAAAACCTCCATAGCCTCAAGAGGAGGCCCTTCTTATCCAGCACTCAAAGTTCCCTAATCCTAATTAATCAAACCTGGGTTCACTTCCTATTGACTGAGATCATCCAACACCTCAAACCTGTTAAAAGTGTCATCATCCTGCCTTTCCTTGAAAGTCCTTTTTTTTTCCCCTGTTCCTATTTTGAGCCTTGACAAGGGAAAATCCATCCTCACCAGCTCCATCACCCATAATAGTCTCCTTCCCCTTATCAACCATAGGTGGGTTATGGTGAGGCATATAGGGCTGCTACTCCATAGGCTTAGCCCTAGGTCACCTACACTGCAAGTGCCCATATTCATGACAAAATCGACAATGAAAGGGAATGGTCTCATACTCCAGTTGTTGAAGCCAAGTATAGAAACCTGCACTCATTTCCACAAAATGTGGCAATGGCTTGCTTAAATCAATTTCCACACATATCGGGCAAAATTCATTACCTTTTTGAATTGTCTGTTGTGATGAACCAACAGGCTTACCAAGCATTGAATCCACCAACTGTAGTACATCCTCCCGCCACCATTCAACCAGAAACCATGGCAATCGAACCCACACTGGAACATGATTCAAGAGTTCCTCAATCGGATTGAAAGCCGCATGCCATGGCTTTATAAACAAACCCACTTGGTTATAAAAATAGGGACCATCTTAATAAAAATCCTATTCCGATCAGCCATGCAATCAAAGGAAACCATAAAGTAGTTGTTCTCCAAGAGCCTAATCTCCATCTCTCCTTCCGACAACCATGTCCTCTGAGCCCAGGATTACAGAAATTGTAGTGAGACTCTCAAACCCATAAACTTGCAATAAAAGGAATTCTTTGAATAATATTGAATATGATCAACAAGCATCTCCGTTAGAATAACCAATTTTAGCCTCTCCTTGCACCTCTCCAAACACCCATTAATCATCATAATCCGAGATCCCCCAGACGAAACAAAACCATACATATCCGGCTCTGGAGAAAATAAATTATTATCAATTATCTTCACATTTTGTGCCAGAGGCTTCGAACCAAATGCAAAGTGGAAGTACAACTTGGGACTAGCCCTGGATGGTTCCCCATGAGACATTGAGGAAAATACTACTCCCAAGCAGGCATGCAAGCCCTGAGACATAAAGAAAAAAGAAAGACTTTAGCACAAAGGTAACCAAGCACCCACACATACCCCACACTGACTCACAAATGACAAAAGCACAACCTTACAAGGCCACGACACCCCAAGCATGAGAAATCCGAACGCTTCCCCAAAAAAATGAGCTCCAACTAGCCAACCCCACATGGGTAAAAGGACCCCACGCGGTCCACACAATAGCCAAGGCCTGCATCCCTCACAGCCCAAACAACACGTAGCCCAACCAACTACCCTTCTCACATGGTAATAGTGATCCCCAAGTAGGAAAAATTTGGGCTACCAATCACAACCACACCCCACACTCCCCACACAACTACCAAGGAAGAAAAAAACATGCGGGAAACTAGAAAAGAGAGCCAAACCCCCTCGAAAACAAGCAACGCCCCCCACCACGTAAGCATAGGGAAGATCAAAACAAAACTAGGGCACATATGACCTAGCTTGGGCTGCAGAGCACACCAGGCATCCAAAAAAATCCCAACTTATGTTTATTTAAATTAAATGATAATCTTGTTAATCAAATCCGGATTAACTCCTAACATTAATCCTCTTTTCTCTAGCTTTTGCAACTTGCACATGAAATTCATTTTAAATAATTATGTTATTATCTCCATTTTCCCTCACAAGGCCTATTCCCAAGGAATATTCCCTCATTAACTCCATTTGTTTGATTTTCTTGTCCAAACAAATCCCCCCCCCCCCCCAAAATCTCTCAACCATATGCATTTAAAGCCTTTTTTCAAATTTCAAACTCACCTAATTCCATTTACTTGCACAATCTCCAAAATGTGCTCATTCCTCCTCCAATCACATGTGGAAAAGTGGCCTTCTCTCATTGGTTAGTATTTTGTCCCACACTCATCCAAATCCTTCAATCTTCAACTCTTGAATCTATAAATTCATGGCACTTCTACTTCATTTTCATCCACAATTTGAGTATTCTTATTATAGGAATTTTTAGTTCATCATCTTGCATCTCTTATTCGTTGTCACCTTGAAGATTATCAAGGATTGGGAAAGGGATCCTTTTCATCTCAAAGGTGCACCTATCCACTATGGGATAGGTACGCACTATGATTTTGTTCATGCTTTCATTTGGTTTACTTCATTTTTTTATTGCTTTAATTACATTATGAGGCATGTTGTAGTATTTCATAGGAGTAGTTTATTTGCATGGTTTTTGAACTCACCATACTAATGTCTAAAGTTTTTAGCTATCTTGCAGATTTACATCCTCACATCTGGCACTAGAAGGAGGGAATTATCTCTATCATATTTGTATGGTATTATGTTGATTTAAAAGAATCTTCAACTCACAATATCTTTTAAACTCATTTATTAGTTATTTTAGATTATGTGATTTTAATAGATAAGATGAATGCTTGTGCTTTTGATCGTAATTATTTGGGTGTTCTAATTGTTTATTGAGTTTCTCTTAATATTTTTCTTGAAAGTTTCTATAAATATTTTGATCTGTTTAAGTTTCTCTGAATATTTTGAATTCCCACGCCCTGAACCAAAGCGTTCGAGGAAAACACTCGATCTTTAAATGCTATCATTTCAATCTACATTCATTTTTATTAACCTTGCTTCATGAAGACGCCTTTTCCATGGAGGAATGATTTTAATATAGGTTTATCCATTGTTATTTGTGCCTGCTCAAGATGAGTGTCATACATTTGAAAGCAACATGTAGGCGTACTATGTACACAAATGTCTTCGTATTATTTTAAATTCAAATTCAGCGAGTCTATCCATAAAGGTCACTTCTTTGAAGCATTCTATCAAACCATTCACCTATTATTTCTATACTTCAATTTTGACATAGTAGAGGGGATACGGGTAAAGGCTGCAAAATTCAGTTTTAACCTACCAACAACATTTGCATAAAAGTATCTACCTTCCAACAAATTTATTTCACGTTGGGGGGTAGTGAAGACACTAGCGAAGTTTGTGGAATGCGGTTTTACACCTGCGAATAGAATTTGCATAAAATTTTCTAAAGCCTTTTCAATAAGTTAATGTGTTTGTTTCTACAACTTTTTTTAATGTTTCTAAAGCCTTTTACACTTTCCAATTGCATTAAGCTTGAAAATTTCTAAAGCTTTTTTAATTGAATTCATATTGTATGTATGTTGCAATCATGGAAGTCCATGAAACCATGTCTTTGAAGCCTCTATCAATTGGTTCATATACCTTGTCTATATGCAGCTACATGTGCATACAAATTACCATAGGTTTCTTTAAAATAACATGCCACTCAATTCAAAGAATTCAAACATTCCCTATACCAATCTAGAGGAAGCTACATGTGCATTTCCCATGCCTAGGCCTACGCATTTATCACACACATGTATATTTCCTATGGGGGGATGATTCGGTATTCACTTAATATGTGAAGTTATTTCTCCAATGGTGGATTGATGGGATCTCGATTTGAACAATATATTAAATTCAATTTGTTTTTTTTCGAGAAGATTTTTTTATCTGACAAGCAGGTGGAAGAAAAGTAAGTTGCGCTGACATTTTTTTTATTATTGTTGAGTCTCATTAAATATTCTTTACTTTTAGCAGGTATTTCAAACTTTTTTTTCTGCAGTGATTAAATATCACTAACAACTTATTCATATTTGTTTATTCACTTAATTTGCAAGTCACAACGCACCACTTCTTGAACTTTTAATTATTTTATTGTTAATTCACAATTAAATCATTTAATTTCTCCGTAGTGATTGCCACCATCTATTGTTAATTCACACTTTTTGATGGGAGCATGACGTTTTATGCGTCATTTAGAATTATTTTTTTTTGTAGAAATTGTCTAGATACTTTTAGAGGGGTTGCATGCGAGTTGAGGATGGGTTTCTAAACTCTTGCTTGCTGAATTTTTTATTCCCTTTCTTCCTGTGGGGACATTTTATATCAGTCTTTAATGATTGTATTTTCATTACCAATTGTTCTATGAGAAAGGTGTCATCATTCATATTGGGTATTGAGTTGTTTATTGTCGGCAGAGATACCATCAGGAATATTGTGGCATACAATAAATATGACCAAGACTATCATCGGGCCCTTAATTATTATTGTCATAAATGTAGTCTATGGTAATCATGATTAATATGGCATTAATCATAGCTATAATAAAATATTTATTTTTTAAATAGCTTTAATACTCATTAATGCATTAGATAAAACTATAAAATTCTTTACTTCTAATCAAATTTAAAATCTTTGAGAATATATTGATAAAATTATTTGCATATCTTTAGGTTTTTTCTTAAGAATTTAATCCACACATTTCTTTGTATTCTTATTATAGGTGGGTATGTGCAGGATCATGATGGGCCAAAAAGTGGCGATATCTAAGCCATATGATGGCCCCTGTGGCTGACGACTTTTTTTTTACCCAAAATTGATGAAATGAAAAGAGTTTTTAGAGGAGATTCTCAGCTTTCCACTAATATAAATTATGCTTTACTTTGAATTTAATAAATAATTATTATTCATTTTCTATTAGAATTATGAATAAAGTCCTGATTGATAGGCTAACTGAAAAAAATCTATAACTTTCAAACGGTATCACATTTTTTGAATCCAAAACATGCATCACATTTTATCTATTTGTTGGTGCAAGAACGACCATTTTGAAGCCATCCCATATTCTTATGTATTTTAGTAGAGATGAGAAGTATTCCATGGGATTTTGATGGGTACCGATGCTTGGCTGACCCAAAAAGCGAGTGCCCTATAAGGGGGAGTCTGTGTGGTCAAGCATCTAATCATCCACTGAGAGTAAGTGTAGCTGGATTTATCCAAGTAGGGAGCCTAACAAATATTGTACTTTCATCATAGGATTGTGCATATTCTTGGAATCAAAACACTTTGCTTGGATCCAAAACTCTTGAAAACAAACATTCACCAATTTCTCAAAATTTCAAACCCTTTAGGGGGAACAAATACCTTTGACAAATCCAAGTGTTGTTGCTTACCCTAGGGATTTCATCCTTAGAGGCATCTAAGTATTTTATTTTAATCATAATTTTTTTTCACTAAAGTCAACATTAGGAAAAATCTTCCTTAATTTCCTCAATTCTCCACATAATGGACTTTGTGGGATGAGAAGAAGTTAGGACATTAGACATCTAGTTTGAAAACCTAATCAAGAATTGTTTGTTTTAAAAGGAAGTCATTAAGGAAAGTTAAGAAATAATTGAACCCCACACATGTGTTCTTCCAAATGATTTCCAGAAAGATCAAAATTTGAAAACCAAAGTTCAAAAGTATTAGTCCAAAAGCTCGTGAAGAACGTCTTTCAAGGCTTTAGGAAGTTAGAGAAAGGTTGGTTTACAATCTTTACAAGAAAGCTTCAAGGATCAATCCTAACTTGTATGAGTTTTATTTCCAACAAAATCCAAGGCTCTTCCAAAGGTTTGCATTTCTTACATAGGAAGTACCAAGCGTGTTCTTCAATTATGAGGTCTTGTAGAAAGGAGTTCTATCTAGGTCTAAATAGGATCAATGTCATCATTTTCATCCATCCCTCAAACATCAATCAAAATGATCTCACCCACAACTCTTGGAAATATTGAAAACAAAATTCATGCTAGACCTTTTGGAAAATCCAAATCATCTTGTTTTATTAGATGTGTGTAGATGAATCCTTCTCCACATATTTAGTCAAAGTATCAAACCTTGTGAGAAAGTCTACTTCTTGATAAGATCCAACATCTTGAGGTTTATAAGTTCATTATCTAAAAAGAAAACCAAAATGTTCTTGTTTGACTAGGGGTGTCTTGATGAATTCTTCTTTACACACTTAGTCATATTATCATCTTATGTACAAGGACATGTGTAGGATCATCATGGAAAAAATAGGCCCTTAACTAAAAATAAAATTCAGAAAAATCACAGTTAGGAAACTTGATGTAAAAATTTGAATAAGTTAACTATATTATTTCAAAAATATGTAAGAGTAGAATCTGTTGCAAATTTAATGTAGTTTCTAAACTACTAAGTTTATTTTTATTTTAAAAAAATCTATTTGGTGAAAATTTGAAATTTCAATGTAGTACTTAAATTTTAGGGAAAAAATAAGAAGTAGGTGTCTGTCTGACCACCCTAACCACAATATAATGATAATATTTTTTTATAATATTTTTGATATAAGTAGAAGACTCATGTCCTGATGTGATGCATATTTTTTTGTATTTTTTTCCCAAGTAAATAATTAATTATGATTTTTTATTACAACTTTTAAAAAATATAAAAACTCGTATGTCTGACCACGTTAACTTGGTCAAAAATTCATGAAATTCAATTCTTTCATTTTTAATCCTATAGTATGTGAAGCATAGAATGTGACACATGTTTCAGATTCAAAAAATGTGATACCCTTTGAAAGCTATAGATGTTTTTCAATCAGCCTATCAATTAGGACTTTAGTCGTAATTCAAATAGAAAATGAATAAAAATTATTTATTAAATTCAAAGTAAAGCTAAGAATCTTCTTTAAAAACCCTTTTCGTTTCATGAATTTTGGGTAAAAAAAAAGTCGTTAGCCACATGGGCCATCATATCACTTACATATTGCCACGTTTTGGCCCATCATGATCCTGCACATACCCACAAGTCTACTCTAGGACAACATCCAACCTGTTAGAGTTTATGAGCTCACTATGAAAATAAATATCCAATCAAAGTTCCAAAGTCTAGTATCTCCTTCAAGATTTCTCAAAGAGATCAATCATCCACACCATTCATCCTCCATTTATCTCATCCCCATCCTTTGATCCTTAAAGAAAACTTGGATTCTCTTCTTTGAGCCTAAAGTTTAGACCAATCTAATTGGTTAGAGGTTCATCTCTTACATTCTTGAAAATTGATCCCTATTTTATGGTTTAAATGCGATCTCAATACAAGAAAAACATGGAGCAAAACAAAAAACATCCACTTCAAGCGATCTAAGTCAAATTGAAATAGAATTCAACACTACGATATCCATTGACCTCCCAATCAATTCTCCAATACCTCAAAATCCTCAAGAGGAAGGTCAAATGGAAGACATCACCAACAATATCTTGGGGATGACACAAGATGAAATCCTTGAGATGGTGCAAAATCCGAAAAATCATAGAATTTTTAATGCCATGATGAGGTTATACCCCTCTCAACACATGCTTGAATTGGGAAAATAAGGGGCTAAACTCCCTTCTAACTATGATGTAAGAACCCTTGTGGAGAGACCTCTTGGGATGATGCCTCCAATCCCACTCGTACCTCAATATCAAAGCATCACCCAAAGCATCCCGCAAATCACATCATCCATTGCTCCAACTCCACCAATTGTTAACAAGGGAAGCTCATTGCTTCATGCCCTTCAAGCACATCCCCTTGTGAAAAATCAAGAGCTAGATGCAAACACAATATTGGTCCAATCCATCCCAGTAAATCCATTACACCCATACGTTCCACTTGCATTTCATGATCCTACCCATTCATCCTCTTTTCATACTACACCAGTTTATCCTCTTGACACACAAACCTCTCTCCCTATGACCTCACAAGGAGAAGGTGATTTGTTTGATGTAGGGGGAGTCTTTGATCCCTCATCATCATCTCTTCAAGAGAATGCACCGCCCATATTTCCACCATTTCCACCTCTACCATTTACATCCTCATCACCCCTTGGGACAAGTCTTCCCCCTTTACCTGCTATCAATCAAAAAAATCAAAGCAACCCCCCATCATAAATCAAAGCATCATACCAAATCCCCCCATCTTTGGATATCAATATCGCAACAATAGGTGGAAACCATCCAAGCAACCCCCACCATCAACACATTGACTATGCCCCAAGTATCACAAAATATGGTCTTTCAAGGACCAAGAATTTTAATCATTACATCCACCATCCAAACCCCAATCATCAATATAATTGTTCCTCTCATCACAACAACCAACACTATTCCTAATCCACCACCATTGCCAAAACTCAACATGGAAAACCCATTTAGCATCACGTTGCAAGAAACTTGACAAGTCGCCTATCAAAAAGCACTTTCAAAAATCTAAAATCAATAAGATGCACAACTGGTTGTTCAACAAGCACAATAATAGTTATTGGAACAACAAGTGAAACAGGTGCAACAAGCTACCCAAGCCCAAGATTTACTACAACAATAGCAAGCCACCCAAGCTGCACAAGCAGCTTAGGCCGCACAAGTCGCACAGGCTGCCTAGGTCACATAGGTAGCCCAACAAGCACATGCTCCAGCTCAAGCCCAATATAAATTTTAGAAAGCGCAAGTGCAAGCTTAATACTAAGCATAATTGCAAGCACTCTAGCAAAAAGCATATCAACAAGCCCTGCAAGAGTATGAAGCAAAATAGCAAGCCCAACAACAAGATTTGTTGGCACAAGAACAACATGACCAACAACAAGTGTTGTTGGTTGAATAGCAAATGTGGGAATTAATCGCACAACAAAGCTTACAAAAAAATCCCACCAACGCTCCACCTGTCAATCAAACACCTCAATCCCCTCAAAACACGTTCACTCCACCTCTTGATCTACAAGATGATGTGACAAAACAAATCAAGTTACTCTCTCAGCAAGTGCTTGATCTTAGATCAGGAAAAACAACAAGGACACCCAACAATCTATATCCCTATCTTTTTGATAGGAGCCTTGCAATGATAACATTCTAGAAGGGATTAAAAATCCCCAAATTTGACAAATATCATAGGTAGGGAAACCCTAGAGATCACATTAGGGAATTCCAAGTACATTTCATGGAAGTCACATACAAATGATACATATCTAATGCGGTTGTTTCCTCGGATTCTTGTTGGTCCCACCATGGAGTGGTTCTGTTGTCTGCCTATGGGCATCTGAACATTCCAAGAAATCGTAGGTGCATTCCTCAAAAATTATGCATTCAACATCAAAATGGATGTTAGATTAGAGGAATTATCGGTGCTCACGTAAGGAATAGGGGAATCATTTGCCTCCTTCCTACAACAATGGTGATCCAAGGAAAATCAAAGCAAGTGGGTCATGCTAGAGGAGCAACAAATTTTCACGATCATTGCCAATCTAGATAAGACCTTGGAATTTCATCTAAAGATGTAGTGCATCACCCCATATGAACAATTGATTCCCAAGGTGCTCAATATCGAATGGGCCCTTATTGCAAAAGGGTTACACCTACATGTCATGAACATCAAGATAGTCACCCATCCACCAGCTATAATGAGAAACCTTGCACATGGGAAAAAATAGGAATGTCACCAATGATGGTGTGGTTGATGCCAAGATTGTGACTAGTGCTCCAAAGAAGAATTCCCAAACATATCATCAACTGCAAAACAACAATCACAATAACACGTAAACCAATCTGATAACCCAACAACCATCCCACAATCAAGTCAACAACCTCAATAATCAAGGAGGACCACATTTGCAAAATAGATATCCCCCCAAGAGGAAGTTTACGGCCCTTGGGGAATCAATCAAATCCATCATGAAGAAATTGGTCAATGAGAAACTCATCAAAATCCCCTTATGATAATTATCAGGAGCCCTAGGTGAAACCACCTTGGTAAAATAAAAATTTCATTTGCTATTATCATTAGCTCAAGGAGCATACAACTACCAACTACATGAAACTAAAAAATGTCATCGAAGACCTCATCGATGAAAAGATCATAAATGTTGAGCAACCAGATGCCAATCAAGATCTAAAAATATACACAAATCCGATGCCCAATCACAACCAAGGAAACAACAAAAGGAAGCAAAAATATGGAAATGTGAGCCATGTGTACGAAGGATTTGTCACATGCCTTGACAAAATAACTATTGTTAGCATCAAGGGAGTGAAAGTTGATTGTGGAGTCACCACACATGGAAACAAGGTCACCATTGTTAGGGCATGACAACCACTTACGACATCCACCTCAAATCAAAAATCCATTCCTAAAGGCTACAATGTCCTAGACTAGTTAAAAAGAACCCCTGCTCAGATCTCCAACATGGAGTTACTAAAGATTTTAGCTGGCCACAGAGAAATCCTTGAGGAAGCATTGGCTTCATCTACCTTCTTGACCAACCTTGATACAGAGCGATTCCAAGCTATGGTCGTTAACCTCAGCACTCTAAATCTCATCACATTTTTTGATTGGAACTTCCCCACCCAGCCATCTCACAACCATGCACTCCACCTTGAAGCCCTGGTTCACAAAAATAAGGTCAAAAGGGTCTTGGTTGATGGAGGTGCAAGCCTTAACATTTGTTCACTAAAGCTTATAAAGAATCTAGGAATGTCTGAAGATTCCACTGAAAAGGGTAAGGGTATCACAATTAGAGTTTACGATGATCAAGAAAGAGTGTCTCAGGGAACTATTCAACTCCCTATTCAAGTAGGGCTAGCCATTATGGAAACTACCTGTTAGGTGCTTAACCTTTATTTTCCTTATAACATCCTCCTAGGGTGCTTGTGGATTCATGGGATGCAATCAATTGCATCAACCTTCCACCAATGTGTTAAGTTTTCATACCAAAATCAAGAGGTCATAATCTATGGTGATCCAGAGCCTTTTTCCTATTGCAAGAACCTAGAAGCCAAGTACTATAAAGTTCCCCAAGTCCCAAAGAATGATGAAGGCCCCTCAACTCCGTATATAGATCCATCCAACATAGCCTCCACTTTTGGGACAAAGACATCCACCATCCCTGACATATCTAACATCAAGCTTATAATCCAAGAAAATGGATGTGGGGAATACAAAATGAAGAAGGGATCCTTTGTGGTCAAGGAGTTACCTCAATCCCATAGATCCCATGGACAACCACAACCTGCTAATACAGTAGCTCAAACCTTCAGAGTGGATCCCTCCCAATTCATGAGTTGGGGAGATCTAGGCCGAGAAGTGGTGGATGAGAGAGATGTATCCAGTCTCCTCTATCAAGATGAAAGACCTATACCAATTCTTCCAATGGATGATGGAAATAGAGGACTTCAATTAATGTTGGGCATGGGCTATAACAGGAATGGAATTTTGGAAAAGAACAACAATGATCGATTGGAGCTTATCAATGTTGAGAATCAAATGGAAAATCTTTGCCTTGGGTGTACCCCTCTGAGTGTAACCATACATGGAAAAATTACCCTAGTTAAAGCAGTCAGGACTCCCCCTCAACTAACGGAAGCTACCCTTCAATTAATAGTATCTACAGGTTTATCCTTAGATAACTTCACTTTTGACATAACTGATGTGTGTAGTACTGACGAGGATCCCATAAATGATTTACCTATGTTGTTTGAAGAGTCCTCCCTATGCATGATTAGCACCATATCTTTTGAGTCGGACCACCAAACCCATGAAATAAACCTGGTCTACCCCCAACTCATTGATTATGACCAACAAGGACAATCGATTTTGGACATGTTTAAAAATGATGAGGCACTTTCGGACTTCATGGGATTGTGGGACACAATACCATATGGAAATCATAAGGCTAGATTTGACATCACACTAGATACTCAAGCCTATTACAGGCAGACCATTGAATTCTTTAGTCACAAAAGTGAGAAATTAAGAATAATCTCAAGGTCCCTGAGTGAAAGCCACACTATGGTATTCTTTGACCCTAAAATAGTAAAAATAAAGGACGCATCCAATGGTGAAAACCTCTCTAAGGCATCGAAGGATGAAGGATTCAATACTCCCCTTAGTTCCCTTCATCAAGAAAAATCAACAGTCCTGGAAGAACAATGCAATCCAGTCAACATGGGAACAAAAGAATTACCACACATAACATTTTATGTTGAGTCACTTCTCACGGAAGAACAAGAACTCCTTGTTGCATTCCTAAAAGAAAGAAAGGTAAACCTTGCATGGACCTATGTTGACATGCCAGATCTTGATTCGGAAGTTGTAGTTTATCACTTAGTTGTATACCCTGAAAAAAAACTTGTGAGACAAAAGCTGACAAAAATGCATCCCCAAATAGCCTTGCTGATCAAAATGGAATTGCAGAAGCTCGTAGATGCAAGGATCATACGCCCGATTGACTATCTAGAGTGGGTATCAAACCTAGTACCTGTTTTAGTGGCCACTTGGGGCATCCGAATCTACATGAATTTCAGAGACTTGAATAAAGTGTGTCCCAAGGATGACTTTCCACTTCCCAAGGGTATGTGTGGGATCATGATGGGCCAAAAAGTGGCGATATCTAAGTGATATGATGGCCCATGTGGCTGACGACCTTTTTTCTAGCCAAAATTGATGAAATGAAAAGGGTTTTTAAAGGAGATTTTCAGCTTTCCACCAATATAAATTATGCTTTACTTTGAATTTAATATTTATAATTATTATTCATTTTCTATTTGAATTAGGAGTAAAGTCCTGATTGATAGGATAATTGAAAAAATCTATAGCTTTCCAATGGTATCACATTTTTTTGAATCCAAAACATGCATCACATTCTATGCTTCACATACTATAGGATTAAAAAAAAAAATTGAATTTCATGAAGTTTTGACCAAGTTAAGGTGCTCAGACATACAAATTTTGTTTTTTTTGAAAGTTGTAATAAAAAATTCATAATTAATTATTTACTTGGAAAAAAATTACAAAAAAATATGCATCACATCGGGACATGAGTCCCCTACTTTTATCTAAAATATTATAAAAAAATATTATCATTTTATTGTGGTTAGGGTGGTCAGAAAAACACCTACTTCTTATTTTTTCCCTAAAATTTAAGTATTACTACATTGAAATTTCAAATTTTCACCAAATAGATTTAAAAAAAATAAAATAAACCTAGTAGTTTAGAAACTACATTCAATTTTCTATAGATTCTATTCTTACATATTCTTGAAATAATATAGATAACTTATTCATTTTTTTACGTCAAGTTGCCTAACTCTGATTTTTTAAATTTTATTACCACTTAAGGGCATGTTTTTGCCATGATGATGTTGTACATACCCCCAACATTGATATAATCGTGGATATGAAATCCAAACATGAGATTCTATCACTAATGTATGGTTTCTCAGAATATAATCAGATCATGATAGCTAAAGAAGACCAACACAATACATCATTCACCTATTCATGGGGAACATAATGCTGGAATATGATGCCATTTAGGTTGGAGAATGTATGAGCAACCTACCAAAGGGTTATGACACTAATCTTTCAAGACATGATTCATAAGATGGTGTAATATTATGTGGATGACATATTGGCTAAATCAAGGAAAATATGAGATCACATATCAGCTCTGAGCTCCATTTTTTATAGGTTGGAAAAATACAATGTCCAACTTAATCCAAAGAAGTGCATCTTCGGAGTACAATCAGGCAAGCACCTAGGGTATATCATGTCAATGAGAGGAATTTTGGTAGATCCCACCAAAGTCAAGGAAATCCTTGAAATGGAAGCACCCAGGACATTGAAACAACTAAGAGGCCTACAAGGGAGACTCCAATATATCCACCAATTCTTAGCATAGCTGGAAAAGAAACAAATCCCATATCCTCGTCTACTACAAAAGGGGGTATCATACAAATGGGATGAAAAATTCAACCAGGCATTCAACAAAATCAAGGAATACCTACTCGCATCGCTAGTTCTAATGTCGCCAATTCCAGACAAACCATTGATCTTATACATATAAACAACAATAGCAGCTCTTGGCACTCTCTTAGCCCAACATGATGAAAATAGAAGGGAGAGAGCAATATACTACATCAACAGGACTATGGTAGGACATGAGCTAAAATACACACCTATTGAGAAAGCTTGTCTAACAGTCATGTTTGCAGCTCAAAATTTTAGACATTACATGATGGCACATCAGATCAAGCTAATCACAAAAATAGATCTGCTCAAATACCTACATTCCAAAGCAACTCTCATAGGATGGATGACCAAGTGGTTTATGGTCTTAATAGAGCATGACATTCAATATGTAGAGAGAAATTCCATCAAAGGACAAGCAATTATGGATCAACTAGTAGAGGCTCATATATATGGAGAAAACCCACTTGTCTCAAATTTCCCTGATGAATCAATCTTTAACCTTAGTATAATGGATCACTGCAAGATGCATTTTGATGGATCCTATACACAACACGGGTTAGGGGCATGAATCTTCTTCATCACTCCACAATGGGACTGCATACCTAGGTCCTACAAGCTATCATCTCCATGCACAAACAATATTGTGGAGTACGAGCCTCTTGTGATAGGGCCAAGTATTGCAGTGTAGTGGCAGATTATGGCTCTCAAGGTATATGGAGACTCACAGATCATAATCAACTAGCTGAACAATGAATATCAAACAAAGGATGATAAGTTGAATCCATACAAGAAATTGGCGGAGAGCCTCAAGGAGTTCTTTATTGATATTACATTTGAACAACTACCCAAAGAAAAAAATAGAGCAATTGATGCAATGGCAACGATTGGATCACTCCTCGAGATCCTGCACAATGTCCCAAAATAGGAATTCCTCATAGAGCAATTTCTCATACCAGCATTCTAGGTAACAAAGTTCAAATTACTGTGTGAAATCATTGGTCTCGGTGATCCATAGTACCATGACATCTACACCTACCTAAGAATAGGAGTCCTTCCCGCTAACATAACCTTGAACCTCAAAAGACCCTTTATCAAAAATTCTTCACGTTTCATCATCCTACGAGAAACCCTTTACTATAGGAGCATCGAAGGGACCCTATTACATTTCCTAAATATTGAGGAAGCTCAGACTACTTTAACTGAGGTACACAATGACATTTGTGGTTCACACTCAAGTGGTATGACTTTGGCTAAGAAACTTCTCAGGATAGGATATTATTGGCCCACAATGGAAAGAGAAGCTCGTGACTTTGTCAATATATGTTTGTAGTGTTAGTAGAATGGGTACCTCATCCATGCACCAACTCAGGAGCTCCACCCCATTATCACACTGTGGCCCTTTTCACAATGGGGGCTCGATCTCATCGATAAAATCACCCCCACCTCATCCAATGACCATAAATTCATCATTACCACCACAAAGTACTTCACAAAGTGGGTCAAAGTAGTTCCCATTACCTACATAACTGAAAATTAGATATCTAAGTTCATCTTGAACTACCTTATTTGTTGATACGGTGTCCCTCAAGCCATTATCTTAGATAGTGGGAAACCTTTCAAAAATTAGGATGTTTGTGACCTTTGCAAAAAATTCAACATCCAACATCTCTTTTCCACTCCGTATTATCCCCAAGGCAATGGTCAGATATAAGCCACCAATAAAACCATTATGAAAATCCTTAAGAAAACAGTCAATGATGTCGGTCGTGACTGGCTTTTGCAGCTAAATCCCACCTTATGGGCCTATCGCACAAGCATTCGCACATAAACATGTGCCACCCCATTCTTTCTGGTCTATGGATCAAAGGCCATTCTCCCCATTGAGATGGAGCTCCCATCCTTGAGGATATAACTACAGAATCTTATTACAGATGAAGAATTCTAGGTCTCACGACTAAATGAGCTAGAGCTACTATATGAACAACACATGGATGCCCTAAATAACTTGCAAGTCTATTAGAACTGCCTCAAGTGCAACTACAACAAGAAAATAAGGAGGCATACCTTCCAAGTTGATGAGCTAGTACTGAAGGAGAATCAAAAAAATGTGCCAAATTTGAATAGCAAGGGAAATTTTGAACCTAATTGGTTGGGACCCTTCATCATCACTGCGAGCTATAAATCAGGAGCCTACCAGTTGTCAATGCCTAAAGGGGAGCCTCTATAGGAGCTCATGAATAAATCCCATCTCAAAAATTTTATGCCTGATATTTTAAGGGTAAAACAAAAATATACAAAAAAATTAAAAAATTAAAAAAATGAAAAAATCAGAAAAAATCAGAAAAAAGATTAAAAACAGTAAAGAAATAAATCATCCTCTAGTGAAAACCATATCAGTGGTGCTTTGGACAAGTACCTTGGGGAAAATCTAGCAAACAGGAGCCAACTGTAAATAAAGAAATCTCCCTCCACCAGGATCTTCACAACTTTCTCTACACTCTCACTTATCTATTACATTCCATTTATCCTTCTACCATCCATTCATGTCCGTACTATAGCTTGATCTTGTGTTCGTATCATGATCCACCCTAGTACTACTTAGCACACTTCTAAGGTCAAGTTGTCCTGCCTATATTGAAGTAGTCTATCACACCACATTGGGGACATGTTAATGTACCTGCCTCGGATTAGATTCATGTATATTCTTACGATCTTCCTTAAAAATCAAAAATCAAAAAAATCAGAAAATTAAAAATTCCAAAAACATTCAAAACATGTCAAAATCCAAAAACATGTCAAAAATCCAAAAGGTCAAAATAAAGAGTCATCCTATCAAACTATGTCATCTCTGATCTTGAATGTAGGAAATTTTGATCTTTGATCATCCCCGGAGATACCCTAGGTCAGTCCTTTAGGAGTCTATCATAATAAGTTGGCAAGTCATCATTTGTTTATATCTTCATCTTGTAGATAGATCAAGTCATTAGTCGAATTATGTGGTCTCTGGATATATAATGTAGGCAAGGCTAATCTATTGGTCAGCTCCTGAGACCACTAGGATAGGTCTTTAAGTTAGTCTCTTGGTCAAAATCTCAAAAAATCCAAAAACATTGGAAAATTCAAAAATCCAAAAAACATTGAAAAATCTCAAAATCCCAAAAACAACCTCAAAACATTTGAAAACATCAAAAACATCCATATATATGAAGAAAAACCTAAACTAGTTCATCCATCTCATCTCGCTTTCACCCACAATAATTACCACTCACAATAAATCACCGTCGCTTTCACCCTTTGGCAAAACAATCAGAAGAAAGTCTAGCAATTTTAAAAGTAAAAGTTCAATTGTTAAAGTCTCAACTCTAGATCAGTAAGTAAACAAGTTGGTCAAATCTTGGTATCCATAGCTTATCATCCACTCAATCCCATATCACCTGGGCACAACATGTCCTCAAATGCATCCTTCGTACAATGGACATCAACATCAGGCATCACTGTAGTTTAGTCTTGGCTAGTGGTATGAAGAACATTAGCTTGTTTGTTTACTTATTCTTTGTCGTTTTGACTTATCTTATTTTGCGCTCATTCTAATGACCTCTCAATGATGCCTAATCAAAATAGTTTAGAGAGAAAGGAATGGGGCAACAATCATTATATTTTTATCTATTGTGCTTGTTGGATGTTCTTCTAATATAACTTGGTCATGCGTGTTTTGTGTGGTTTGTAGGGAAGGTGTTTTAGATGTCTTGTTGACAACATAGGAAGGATTTTTTTTCTATGTTTTGGTATGAGATAAAGAGGATATCTAAACTGCATTCTCAATAAGGTTTTGTATCTCAGGTGTGAACAAAAGAACTATCTGATTGTCGAGTCAAAGTCCATCACACTAGGTGCAACACCATCCTGGTTCTTTATAACTTGATGCATCATAGCTATGTGTGTTGTCAAACATAGGGAAAGTTATTCTCTTTATTTATGGACCATCCTTGGATAAGAAATACATCATCATCATTCATCATCATATCTAATAAAGTCTTAACAAATCATAGACTTGTTGGAATTTTGCATCATCTCAGATTCAAGGGTTCATCCCTCTCATTCTTTTATCCTCTTTCACGCTAACATAGTGTCATTTCATCAATGCATCCATCTTGCATTCATAAAACATCTGCACTCTCATCATAATTAATCATGGCATAACATCATCGAACAATATCATATGTCTCATCCATCTCATATGCATTGCATCATCATTTAGGTTGTTTAAAATAATATAGATTTTTTATTCTAAGCATCTTACAAACATCTCATTTGCATCATCATTATCATATACATTTGTTAGTCTGACCATCCATACATCCATCTTGAACCTTTTTGTTGTGAGATCGACCCTCAAATTAAAATTTTCTGTCAATTTCTTGAGGGGCCAATGTACCAATGCAATTCTTTTCACTAGGGAAATGTACCAACATAATTCTTCTCGTCGGGGCATGCGAAAAAAAATAAAATTTGTTTTGAATTTTGGTCTCAAATGTTTTATTCTTTAAATCAATGCAACATGTACATTGCTTCAAAGAGGGGAAAAATGTAGACATGAAAATTGATATCATGCATCTAATGTTCTTCATTTAATTAAATAAATTAAATTTCTAATGTTCCTCATTTAATTAAATAAATCAAAGTTATTTAATTAAATTCCTAATGTTCCTCATTTAATTAAATAAATCAAAGTTATTTAATTAAATTGCTGACCACCTTCACTTGGTCAAAACTTCATGAAATTGAAATTATTATTTTTAATCCTATAGTATGTGAAGCATAAAATGTGACGTATATTTCATATTCAAAAAATGTGCTACCGTTTGAAAGCTATAGATGTTTTTCAATCAAGACTTTAGTTGTAATTCAAATAGAAAATGAATAATAATTATTTATTAAATTCAAAGTAAAGCATAGTTTATATTTGTGGAAAGCTAAGAATCTCCTTTAAAAACCATTTTTGTTTCATCAATTTTGGGTAAAAAAACACCATTAGCCACATGGGCTATCATATCACTTACATATCGCCACTTTTTGGCCCATCATGATCTTGCAAATACCCCTTAATTAAATTACTAATGTTCACATCCCTCTCATTTTGATTTAATTAAATCCAAAAATCTAAATATATAAACTAAACCTCCATCTAAGTTAATCAAATCGCAATTAACTCCTAACACTAATGCTCTTTTCTCTAGCTTTTTGCAACTTGCACATGAAATTCATTTTAAAAATTTATCTAATTATCTCTATTTTCCATCACAAGGCATATTCCCAAGGAATATTCCCTCATTAACTCCATTTGTTTGACTTTCTTGTCCAAACAAATTTCCCCTACAAAATCTCTCAACCATATGCATTTAAAGCCTTTTTTCAAATTTCAAACTCACCTGACTCCATTTACTTGCACAATCTCTAAAATGTGCTCATTCCTCCTCCAATCACATGTGGACAAGTGGCCTTCTCTCATTGGTTGGTCTTTTGTCCCACATTCATCCAAATCCTTCAATTTTCAACTCTTGAATCTATAAATTCATGGCACTTCTACTTCATTTTCATCCATAATTTGAGTACTCTTATTATAGGCATTTTGAGTTCATCATCTTGCATCTCTTATTCATTTCCATCTTGAAGCTTATCAAGGATTGGGAAAGGTCTCTTTTTCATATCAAAGGTTCACCAATCCACTATGGGATAGGTATGCACTATGCTTTTATTTATGTTTTCATTTGGTTTACTTGATTTTTTTATTTCTTTGATTGCATTATGAGGCATGTTGTAGTATTTCATAGGAGTGGTTTATTTACGTGGTTTTTAAACTCACCATACTAATGTGTGTATAAGTTTTTATCTATCTTGTAGACTTATATCCTCACAGTGACTTATAGAACTTTTGGCCGATACTTTGGTTTGGTTGGTATCTCTGTGGATCTTTGACACTTAATACTATTTGTATGTGCATATATATCAATTTGTAACAACTGTAATTGTATGTTTAGAATACTGCATGTTAAAATCACTTGAAAGAGAATTGTATGTAATGTGAACTCTATGTGTAAATCATGAAGACTCATGGTCTTAAGAAAAATACCCAAGGAAGAAAGGTAGAAAATCCTAATGGGGAATTTGATGGAGTACTGTATATATCATACACTATTAAAATTACAAAAAAATGATGATTTTTATATATCATTACCTAGATTGCAATGTTATATTTTATACAAATACATTTAGAATAGCATAATGAAAATATTGTGATAATTTTAGGGGGAATTGGTATCCTGCTAAAGAGCTTTGTATAAATAAGCAACTGCATAAGCTCAAAGGATAGTTGTACACACATGGAGAAATCCAATGGGCAGAGTAGAGTATATATATATCTGTGTGTGTGTATATATATATGTATGTATGTATGTATGTATATATATCTATATGCACACGTAGAACACACACACACATAGGGATAATTTTAGACATATATAAGTCCATCGATGTGTATATAAATCTATATGTATGGATGCCTATGAGAATAAAAACTTGTTTTGAACATTATATTTGCACGTTCCTTGTATTCGATGCATTTAATTAGTCCAAAGTTGTGTAGCTATCTTCAATTTTTCCTTTTTGTGCCTATATACCTTAAGCTTTTTTATGATATTAAATTGAGTGTCTTTAATTTAAAAAATTCACCCTTTTGAATGTCATGCTACACACACATACACATAAAATTTCCCCCGCATAATATATTTTATTAAAAACTATAGATATAGAGGACCAATTGCATATATACGTATGTGTAATGGGTGATAATACATTTCAACGTTTTTATTCTCATGGTACACGAACATATACATACGATTGCACCCACATATCTTTCTTTAAAACTACAACAATATAGGAGCAGTCAAATATATATGTATCTGCAAAGGGTCAGTATAAAGCTATAAAGATATTCAATGTTTATATGCCTACATTTTTCATCTCTATTATTGTATGAATGGAAATTGCAAGGTATTTACAGTGATCACTTGTTATATGTGTACATCTCTGGCATTATGTTTATCAAATGGGAAAATATTGAAGACTAATAGAAATAGAATCTAGAACTACTATTTGGGTTGCTAGGATATGGGTACAAGTCAACCATAGTATTCAACAATATTCCATTTAGATCTTGTTAACAAGAAAGCATTTAATAGCAAAACATGTGGAACATGTTTAGAGGAAAGAAATATTTTTTTTTGTATCCAACCAGTACAATGTATTTATCATAGCTCAATACATTGAAAACTACCAAAAATATTGCATAGAACCTTTTTAAAGTAATGACTTGTTATATCTACACATCTTTTGTGGTATGTTGGTCAAATCCAAACATACTAAAAAAGGGAAAAAATAGGATACAAAAATAGCATTCTACAACATTGCAATCAAATGTTTTTAATAAAAAATAATCTAACAATGTAGTATGTTGAACATGTTCATAGAAAAGCTATAAAATTTTCTATACTTTGCCACTACAATCTGCTTATCGTTACTGAAAACATTGAAAATATCAAAAAAATGCATAGAACTATTTCAAACAATCAGTTGTCATATTTGCACATCTGTGGCATTATGTTGATCAGACCCAAAAACATTCAAAAACAACTAAACCACCAAAAATATAATGCTAAGAGGGAAAGAGGATTCCCCATTAGGCCCCTAGGGTGTTTTACCTAGGAGCTGGGATGGAAGAATGAAACTCTTTCACACTAATGATGTTCTTTTTGGCAAGTTCATTGAAAGGATAGGGGTTGAATAGGGTTGTTTTGTGTGTGATAGAATGTGTCTAAGTGTTGTAATGTAATGAAACTAAGATAATTATGAAATGTAAATAAAAAAATTGTAAACTATATGCAAAGTAAGCTAAATGACCTAAATGTATGAAAACTGGAAAGAAAATGGAAAAGACAGAAATGGTGCACCTGAGAATTGAAAGTTTTAGAAGAGGAGCTCTAGAGTGTTCTAGAATCTATTGGAAATATTCACAAGGACACTTATGCCAGAATGGGTGACCTAGTCCTCATCACGACAAATGTTTCTAGAATGGGTTTTTGGTAATAGGGTATCCAGAAATACAAAAACCCTTTTTCAGGCCTGGTATAGGGACAAGGTTGACAATGATGGCAACCTAGTCCTCCTGGTGCTTTCGAGAGTTTTGAGATCTGAATTTGTAGGCCCCCACTTGCACTTTTCTTTCTGATAGAGACCTATGTCCAAATCTTCTAAAAAATGACCTACAAGTTGTCTTTTAGCTCCTCCTAGGGTTTGATGACTTGAGTTCATGTAAATGGAATGATGGCACCCTTTTCAACACTTTACTCCTTTCCAAATCTACATATAACCTTCAAAGCACACATGCAAAGAGAAGGAAAGGGTTAGGATTAGAGATTAGGGGTTTACCTTAGTGAAACCACATGATGGTAATCAAACCCAAATGAAATAGAAAATAAAGGGAGAGATGATGGAATAGCATACAAATATAAACACTCACCAAACCCTTGTTATAGATGTATGCAACGTACGAGAACTAGCTCCAATGGAGGTTGCTTGAAGTGCCTTGTGCTTGAATGCTTGCTTGAGAAGATTGACTACTCGAGTGCTTGTGAAGATAAAATGAAGTTAAGGGGGGGTGAAATGAGGATGAAAAACCTTATTTATACATACTATGCCCTAATTTCTTGAAAATAACACATAATAGGCCGAGCTTAGGGTTTTAGAGGAAAATTACTGTTAGATTTTTATTTTTATTTTGAATTTTATGTCAAAAGGGACTAGGTCGCCCAAGGTGGTGGTCGGTAATTAAGTGGCATTGAATGATGATTATAGGGCTTGCCTCCCGAATCACACTTAAGTCGAGCCTAAAAGTATATTAAGGGACAAATTTATCATGAAAAAATGTTAAATTAGTGATGACAAGCCTAGAAAAGTGTGAGGGTCAATTACAACACCTTACAATACTTTAGACTAAGGCTTCGAAAATGGTTATTTAGGTGAAATATTGTAGAAAAGTCCTAGAAAAGTGAGGAAATGTGTTACACCACTTCATAAAATCCTTGTAAAAATTTGTTAGGTTGTTGTTTTGCAAGCGTTTAAGGACTAATGTGAATGTGTTGGCCAGATTACAACATTAGATCAAAGAAAAACAAGGCCAAAATCCAAGGGAAAAGGCCCAAATGGGTGAAAAAGTGTCAAGGCTACACTTTTTGGTGACACGACAACCCAATAGATTTCAACTATAGTATTCAAAGGTGTAGCATTTTAGATGTTAATAACAAAGAATTTTATAATGTAGTATGTGCAACATGTTCATAGCAAAGTTGAAAAATTATTTGCACTATACCAGTATAGTGTGTCTATAAAAAATCAATACATTGAAAAACACCGAAAACAGTGCACAAAACTATGGTAAGAGCTTCAAAGCACATGGTCATAATTTAACGAAACCATTCAATAGTATCCTTCCTATTATGCTGGTAATTACAATGAAATATTGAATGTATTAGTTTGTGTATGGAATGGTTAGATCCCTTGTATGGGGTTTTTTTGCTATTGGAGATAATATTGTTATTTAATGATTATGAAGGGAACAAGTGAATCTAGAATAGGAATGCAAGAAATGAAAATACTAACATATAACAAGAATCAAGAATCATAGTGACAATGTAGATGAAAAACAATTTGGGCACCATATTAAGATCAAAAGAATGGGAGCCCAATGAATGTACGAATATATATATGCAAACATAGGAATAATTTAAGTTCTTATTTGCAAAAAACAAGTCTTAGTATCCCACATTGAGCATAAAAAAGGAAACACAAAGAGAAATCCTCAAAAGTAGAAAAATGTAGTCAAAGAGTGGGCTCACTATTGCAAACTTTTTCTGAAATAGGGGCATATACCTTCAATATATCTAAAAGAAACAGTTTACACTTTCCTTGGAAATCAAGTTTTGTGGCTTTCACAATGTTTTTTTTAAGCCGCTCCTCACAATTGTAATTTTTTGTTTGGATGAAGGCAGTAAAGATGTAAGGTTTACAAAAAAGGCCTTTAATAACAACATATTTTTTTGTAGAGTCTAAGCTATGCTGCAACATGTAGAGGTATTTTTTTGGGATTTTTAGTAAACTAGTGGCGGCTTCATCAAAAGTAATACACTAAAGGATGATAGAATGTTCTTGTAGCTTTAACTGTAGAAGGTAGCGATAGTTTCATTCCTCGATTTCTATCTAGTAGCAATCATAAAACCAAACATTAGCATGGGGGCGTGTGAATTTTCTTGTGCATTCTTTCCCATTAACCAACAAGGGGCGAGAAGGATAATAAAAGGACTTATTTTTTACAATTTCAATGGTTGCTTTAAAAGTGGCTTCAATAGTTTCTAGCAAGCCAAGGTAGTTGTTCAAGATGAACGCAATAGTAACTCTATCATTTTAAAGATGAAGCCTACGAGGTCCAGAAGAAGATGAAACCATATGTTCTACTTTGATTGGGCCTATGGATCTGAGAGTATTTGTATGTTCTACTTTGATTGGGCCTATGGATCTGAGAGTATTTGCCTCAGAAATAGAAGGGTTAATGTCGAGGACTGTTTTTGTTGATGTGTTGATAATGTTTCCATTAAAGTAGCCTACACGGCCACCCCACACAACAACTATGACTATATCACTAAAAAGATACATCTGCTCCAAGACATCACCTTTTTATTCCTAACTTGGGCCCCACAAATTAACATCAATGAAACAAGAAGACATACCATATAGTTTAATAGTTCACTGGATTGTTTTAGATCCATTTTTCCTACAAACAATTGATATGTAGCTGACATGGACTACAATTCCAATAATATCAAAGAAACTATTATCACTATATAATTGGTTATCTCACTAATTGGTAGAAAGGTTGAGGGTTTTCTTGGCACATAGATGTCATCTTCACATAGTTTAGTGTTGAATTTTTGTTTGAGACAATCCAAATTACTATTTAACCTATTAATTTTTTTATTTGCTTCCTTCACCAAATCTCTTGATATTAAATAAGTTGCACCTATCCTAACTCTACCATAATGTAGTTATTCAACAATATCGTCAAAATAAGTAATCCAAATTTTTGTCCCCTCTATATCTATAATGTCAAAACTGAAAGTTTGGCCTTCACCTCTTTGTTTATGGAAATGGTACATCTCTCTGATAAGTGTTACACACCCTTTTGCTGTTGAAACATTTTGATAAATGCTCAAAGCTTTAATAGGGCTGATATTTGGAGGATTGTTTTATTGTTGAGGGGACAACTACACACCAAATTTAGGGGTCCATTTAGAAGGAGAAAGTGACTCTCATCCCAACATTTTCTCTTCTTGGTACTTGAAGACATACCTAGGCGTCCCAATGATTGATAGTCTGACATAATGAAAACTAAGTTGAATATGATTAAGGCCCTTGAAAACAAGGAAAATAATATATTGGACACATTATATTAGTCACATATGAAGGAGAAAGTGAATATTAAAAAATACAAAAGAAACAACGCAACCCACCTTGAATGCTAGACTTTTCTACAGATGTAGTCTCCCAAGGATACAAGGGATCCTATTTTCAAGGCACCTGGAAACAACAAGTCATTGGATTTGAAAGGAAGAGTTCATATTTGCATATGGTGTCCATCAGACAAGACAACCTTGTACTGTTCAACCTACGCTTCATCACCACCAAATTTTTTAAAGGACAAGAGCTGAAGGACTAGAGAGGGAATGAAATCTCTAGTATTGAGTGAACGAAATGCAAATGAAGTCAAAGTTGGTTGTTTCTTTGCAACCTACAAAGACAAGTTCAATTGAGGAAAATGTACTTGATCACACCAAATGGATAAAAGGAATAAGGAAAATAGAGGTTGTAAAGAGATGTTTTTATGTGCTAGAAAAGGTCAATGTGTATCTACTTCCACATCTGTATGATTTACCAGGGTCAGCTATCTATGTATACACCTAAAGGCTAATAAAATTGGAAACATAAATAAGAAAGGGTATGTGGTGTGCATTTCTGTATTTGAGAATCATTAAATTAAAGAAACTGAAAGGCAATGTTCAGGTTGAATACAAAAGAGAATAACAACAAATTAGCAATAGGTATAACAAAAAGGAAATATAAACTTACAAAATTGGGATCTAGAGGCTTGTGGTTAGCACCCTCAGAGTCAAACTTCACAACGTAACATGTGGGGGATGTCACCAAATCAATCTTGGGGGGCTTTGGAGACCCATCAACAAAGCCTGATTCCACAGACATAGTTGTGGGAACTTTTACAAGGAGGAAATGTTACAATTTTAATTGATTGATTGGGAGCTCTATTTCACAATAGAAATAAAATATTAATGTATTGCAACGTCTAATGGAAACTTGTAGACAACTTAGAAATATCAATAATCTACCAACCATTTTACTAATTTGATTAAATGAAAATGGGTATAACTATTCCACTTTTAATACTCTCCAAACAGCATTAGATACAACAAAAGGAATAAAAATGATAAATACAAATTTATATATCCTTATATGTATCTGTTTATCTTTGAGGTTGCTTATTGATGCAGACCCAGGAGGCTCAATTATGCTAATTAGGCCTATTTTACAAAGAAACATTCTTTTAAACCTATCACAAGACCATGAAACCTTGGGGCAGAAATTCATATGCCTTCAAACCTCCAAAATCACAAAAATATTCCATTGGTATGGACAAACACATGTCAAACTTGAAAAACCTTGTTTTAGGCACAATTCATGAGGGTTTATTGAAAATGACACTTACAAAGCCTCCCAGACCATGCCATCCACTCAAACACTCATATTTTATCCCCAATATGCTCAAAAGTTCATAAAATATCCATCCCTAACTTCCCATTGTCCAATTCAAGACTATACCCATCAAACCATGCACCTTTCCAATGGAATCCACCCCAGAGGCTCTCACGAAGTTATGAAAATAACTTAACCTGCACAAAAAAAAGTAATAACATGTTTATTATGCCTATATAATCCTATCCACCGAGTTACAGGTCTTCATAGTGGGTGGAAGGCTTAGAATGGCATTTTGACTCCTCTCACAACCCCCAAAATAGTGTAAATAGGCAGTTTCAAAAAAATAATGATTTCTCCCTCAATATGAACGTTAAAATCCTCAAATCAAATGAATTTGAAATTTAACTCATATTTATACACATTTCAAATGATTTTTAGAGCCAAAAGATACTGTACGGATCCGTACCAAGCCTACAAAGTTAAGGAAAACAGGAAAAACATAGGGTTTGAGACCACCCGACAGTAAAAAAAGGATATCTCACTCAATTGTTAATGAAATCACACCATTAGAATTCCAAAAGAAAGGTTATTCAATTATCTATCCAACCATAATAGGATTGTAGTGTAAAAAAATATGTGCAGGTCATACAATGCACGGGATCAGCAATTTCTTAATGGAAAATACAAAAAAACAGCAAACTTCTTATTAGAAACTCATTCCAAACTTCTTCAACAACCTCCCTTCAAGATATTCCCACAATATATCATGTTTCCATCTTCAAATAACCCCTTGAACTGACCAACTACCATAACCACCCTTTGTTAGAGTCTAAGGTGACAATTTTTTGCCAATTTTGCTCTTAATCACTATCCCATTACAACTTGATCAACTTGATTTTGCAAATACCACCTAATTGACCTATTAAGCCCTCCAATACATTTAAAATGGTCATTTATACCTTATTTAACATGGAATAAGACCCTACTCCCCATATCCCTTAAAACTCATGATTTCACATGGCTTTTGCATTATGAATCAAACTGACAAATTCAACTAAATGATTCAAAACCTTTTCAATTTACATTATGACTGGTCCTTTAGACCTTATTCAGCATAAATAAACACAAGACACACCTAGGTATCAACTTAGACCTCACAAGGTGTAGATGCTCTTTCACCACTTATATATGTATGCATGCAGTTTTTACTACATTTCTATATGTAGACACGTAAAATAATCAACATCATGCATCCTGCTTTAATTAACATCCAATTTTTCTATTAATCAATTAAAACAATTTATTGATTAATTCCCTAGCTTCATCGTATTTAATTAAGTCCTTAAGTTCGTCTTATTTGATTCAATAAATCAAAATGATTTAATCAAATATCAAACTCCTAAAATCCTCCAAGTTAATTAATTTGGATTAATTATCTTCTAATCATAATCACTCATTCTCTAGCTTTTGACTCAACTTGAGTGAAATCTAAACTCTCAACTAACCCACCCACATGCACCAATAAATCATTTCTTTGATTTATTAATTCTTCTAATTACTTTCAAAAGGGCATCAAAATGGAATATTCTGTCAATTTGAATCTTCCCTCCAAAGGACTTGTCCCTTCCAAGAAAACATTAAATGCTCTTACACATCTCTTGCACAAGTCAAAGTTGGCATTTAATGCACCTTTCATCCCCCCTAAACATGTCATTTCATCCAAATTCAAATTTGAAATTTGCACATTGGCCAAAACTTGCACATTCCTCATCCTCTCAAATCTTGACAAGTGGCATCTTGTCATTGGCTTATGATTGATCCCACACTCATCAAAATCACTCAATCCTTCAACCTTGAATCTATAAAATCAAGGCTTTTCAACAACACAACACAATTTGACAATTACATAGCTTGATGCATAATCTCTTGCATTTTCAGCATCATCATCTTGGCAACTTTTGCTTATCAAGGATTGGGAAAGGGCATCCTTTCTACATCATGAGGAGCACCAATCCACGATGAGATAAGTTTGATTCATGCTGTTGTGTCTTATTTAGTTTTCCTTGTTTTCTTACTTAACATGACTCGGTATTTCATAGAGATGTTGTTGTTTGCTTTTTTTTTAAAGGACTAACCATGATAAGGGTGTGTTTGAGTCTTTTTAAGCAATTTGTAGATTTCACCATCACATAAATGGTGCTACAAGGAGGGAACATTTTGTCAATGTTTTTATTATTCTAGTTTGTTTTTATCATGGTTTGTTTGCTAACAGAGGTTGCAGATTTTTGCTGTGTGCTTGCTTAGAGCTCAGAGTAACATGAAAGGTATTAATTCAAATCAAAATGTCAATCCAAGGTAAAATTCTCTTCAATATTTATCACATTTTAGACTCGTTGATATAAAGAGAGTCATTATGGTAGTAAATTTCATCTGTCACATTGGTTTGACTGTAAACAAGCATCCATTCAAGAAATCTGATTTGAGTTTGAAAGATCAAGACTTCACTTGTATCGTAGTATTTGGGGCAGTGTTAACACTAAAAAAAATAAAATAAGAATCGATTGACAATGGTTTGGTTTGGTTTGTTTTGTTGCCTTATGTTGACAATGGTTTGTTTGAAGTAGCAAATTATCCATTTGTAGGGAATTATTTAAAAAATATGGCAACAAATATTCTTGTATGGTATATTTAATTTAGTTACCATTCACAAGGTTTTCATTGAAGAAACAGATAAGCCATCAACGATTTGGTCACCAGGCCTCTTGCTTGATTAGAACATAGTTGGGAGGAACCTATTTGGTGATGAGTATCTATATCCAAACCCATGGAATTTATTGTGTGGCATTGAGGTCAACAATTCTTGTTAATAAAGATTCTTGTTTGATAAATGCTTAATATTTATGTATCCTGAAAACAAGTAATATAAAGAGATCAAATCATAATTTGAATAGGCCTTGCTATAGTTTTAATCTTCGTACTATTTCTTACAGTTCTGGAGGTCAGAATGTATGAAGTATGTTTCTTTGAATTTGAAGACCATCCCCTGCCTATGTTTTCCTTTGTTGAGATACAATTTATTTCCCTCTGAATGCATTCGTGGTTCCTCTATCAGCTTATTTCTTATAGTTCTGGAGGTCAGTATGTTTGAAGTAGATTTCATTGAATTTGAAGACCATCCCCTACCTATGTTTTCCTTTGCTGAGATATAGTTTATTTCTCTTTGAATGCATTTGTGGTTCCTCTATCAGCTTATTTCTTACAGTTCTGGAGGTCAGTATGTTTGAAGTAGATTTCGTTGAATTTGAAGACCATCCCCTACCATTTATTTGTTGATCTCTCAAATGCCAATCACATCGATTTTTATTCTATTTTCACCTATCATTTATTTGTTGAGATAATACCCAAACACAAATATTTCTTCCCTTCGGTAGGTCTGAAAGGATGTGAGGACTAGGACCAAGGTACTAGATGTGTGCAAATAAAAAAAACTTTTGTCTTATCAATGAAGGGTGATTCAAGTGAAATACTTTTTCTTTTGGAAAATAAATGGCCCGATAAATATCTATTTTCCCTTCACTGTAATTATTCTAAACTCCATTTGAATACCGATCTCTTTGAGTCATTCTGCTCAAACAATATCATGCATCTTGTCCATGTTTCCACATCTTGCATGCAGATTTACTGAGAGAGAGGATGCTAGGAAAGGTTGAGGAACTTGGATTCACACCTGCCGCTATCAATTGATTGAGAGTTTCTAATACCTCTTCAATAAATCTATCTTGTACACCTCCTGCAAATGTTGTATTGCAATCATTCCTCTAAGGCCTTCTGTCAGTTCATGTGCCTTATCTATGCTTCTTGCAGATCCACTAGAAGGAGAAGATGTTGGTAAAGATTCATTTTGCACAGATCCTATCAAGATTACATTTTATTAGACTATGTTTCTGTGAGGTAATCTACCGAATAGTCTACATGCCTTGCCTAGGCATCCATAAGATCTTTGCATAAGAAACAAATGTACAGCTATGCCAATTTTTTTTTGTGACTAACCTGAATGGAATTTGGTCAGAATATTAAGAAAATAGCGTACCACTCTCTAATGTGCCTAGAATATTGATTAAGTTGATGAGAGAAATTTTTAAAGTCTTCACCAAGTTACTTAGCAACATACAACCATGATATATGCAGGCTTGAATTAACTTTAGAAAATCACTTGGTTGCTTGCTATGTGTTTCGTGTTGCCTAGAATCAACAAAGGCATGACTTGCTAGACATGGCTAAGGTCGATTCATACAACCTTCAAAGACCATGTAGCAATAAGGATGTGAGAGGCCTTCGGAAACCAGAACCTCCAACAAAAATGTATGTGCTTCGAACAAAAGCTTTGAATAAATAAGGCGCGGGTCTTTGCCAAAGAAGAAGCATGAGTCTCTGCAGCCCCCTTCCTCTCTCTTCAGTGACCTATCACCTATCCTTGTGGTATGATCCTTTTGGTGTGATCTTTTACACGGCTTCTGTGTAAATATCAGTAGCCTCTAGATCCACTTGTAACACCTCCAACATGACCTCAGCTAGCTTTGATAGGTTGCTACCTTCTCATCTTGCTTTGAATACGTGTTTCTTTGAATGAGTGTTGCTTTTCCAATGTGATATATACTTGTATAGCTGTCATCTTTTGATCTAATTTTTAAATTGCAAGTTGGATATGTTTCAAAATTTTAAAGTTTGATAGAGACTGCAGCCTCTACCTTCAATTCCCTACTAGGCACATGGCTCGAGGCATCCTATAAAATAAATAATGTGTTTTTTAGAATCTTTATAGGCTGGTTACATGCCTATTGGATCTTTAAAACCTTGAGTATAAGCAGTTTGTCCCATTTCCATTAATTACCAAGTGTGGTCGGTGGCCCTTCATTTTTATGTTACTTTGAAATTGGTGAAAATTGAAGAAATCTAAAGCTACAGTCTAATCAATATGAGATAGGTCACAAGTAGAATAAAATATTGATGTGAGATAACTTGATTGCATCCATATTAATGTGTTGTCTATCAATCTCTAGTATAGTGCAATAAATTTACTCTACCATTTGTTGTCTTTTTTAAAATGACATCAATATTGTTGTTCATGATTAATTGGCGTTCATATGCTATGGGAGTCTTGTCTTTGAATTTATAACTCGACTGTCCAAATTATGAAATTATGAGATTTGAGTGTTAATGACTACACATGGGAATGATTTGAGTACTGATAATGCAGAATTCTTTTAGAAGGGAACAATGATTGTCAAGACAGGCGAATCACAAAGTGGGTTCAAATCTATTGTGAATGACTATTTTTACAGGTTGAAAGTGGGTTTCTAGGTTATCAAAGAGTTTATATTCTATATTGATTTTGTAGTGAATATCAAGCACAAAGTTTTGATTTTGAAAATGGATGTAAATTTTGTTTTTATACTACATGCTTCATTGACTCCTTGAAATAAATCTAATAGATGAATTGTTTTGTAATGTTTGTAGGTTGACATCAACAATCAATGATGATTTTCTCTCACATGAGAATCAAACAACAAGCAGATTTTAGTTAGAAAATTGGACATTGAAACTTGAAATTCACGAAGCATTTTTAAATTCTTAGAGCTTCCATTTATGCTCTCTTTTTTTGTTTCAAGTCAACTCACTTCTTTGTTGAGGTTTAAAATAAATCATTGTTTTGTTTTTTTTTCAATGTTGGGCTAAAATTGAACATTAGAAACACACTAGAATTTGGATTTTGGTCTAAAATTGAACAAGTAATCTTCCACACTTGGTTTTCGTGCTATAAAACAAATTCATCATTGCTTGAGGATTAAAATGAACAAGTGTTTTTCATGTTTTGCAATATTTTTCACAAATTAATATCATTTAAAAGGAATATGCGCTTCTCTCATGCTTCATGATGATCTTAAGAATAAAAAGTCTTTTGGTGATATTAGTTTGTTTAAAATATTTCCTTCACATTTTGATTTGGGAACTTAAAATTGAACAAAACATCTTGTGAGTGTGAGTAAACGTATTGCATGTGTTATCCCTTTGTTTCTAAACAAAGGTTGATTGAACTACAAATCTATTTGCTCACTTATTTTTATCTTAGAGGGCCTACCTTGTGGGAAAAAGTACTCACCCAAGGGAATGACCCAACTAGTAACACACTGAAGCGAAGTGTATTTCCAACTGGGATATAAAAGTGGGTACTAGAACAAAAGTCAATATCACACGGTTGGCTTCGATGAGAAGGGTAGCAATGGTCTCTCACCTCATGGGTCAATCTCCACAAATGGAAAGTTTGAACTAAAACCCCTTGTTTAGCAAAGGCCAAAATCCTACCTATTTGTTAGTGCAAAAGGTCATGTCCTTTGAAGCCGCCCCAGATATACATGCGATTCTATTGTAGAGATGAAAAGTATGCCGTGGGAGATTCATGGGTACTGATGCTTGCTTGACCCAAGAAGTGAGTGCACTGTAAGGGGGAGCCTATGTGGTCAAGCATCTAATCATCCACACTGAATATGCGTAGATGGATTTATCCAAGTGGGAACCCAATAAATACTATCTTTTTATCCTAGGATTTTGCATGTTATTGGAATCGAAAACACTTTGCTTGGATCCAAAATTGTGGAAAACAAACATTCAACAAATCATCAAAATTTCAAACCCTTTAGAAGAACAAATACTTTCGAGGTGTCCAAATGTTACTGCTTGTCCCTAGGGGTTCTTATCTCTATAAGGCTTCTAAATATTCAAACATCTCAATTTGTTTCTCCCAAAGTCAACACTAGGAAACTTTTGCCCTAATTTCCTTGATTTCCAGATAATGGACCTTGTGGGATGAAAAGAAAGTAGGACATTAGACATTCAGTTTGAAAAACATAATCAAGAAGGTACTTGTGTCAAAAAGATCTGAATCTAAGAAAGATAACAAACAACTGAACCACACATGTTCTTGCAAACTTCTGTCTTATGGTTTTCCATGCAAACATTGCTATTTTGGTTTGAGTTACTCTAAGGGAAAAGTATGTTCTTCGAAACCATGGTCTTTTAAAAAAATCCTCTTGAGTTCATCTAGGATCAAGTCAAATTACTTCACCCATCTCAAACATCAATCAAGCAACATCTCATCAACAACTTTTGGAACCTTGGAAAACACCCCTTATGTTAGACTTTCAAGAAAAATCAGCATCACCTTATTTGACTTAACACACTTAGTCAAATTATCAATCTCATTGAGCAAATTTACCTCTAGGATAAGACAACTTCCTAAGGTTTAAAATTTCAAAATTACCTTGTTTGGCTTAACACACCTAGCCAAATTAACCTTTTTTATGAGTTTACTCTAGGATAACACAACTTCCTTGGGTTTACAAGTTCATTATCATCTTTGTTTGGCTTAACACACTTAGCCAAATTATCCAATCCATAATCACCTCGTTTGACTTAACACACTTAGTCAAACTACCCCCTTGTGTGCAAGTTTACTCTAGGATAACACAACTTCATAGAGTTTACAAACACATTATCACCTTGTTTGACTTAACACACTTAGTCAAACTATCCACAATCCGAATCAAATCAAACCAAGTCCTAAAGTCTAGCATTGATCCAAAGCTCCTAAAAGTTTAAACACCCATATCATTCACCCCTTTCATCCTTCATCTCATCATTGCTCCTAAGCCCCTCAGAGGTCAGCAAGGTCAAAAGATAAGAAAAACATGCAGTTTAAACTCGACCCATACATCATGAGTAATCCAAGTCAACCAAACTATCCAAGTATCATAATACCAATTCATTATCGAAACTAAAATTTATGCATGACATCATTATCTCCTCCAAAACTCAATAGTACAATGAATGTGAGTATGCCCAATCTAAAGTTTGGAACACCTTTCCCAATGGTAGATTTAAATCCAAGTCCAAACCTACAAATATATCAACCAAACAACATTTTCTCACCAAATCCATCCATGCCAAATACAAATTTTTCAAACATGACCATTTTGAATCCACACTTGGTAAAATTTGGGATAGATAGGTTTGCAAATCCTGCCAATGTTGTTCAAAATCTAGGCAATATGTTAACAACTCTAGGTATTGATCCAAGTCAAGGTAACACCATGCAGAATCAAATTTACCTAAATCAAAGCAATATGATTCTGAACCACAACAATTTTCAATGTCAACCTATAATGCCAAATATAAACATCACATCGAATCAAAACATTGTCAAGAATCAACTTGTCCATAATTCCATGCGAACACCACAAGGATGCATTCCAAATCTGCTTGCTAAACAACCAAGTCAACCATATCAAAGGTGTCAAGATCTAAATCAAGATCAAATTGCTTCACTTGCCAAAGTAGTTGATCCATTGCGGCAAGAGACATCTCCACCCCAAAATCAATACACTCTTCCATTGGTTGAGCCATGTCATCAAAGCATTGAGTTGTCTCCACAATAACATGAAGAACGATATCTCCAATGTCAAGAAATTGGACATCAAGATCAACAACATCAACAAAAAACCCAATCACCACGTCTCAAAGATCAATCACCACATATCCAAAATCAATTGCCACTAGGTCAATTTAAAGTGCAAATCTCACAAGGTAGCAAATGAAAATACACACCTCTTGGGGAACCAATTGAATCGGTCTTGCAACAGTTGGTACAAGAAAATCTCATTAAAATCCCTATTTATGTGAATTATTAAGAGCCCATGGTGAAACCACTAGGGTATGATGAGGAGCACTTTTTTGATTTTCACAAAGTAAAGGGACTCACAACATCGGATTGTATTTGACTCAAAAATATTATCCAAGACTTGATTGATCAAAAGCTAATAGCTATTGGGGACAATAATCAAAATTCAACCACTAGCAATAGCATCAAAAACCTCCCCACCACAATTGTTGAAAACGATGATCAAGATCTATCCATTAGTGAGCACATCGAAGATTTTTCCACCTCAACCAACAATCAAATCAACACACACCAAGAGTCACTTTTCAATCATGATCAAAATCCACCAACGATGCCCAACAATGATCCAATCCAAGAAATGTTAACATCACTTGATCCTATGGTTGAAAACATTGATGATCTCTCCATCATAACTGCTAAAGACCATGATCAAAATCAATCCATCAATGCGCAGTGTGAAGATATGTCTACCCCATCCAGTGATCAACTCACCATACATCAAGAGCCATTTTTTAATGATCTATTTCAAGGAGTGTTGGAATTTTTTGATCCCATTGACATAATCTACGATCCATCCACTCATGATCATATTGTAAATGTCTCTACATCACTTTATGAGTTGGAGGACATATCTCAAGAACATATTTCAAAGCATGATCAAAATCTATCACTAAGGTCTAGCAATGGTCCCTCCTAAGGCATATTGACATCCCTTGACCTCATGATTGTAGATAGTGAAGGAATCCCCAAAGATCAACAAGATATTGACTCACTTCCCATTCCTCATAACAATGTCGAAGAGTACCTTGTAGACAATCCATCCTTTGAAATTGACCCATGTCAAGAACTTGATCCAAAGCATGTCGAAAGGAATTCCAGAACTAGTCAAGATCAAGAATTCGTATCTATGAGATACTACAATGATCTAATGGGCACTCTCCTATCTATAAAAGATATCACAAATGATGACCATATCCATACAACACATAACCCTCCACCTACCCATGAGATGCTTTCTTTGGATGGACACATAGATGATCTTCATTGAAAACAAGAGTCTCATACTCTGGATATAATTACTAAGGAACAAGAGTCTGCTACTCTTAACATTTGTATGCATGATCAAAGTATAGAAAAATATAGAGACATACCGAAGGTAGATCATCAAGAATGCTTCTACAAAAGTTGCAAATTAGAAACATCTTGTGGAGACATATCAGAAGTGAGTCATGAAGAAGGCTCCTACAAAAGTTATAAATCAAAAACATCTTGTGAAATGAGTCATTAGGAAGACTTTTATGTGGATGGTAAATCACCAACACCTTTTGAAGAAGTTGTACAATCTGATATTTCACAAGATCAAGCTAAAGATATCAATCAGGCATTCATCCCACATATGGAGGATCCTATCACTTATAAAAATGGATCGCTTGCCTTTCTTAGGGCAAGCTATCTCATCAATAAAGAAGCTGAAACTTTTGAAGGTCCATGACAGAGCACGAAAGGATTAGCACCCTACTTCCAAGATAAATCATATCCTATTGCAAACAAAAATTTTCTACAGATGAATTATTAAGGCAGAGGATTAGGCCTACATGAATAGGGATTCCTGGAGCCAGTGCAGATTGCTGGCAATCCTAAGCATCAAGGCCTTGGTTATTCAACAATCAAGGGATATAAACTTATCAGTGATACTTCCATGAAACTGGGGGCAACTTTGTCACAAGCAAATTTCAACATAGGGAGCATGAAGAATCCTTATGATGAAAGAAATGTCAATACTACAACTCGCCATGTCACGAATCTACATCCAACTATCATCCCATCCACGAATAGGGACCAATATCAAAAAAAATATTTGAATCAAAGCACGAAAAATGAAGTACTAAAGCATGAAGGACAAATCAAATATGTATGGATACCAAAGATCACAAAGAAAGACTAACCCTATCAAACTCCATTAGTCAAGGAAACTATGGGGCAAAATAAGAAAGGGAAAAGTATCCATCAAAGAGGTGCACAAAGTAAAAAGAAGGCTTCTCAAGTGACGTACAAAGAATATCAAGTTGTTGGTCCTAATTCCAAGCACACTTTCGTATCCACCCATTATTCATCATCTTCCCAAGTTTGGAGAGTCAAAGGTTTGAAACTGTTGACCAATCCATCCTTTATTCCTAAACATGCTTCATCCATGCCTCCACACATGATATCCAATTCTCACATTGAACATGTATTGGAAATGACCCTTTATCATAAGGATTGAGAAGGAACTTTATCACGATGTGTGCACAAAGATAGAGTTAACTCCAATATCAACAAAGCAGATTTTTTTTCTCAAAACTTGCTTACAAGTGCATGTATCTTGGTAAATAAAATTCTTCAAGAAGGATATCAATGGCACATTATGACAAAAGAATCTACATCGATGACATTATGTGGTTCAGCATCAGCTTAAAATCTCTTTGAAAATACAAAAAAATCAAAAAATATAAAAATCCAAAAAAAAATAAAAAAAATGATTGAAAATAGTAAAGAAAAAAATCGTCCTCTAGTGAAAACCACTACGGTGGCGCTTTGGATAGGTACCATAATGAAAACTTGGTAAAAAGGCCTCATGTGTAGAATCAAGCATCTGCGTGCACCATTTCAAGAGAAAGCATCTTTTGGCATCCATAACAAAGCTAGCTTTCCATCCATATCATTCATCCATCCATGAATCGTTTATCCAACCCATTACCATCTATCTACCTTATCTTGATTTGGACCAAGTTTGGTACATACATCACATGTGTTTATGGTAAACTTATTGACATGGGTAATTTTCATTGATCCTATCCAATCCAAATGTTATCTGAGCCTTGAAGCATTATCCGAATGAGCATTCCTCTATTCGAACACCTTATCTTGTAATAAGATAATCCTTGGCATCCTTTGCATTCTTACCGTATCTATTCATACAACTATTCAAGAATCCACCCATGGCCATTCAAACATTGGTAGACACTGGGGGCATATATTTGCATCTTGATTCAAGAATACATCTTGATCTATATCCTCCAACTTATTTGGTGATCAGAACATTGGCAAATGTGAAATCAAATTGGTTAAAACATTTGTGATAAAAAAAATCCTAATCACTAGCCCATGGCATATTTTTGACAGGAAGACGTTCCTTATCAAGCTTTATCTTTCATCGAACATCAATCCAAACAATTCATATCAGCCACATCTAATGCGCACATCAGTGTCACATCATATCATCAAAACAATTTTGTTCCAAATCAAGCTTCATAAATCTTGATCAATCGAATCCAATCAATTATCACCTTGTTTAACTTAACACACTTAGTCAAACCACCCTCTTGTGTATGAGTTTACTCTAGGATAACACAACTTCCTAGAGTTTACAAGTGCATTATCATCTTATTTGACTTAACACACTTCGTCAAAATATCCAATCCATCATCAACTTGTTTGACTTAACACACTTAGTCAAACCATCCTCTTCTGTACGAGTTTACTCTAGGATAACACAACTTCCTAAAGTTTACAAGAGCATTATCACTTTTGTTTAACTTAACACACTTAGTCAAACTATCAATCCATCAATCTGATCAATCAACATTAAGCTTGGGTTTCAACAAAATCCCAAAATAGAGCACTGATATCATCACGTATTCATATCCAAATTGTCAAAATCATGCGAAAATCCAAAAAATTCAAAAATCCATCAAAAAAGTAAAAAACATTCATAAAATCAATCAAAACTCCAAAAAACATCCAAAACATGTCAAAAATTAAAAAAATAAAAAACAAAGTCATCTTGTCGAACTACGCCGTCTCTAAGCTCGAACATAGGAAAGGTTGATCTTTGATCATCCCCCAAGACATTTAGGTCAGTCCTTTAGGCGTCCATTGCATTGGCAATCTATTTGCCCATTTAGGGTCAGTCCTTAGGCGTCCGTCGCAACCTAGCAATCCATTTGCTCATCTATCTTATCTTTGAGTCAAGTTTGTCGTCAGTCAAACTAAGTGGTCTTTGCATGTATAACATAGGAAAGGCCATCCTTGATTGGCCCCCGAGACACAAAATCCAAAAACGTTTGTAAAAATATTGAAAATACCAAAAACATTTTTAAAACATTGCAAAATTCCAAAAATAGCCTCAAAACATTTCAAAACATCAAAACATCCAAATATTGGAAAAAACCCAAAATGGTGCACCTGTCTCATTTCGCTTTCACCTGCAATAATCACCGCTCATAATAAATCAATCATCGCCTTCATCCTTTGGTGAAGCAATCAGAAGCAAGTCTAGCAGGTTGAAAAGTGAACACCTAATCATCAAAGTCTCAAGGCTAGACCCGTAAGTCAACAAGTTGATCAACTTAGAGTATCAATAGCTTATCATCCAATTAGTTTCATCAAAACCATGATCACAACATGTCCTAAGAATGTGACCTTCCCGCGATGGACATTAGCATCAGGTAACCCCATAGTTTAGCCTTGGCTAGCACTATGAAGAACATTAGCTTGCTTGTTTACTTTATCTGGTCTTTTTGACTTATCTTATTTTGCAATCATTCCAAGGACCTCTCAATGATGCCTAAACAAAATAGGCTTAGAGAGAAAGGAATGGGGCAATGATCATTATCTTTTTGTCTGCTGTGCTTGTTAGATGTTCTTGTAAAATAACTTGGAAAATACTTGCTTTGTTGGTTACATCCTAGCAAGGTTTCCATATGTCAAGTGTGAACAAGAGCACTCCTATCTAATTGTCGAGTCAAATTCCATCACACTAGGCACAATGCCATCCTCGTTCTTTATACCTTGATGCATCGCACCTATGTGTGTTATCAAACATAAGGAAAGTTATGCTCTTTATCTCTCCCATCCTTGGATAAGAAATACATCATTATAAATCATCATCATATCTAACAAAGTCTCGACTACTAGTTGGCTTGTTGAACTTCTGCATCTTCTTGGATTCAAGGGTTGATCCCTTTCATTCTTCCATCCTCTTGCATGCTCACAATGCATCCATCCTGCATTTGTACTCTCATCCTACATAATCACATCATATCATTTGCATAATCATTTTAGTTGTTTAGGATAACATACATTTTTTATTCTAAGCATCTTTCAAACATCTCATTTACATCAACATTATCATATAGATCTATAGTCTATCCATCCATACATCCATTTTGAACTTCTTTGTTGCGAGATCAACCTCAAATGGAATCTTTTCACTCGATCTCTCGAGGGGGCAATGTACTAATGCACTTCTTTTCATTGGGGCATCTAAAAAATCATAATTCTTTTTAATTTCAATTTCAGCGGCATCATTCTTTGAACCAATGCAACAAGTACATTGCTTCAAAGAGGGGCAAAATGTAGACACATAAAATAATCAACATCATGCATCTCACTCTAGAATTAACATTCAATTCTGCTATTAATCAATTAAAACAATTTATTGATTAATTCCCTAGCTTCATCATATTTAATTAAGTCCTTAAGTTCTTATTTGATTCGATAAATCAAAATGGTTTAATCAAATATCAAACTCCTAAAATCCTCCAAGTTAATTAATCTGGATTAATTAACTTCTAATCATAATCACTCATTCTCTAGCTTTTGACTCAACTTGAGTCAAATCTAAACTCTCAACTAACCCACCCACTTGCACCAATAAATCATTTATTTGATTTATTAATTCTTCTAATTACTTTCAAAAGGGCATCAAGATGGAATATTCTATCAATTTGAATCTTCCCTCCAAAGGACTTGTCCCTTCCAACAAAACATTAAATGCTCTTACACATTCTCTTACACATCTCTTGTACAAGTCAAAATTGGCATTTAATGCACCTTTCATCCCCCCTAAACATTTCATTTCATCCAAATTCAAATTTGAAATTGGCACATTGGCCAAAACTTGCACATTCCTCATCCTCTTAAATCTTGACAAGTGGCATCTTGTCATTGGCTTATGAATGATCCCACATTCATCAAAATAACTCAATCCTTCAGCCTTGAATCTATAAAAGCAAGGCTTTTCAACAACACAACACAACACAATTTGACAATTACACAACTTGATGCATAATCTCTCTCATTTTCAGCATCATCATTTTGGCAGCTTTTGCTTATTAGGGATTGGGAAAGGGCATCCTTTCTACATCATGAGGAGCACCAATCCACTATGAGATAAGTTTGATTCACGTTATTGTGTCTTGTTTATTTTTCCTTATTTTATTACTTAACATGACTCGAGATTTCATAGAGATGTTGTTTGCTTTGTTTGAAAGGACTAACCATGCTAAGGGTGTGTTTGAGTCTTTTTAAGCAATTTACAGATTTCGAAATCACACTATATATACCTATATGTAGATATTTGCATATGTTGCTAGCTAGTCCCTTCATACTTTCTTATCCAAACAATAGGATATACAATAATACAAATAAAAATGATTAAGTTCATATATGCATTGAATTTCCCCTTTATTTGCACATTTATAAAAACGCATATAACCAAATATATATCCATATGTAAACATGTATATATGCATTTATATATACACTGCTATATCTAAGTAGATGTGTATACTATATTTATTTATGAATATGCAGTCATTGATATGCCAAGAAAGGACCTCCATAAAAATGGGCATAATGTCAAAGGTGCACAACGACAAGAAGAAACAATAAGAAGATGGTGAAAGTTCTGCAAGTCAACAACATTTTTTAAACATTGTAGCCTATTAACTTATATATGCAAAAAGGGGCTCTTGGCCACCTTGGAAAACAAAAGTGTCAGAGTAAAGGTTTTAACTTAATCAGGTGTTAATTAAGTTACCTTTATTCCTCTCTTAAGATTTCACTTTACTTTGCATTAAGTGACATTTAATAATTATATTAATTATTAAATCTTTTCCTATTAGGGTTTGTTTTAGGGTTTGCATGATCTCCTTATTAAGGATTGATCCATTGTATTTTTCATAATTCCTTTTTGTTCTGATAAGATAATTTCTCCATTTTTCACAGCTTCAAACCCTTGTTTGTTTTCTCCATCTATTCTCTTCCTTGTGACAAGTATCCATTTGCATGCAGGTGTTCTTGGAGTCTGAAGTTGGTTTTGCAACTTCTACATGGTATTAGAGCTTTCCTGTTGCATGCTTGTTCTTGTTTGAAGAATTTGGAGCTACAAGGGTTGGATTAGGCATTCACAGTTTTAGGGTTTGTCTTTTTTGATCCAGGGAATCACCTACAATTTCAAAGCATTTTGAGTCCAAACAAACCTTGCCATTGAGTCCGCAATGATCCAAAACCCCTAAATCGACTGTTCATTCGTCCAATTTGGACAAATTTGATTTGAGAGGCAAAAAAATTTTACCCGTATGACCGTCTATCTACACCCTAGTAAAAACATAATTTTTTTCGGAATTTATTTTCATCAGAATTTAAAAAAAAAAAAATTGTCAAAGTTTTTTTTAATTTTTAAAACAATCAAAATAAAAAAAGCCCAGGCTTGCTCAGGCCTTGTACAAGGTACCCGCAGGTACCTACGGGCCCCTCTGTACGCCTACTGACATACTGCCAGCCGCTGACAACTTTACCGCTGACCGGTGGTTTGACAGTACCGCCGACGACGACACACTGGCCGCCATTCTTTTTTTATGATTTAAAAAAAAAAAAATCAAAGTTGTTTTTATTGTTTTTTTATAAAAAAACAATTTTTTTTGTAATAAGCCCTATTGAAGAAATGTGGTGATGGTTGTTTGGCCATCAAATTTAGGCTCAGATTTTTTCTGCGATGGTCGTATGACCATCAAATTTAATCCCGCACTAGTTTTTTTCCCCTTTGGAGCTATTTTGTTCAAGAGGTCATAACTTGGGAATACGATATCATTTTTCAACAAACGAAATATCGTCAGAAAGCTGGTTTTTTCAAGTTTTGAGTGGTGTGGGTCTCATTGCTTCATTTTTCTGTTGGTGCATTCTACAACTAGTTGAAGTCAAAAGAGCTATTTTTCAGTCTCAAGCTCGTAACTTTTGACCTGTTTCTCCGTTTTTCGTGATCTCAACGAGGTTGGAACCATATTTCAGAGCTCTTCAGTTCCATCCATGCAATATTTCCATATTTTCCTTCATGTATATTTTATTCAATTTTTTGTGTTTTCACACTCTAGTGAATTACTTGGACATATTAGCTCTTGGGAACTTCTCGTTTGCATGGGATGTTTCATTTTTGGCTGTTCTTCATGCATCTCAAGTTTTTTGTCCTTTTTGGGCATTTTGAGCATCATTTGTAAGCAATATTCTATGTAAACACACTGAGATAAAGTGCCACACTATTGTACATGTATTTTTGGGATTTTGCAACTAAGGTTGTGCCATATTTTGTACTTGCACTATTTTATAAAGTGCCATGGGGGTTTGTGTAGTGCCTTTCTTTTTGCCATCACACCTTTGTCCAGTGAGTGTCCCTCCATGACGACAGTGGATCCATATGATTCCAGCCTCATGCATGTGTGTTTTATTCTTCACACCACTTTTTTAGTTGCAGGTGCTTTCTTGTGCACTTTCAGATGTTGTTTCTTGTCCTCCATGCACTACAGGGTGTTACACACCATTTTAGTGGATCTATCAGGCTCTCCCAGTTCAGCATTATGGGGGGGGTATTATACTGTTCATGTTAATGTTTCCTTGGTTTCACCTTGGAAGGAATCTTCCATTCTTAGTTGATCAATTTTTTTCACACTATTGGTACTTGTGCCATTTGTATCTTCATTCCAGGTGTTTACCTTTGTTTTCCATCTTATTCGAGTAGTGTTGTTTGGGGCACTCATGCAGATTGTCGTCTTCTTGATCCTGATCATCTTATCTTTAGTAGAGGTTCTTCAGCACCATAGTAGTCATCTTTCGACAGTTGTTTGCAGGTTTTCTTACTTCAGTTATGTTCTTCATGGCTTTCTACATCTCTTTTTGGAGTAGAGTTTTTCCCGTGAGGTTTTCTCTATTTCTCCACTTTACGGAGATTTGGTTGTATTTGGGTACCTGATCTAGCCTAGTTTTCGGGACCCATGTTTACTTTCATGCATTGTAGCTACAATGTTGCTCATCTTAACGGGGGGTGTTAGAGTAAAGGTTTTAGCTTAATTGTGTTAATTAAGTTACCTTCATTCCTCTCTTAAGATTTCACTTTACTTTGCATTAAGTGACATTTAATAATTATATTAATTATTAAATGTTTTCCTATTAGGGTTTCTTTTAGGGTTTGCATGATCTCCTTCTTAAGGATTGATCCATTGTATTTTTCATAATTTCTTTTTGTTCTGATAAGATAATTTCTCCATTTTTCAAAGCTTCAAACCCTTGTTTGTTTTCTCCATCTATTCTCTTCCTTGTGATAGGTATCCATTGCATGCAGGTATTCTTGCAGTCTGAAGTTGGTTTTGACAACTTCTACAAAATGAAGAATGGTAAATGGTTGTTCACAGTACTAGACAATGGCAATCAAGATGGCAAGATCAAGAAAATGCAATATTCAGTAGCCTCTAAAAATTACATTGTTACTAGCTTGAACTATAGTTTTGTGCACTATTTTTGGTGTTTTTCAATGTATTCAATTTTAGTAAGCACATCAGACTAGCAAATTCCAAACAATTTTATAGTTTTTTTATGAACATGTTACACATACTGCACTAGTAAATGATCTGTTATTAAAAACATCCCAATGCTATATCATTGAATGTTATCCATGTCTTGTAGTGATTTTCTCACAACCAAAATAATACGTATATATGCTATTTTTAACTCTTTTTAAATCAAAGTCTACATAAATATGAATAAAGATAGTATACACATTTGTTTAGATATACATGTGTATATATAAATTTTGTTGCATTGTCAAATGAGCCACAATGGTCTTGTTTTGTATATGCATATATGTATTTAATCTATGTTTCATGGAATCCAATACAATTTCCCTTTTTGTCTATAATATTTAGTAGCAAATAGGTGTTATTCTAATACCTCTTATACGATTTCTCTATTTGTCTTCAATATTTACTACCAAAGATCGTAGCTTGAATCTTGTATCAATATGTTTCAGCATATTTTTTTTCTCATTTGTTTGAAGCTCCCTACAGCAAACTACTCAGGGTTGTTTCTAATAGTCGTGGAGCTTGCTAATTACATGGGTTGGCGGTGGTGGAGTTGGTTTCCTTGATACATGGAATCAAAATGGTAAGTGTTTTCCTGCATGAGGGTTAATGCATCCTGACATTGTTGTACGATGATATAGGAGGGATTAAATGCAATATTTAATGTTGCAGTGTGAAAAAGTATAAAAACATACATGGGAAAAATATGGAAAATAACATTGGATAGCATTAATTTTCACATAAAGTTCACATTCCATACCATTCCCTTTCAATGGATTTTAAGTTAAATTTATACAAAGCATGTACCAAGCAATAAGTTGTATAAAATGCATATAGCACCAAAGATGCACAAAGATAACAAGGAACAATATCCAAAGGCCAAAAAAGTACACAAACCAAAAAAATTGAAAGCAGTCCAAAGGTACAGGTTAGTGTCATGTTTGTAGTTTATACCAATCTACAAAATTTCAGAATTTTGAAAGTTAAAAACAATTATTGTCACAAGGACAATGTAATAAGAAAATCCTAAAGTGTCATGCCAAGCAAAAAATACATGAGGACACAATCCTTAATTAAATGCACAAAAAAATTTACTTGGGTTAAGATATGAAGAATACAGGAGCTAAACTATGGCAATGAACAACTTGTTATAGGGAGCTTCAAACAGATGAGAGAAAGACAATATCAAGAAACATACTAATACAAGACAAGCAATCTATGTAATAGTTTCCTTTTCAATTCAAAATTCAAAATATATTATTTGGCACTAAATATTATAGACAAATAGGGAAATGGTGAAAGAGCTATTAGAAAGACACTTAATAATCACAGGAAAATGACAGATGATCGGAAACCCACATTAAATAGAACTTAACAATATGGAGAATAGAAGAGGTGAACTACAATAATGAACAATTTGTTATGGGGAAGTGGGAAAAATAATATCATGAAACATATTGATACAAGACAAGCAATCTATGTAACAGTTGGCTTGCCAATTCAAGGTTTGAGCTACATTATTTGGTACTAAATATTATAGACAAATAGAGAAATTGTAAAAGAGTTGTTAAAAAGGCACTTAAGAACTTTAAAATATGGAGAATAAAAGAGGAAAACTACGATAATGAATAGTTTGTTATGGGATACTGAAAAAATGATTAGATTGAAACATATTGAAACACATAATCTATGTAACAGTTGGCTTTCCAATTGAAGATTCGAGCTACACTATTTGGTACTAAATATTATAGACAAATAGAGAAATTGTAAAAGAGCTATTAGGAAAACACTTAAGAATCACATAAAAATGATAGTTGATTGGAAACCCACATTAAATACAACTTTAACATATGGAAAATAGAAGAGGGAAACTATGATAATAAACAATTTGCTTTGCAGAACTAAAAAAAATAATATCATAAAACATATTGATACAACACAAGCAATCTATGTAACAGTTGGCTTTTCAATTCAAAATTCAAGCTACATTATTTGACACTAAATATTATAGACAAAATAGAGAAATTGTAAAAGAATTATTAGAAAAACACTTAAGAATCGCAGTTAAATGACAGATGATTGAAAACACACATTAAACATATTGATACAAGACAAGCAGTCTATGTAAGAATTGTCTTATTAATTCAAAATTTGAGCTACGTTCTTTGGCATTAAACCCACATTAAATAGAACTCGTAAAGCCAATGGGTAGAAATAATCTGTGCAAAATGTGTATAATGCCATAGACTTAATTGAAAATTCGAGCTACATTACTTGGCATTAAATATTACAGAAAAATAGAGAAATTGTTAAAAATCTATTAGAATAACATTTAACAACAACAAAACTAATTTTATCTTGAATATCTTTATGCTTTCATACTAACCCTCTATATATATATATATATATGCAATTAATCGTATGTTAATTTATAATTGCTCCTTTGTTAATGGGTATAACACCAAAGATGCATAGAGATAACTACAAATAATAAACGAATGGTCAAAAAATTACTAACCCTAACCATATTTTTCGATGAAAGAAAGAAGATTTAACTACAATTTCTCCATCCATACATAGCCATAATATCTTTGAAGTTTCCAAAATGGGTATAACACCGAAGATACAAACGTATAACAAGGAACAATAAGCAGAGAGCGAAAGACATGAACAATAAATTAATCATTTATTTAAAATACCAATGTAAAATGACTTACAAGTTTCGAATCAAAACAGTTTGAAAACCTTCCAATCTGTAATAAAACGGAGCTGAAAGTGACAATTTTTACAGTAGTCTACTATCAAACCAGCACCACAATGGTTCTTTTGAGAATGCAACTTAATCAATATATTTTCTCACACATTTCAGAGTATACTTTCCCATAGTGCAACATTGAATATTGCATTTACTTCCTCCCATGCCATCGTACAACAACTCTAGGATGCATTAACCCTCACATGAGAAAACACTTACCATTTTGTTTCCATGTATCGAGGAAACCAATTCTAACACTCCCAACCCACGTAGTTAGCAAACTCCGCGTCGTCATAAACAACTATGGGAAACTCTCCACCGACCATTGATGATTATTAATTTTCGACGTCAAGAAATTCTATTCAGGACTGGGTTGATGAAAATCCCAAGGGAAATTTCATACAAATAATCTATTGACTAAAAATAAAAATACTAGAATACCAAAAGCATAAGAAAACAAATGTAAAACAACAGAAAAGAAACTACACAGTTAAAAAAGAACTAATAAAAATGAATTAAAAAACACAAAAAATGACAAAATAAATCTATAAAAAACCAAATACATATACAAACAAACAAACAAAAACAAAATACATACCCATATGCCAATGCATACAAAACCTTAAAAACAACAAAGAAAAACAAACACAAAAAAAACAAATAAACACAAACTTAAACAAAAACAAAACATACATGAAACATATATTCTAATGTGATCATGAACACCACTACTAATGGAGATCGCTTCGACTATTCTGCGAAAGAGAATACAAAGAATTCTTCCTCGCAAGGAAGGAATCTTAGAATCAAACAAAATATTTCTTGATGCATTCAATGCCAAATCACAAACGTTTAGGAGAGATCGATAGTGTTGTTTCTTCTCATTATTTGCTTCTTCTCGGATATCATTTTCTATCCTTTTAAACCCTACATTTGTTTTCTTTAACTGTGGCGGGCATTACAACGCAATGCAATAATCAACAAGGTCGCAAAAGCATCGTATTTCTCAGGCTTGGGCGATTTAATCGAAGAAATTAAATAGGTTACCCATTTTTTCCCTCCTATTTCCTATCATTCATTTAAAATATCTCTCTCGAGGTACCGACATGACTGAAATATTACGTTTTTTTAATCTATTTTCACAAGCTTATTTGATTCCAAAACGCAAGCTTAGCACATTTGAGCTATAAATGTTGCCATGTTGCTTCCAACCGAATCAAGAAAATGCCACAAATACGTCTTTAGATGACCTGCATTATTTAGCCAAAGAAGCAGTTTCTCAGAAGAGAAAGAAGATAGAAGGATTTGCAAACCGCCATGGATAGAAAAGAAAAAAGTTTGGAATTGTGGGAGAGGCCTTCAAAATCATTCACTCTTAAGCTAAGTTGTTGGGGAACATCACTCTAGTGTTCATTCTGCCTTTAACATTGATAAATGTGGTACCCGGTTTAATGGTAAAGCTTCTTCCCACTAAGATTATTTTTAGCCAGGCTACTGAAGAGAAGAAGCTACCTATTTTGCAATTGACGGAGTTCCTAGTGCTGCAAATTGTGTACTTATTACTCTCTAATGCGGTGTTGATGTCGTCCATGGCAGCTGTGGTGTACACCGTGGCCACCGTTGAAACGGGCAACCACAAACCCTCCTTGGCGGGGGTTATGAGACTCGTGCCTGGATTATTGAATTCCTAATTTCTATGGCTTTATCTTTTGCTCTATGTTTACTAGCATTGGGTTTCGTACTATTGGGTAAGTCTTATGGGATAGTGTTTGTTGTTGCACTGATCATTGTTTTTGTGGTGGTCATCCACGTAAGCATATATGTGAGAATGGTATGGCAGATGGCGACTGTGGTGTGTGTTATTGAGGAGGAATATTTTGGATTGGAGGGCATGAAAAGGAGCCACTGTCTCATGGAAGGAAAGCACGCTATAGCGTCGGTTCTCACCATATCTTACTTGGTAATTAAGTGGGTACTTGGTTAGACAACGGTAAAGGGAAATATGCATGTGGTGGGATTAGGGCCCAAGATAGCATTTAGAACAGCCTGTGTAGTGATGTGGTGTGTGGTTTCTTTGATGTGGATGTTGACTCAGACTGTGATCTACTTTGTGTAGACATGTAAAATTGAATCATGCATCTAATCACGCTTCAATTAACATCATTTCATTTATTAATTAAATGAATCAATTTAATTAATTCACTAAAGTTATCTCTTTAATTAAATAAATCATTTTTATTTCATTATCTCCTAATGTTTCTTGATTTAATTAAGTCACATGTATTTAATTAAATGGCCAATGATCATTATCTCCTCTCATTTTTATTTATTTTAACCCACAAGTCTAAGTCAAAATGTCACAATCCCTTGATTCCTAATTAAGTTAATCCAATCTTGATTAATTTAATCTAAACCCATCTTTCATCTTCTAGATTTTCCCACTTGCACAATAAATCATTTATTGTGATTTATTAAAAACTCTACTTTCTTCACAAAGAATATTCCCAAGGAATATGCCCTCATTAACTCCCTTTCTTTGACTTTTTTTTCCAAACCAATTTCCACCCCAAAGCGATCAACCATATGCATTTAATGCTATTTTCAAATTTCAAATTGGCACATTGGTCAAAACTTCCACAACCATGGCCCATTCACATGGTGACAAGTGGCTCCTTCCTATTAGTTGAGGAATAGTTCTATATTCCTTAACTTTGCCTCTTCTCTCTTCAATCTCACCTATAAATCCAAGGCCTTCTTTCATCATTGAGACACACAGCCTCATGCGAAGTTACTCTCTTCATAATGAGAGTTATTTTTTTCTATTATCATAACATTATATCTTCATCATTTAGCTTGTCAAAGGATTGGGAAAGGGATCCTTCACATACCCAAGGTGCACCAATCCAATATGGAATAGGTATCTAACATGATTTTGGTGCGCACAAGTAGTTTATCTTGTTATTTTGTTGTATTGTGAAACATTTTAGATTATTTCATAAGAATATTGCTTGTTTTCTTGCTTCAAACTTACATTATGCCAATATGAATTAATAATTTAAGTTTGCAGATTTTGTGGTATTACATGTGGCACTAGAAGGAGAGCCTTTATCCCATTGAATTGACATATCTATAGCTATCTATTTGATTTTGTTGGAAGTTGCATTTATCCCACTGCGTTGCAATATTTATAGCTGTCAATTTGATTTTATCAGAAGTCACATTTTTTTTTAGGTTCTTACAATTCCACTGCTGTGTCTTCACCTTTTTTATTCTTATAATCTTCTGATTTAAAATCTGCAATTGGATATTTAAATTCTGGAGTTTCTTCTTGGTTATGAGAAATCACATATATCATCCCAACTAAATAAATAATAGTGATTACTTGATTTGGGGATCTTTTAATTGTAACTGTTAAATTTAATATTCTGTTTCTCTTAATATTGATGTAGAAGCAGTTGCAGAATGAGATAACTCTTAGATGGCTAATAATATTGTCCTACTCATGCTAGTTATGCTATTGCTGGTCATTACTTGATTACTAGTTGACGGTATCAGTGAATCTCTTGTGGAAGTCATTTAAAGGCCAGTTAGATGTGCTACCATTGTGCCCTAGACCCATTTGAAATCTGCTAGTGAAAAAGATAAAAATATAAATTTTGTAAGCCAATGCCATTCTTAACCATCTCCTTAAACTTTCAAAGAGATCGTTGCCCGTTAAGTATGATGCTTGACCTGCATTGGTGCCTTATAAATACCATGCCCTTTAATCAAAGTTGGTGAGGATAGTTGAGTTTACACAAAGCCATGGCACCTGCAATTCATGTTAATGCTTCAAAACCTGTCTCCACCAACATAAGGGCACTGCTTCGAGCTGCTGCTTAAAGCATACAATGGACTTACTCAATTTTTTTATTTTTATTTTTGGTGTGTTTCTCATCAGAGGGGGGTTTGTTGCTCCACAAAATTTCAACTATTTATCCTTTTAGGGTTGTGAAAATGTGTGAGTTTCTAGTTATGAATAGATTGTTTGTTGTTGTTGTATAGGTTGCTGGTTTGGGACGATGGGTTCTACAATGGGGATATAACAAGAAGGAAAACTGTTTAGGCAAAGGAGAACCTGGGCTAAGATGAGCTTTGTGTAGACAAAAGCTATATTTTACAACTTTGGTCTTAAACACAATAAGATCGTAAGACTTGTACTCACCGATCTACATCATACGCGAACTAAATTTTCTTGGTGTCTATAGGTCATATATGATTATACGCTTGGGAGTACTTCTAACGACACTACATCTTTTTCTTTGTGGATTCTCATTTTCGTAATCTTAAGAAAATTAATCTCCATGCGTATTTTGTTTGGAAAATCTAGAGCAAGGTTACAGGCTGTCTACGGTACCTTGGTAGGATAAGCCTTAGCTTGAACAAATGCGCGGTCTGTACTCTAAAAAATTATGAACATGAGTCACATTCGAGCTGTCTTGAAATCTCCAAATTGATAAGTAGAGTGAATAAAGCTCGGTTACTATCAATTGGTGAACTTTGGAAATGTATATGAATGCTTGTAGGAGGCCATTTTAAGTAACGTGTGTTTTGCAGGTGTACTTAAAAATGCATTTACTACATATCAATCTCATTTGTAGATGTGTATCAATCTCATTTACTGCGCTAACCAATTCTGCAAATATTACATTCCTTTTGGAAAAGAAATCAGCGTCTCGTTATTTCTTCTAAACTACTTGTTATACTGACGCATCACTATTTAAGTCTCTTTATTGCATCTCATTGTTTACTAGGTGTTAAAGGGAATTATGAGTTCAAGGCATTGGCTACGTTGCTTGCACTGCTTGTCATTTTTTTCTTTCTTTATGTTACCTTGAGAATGTCAATTTATTGTGAGTTAGAAGCAAATTTATTATCTATTTACTGTAAGTCAAAATCTCATCTAAGGGCTTGCTTCAGAATGTTTATTTTTGTAGCTCTTTTCAGCGTTGTTCTTGTGTTTTTTATCTCAGGAAAAACCAGAATCCCAATGAGCTATGTCACTCTTCAAACATGTCTATCAATGTTTTCCATAAAATGACAGTTGGCTATGTCTAACAGAAAGGTTCTTGTGGGCATATTAGTTTATGAGTTTGATAGTAATCGCACAAGTTGACCAATATTATTAGGTTTGGAATACGGATCACTATTTTCTCTTCTTTCACACATTAAAGCTTCTATTATTAAACAAGATCATTTATTCAAATCACTAAACATTACCTATCTTTGCTGCTTCCTTGAATGTTTAATCATATAGAATTTTTTTTATGATACGTGGGTTTGACTGTTTGAATTTTTCCCCCAGATTGTTGACAACTTGCATTATGAGTCATTTATGTAGTTAATATTAAAAAATACTGGGTGAATATTTTTCTTAAAAGGTCAATCAAGCGTGTGAATTTCAAATTTACATTCACTCCTCCGTCTTGTCAAACTTCTTCATTGACCGATATATGCTTTCAAACTTTACATCATTTCTTATTTTAGAAATCATTTTGCATTCTATAAATCTGAAAATGGTAATTTTGATGCGGGAGACTAATGGTTTCAATTTATAGAACGTTTAATGTTATTTCTTTAGCTACAGAAAATAGGTTGACATTTCCACTCAGAGGTAATTGAAAGCTCGACTAGGTATGATTTGTTGGAGCACATATTTTTAGTCACTTAGCACCTTATCCTTTTACATTAAAGTTTATAGTCTTTTTTGGTGGTTGGTGGTTGTGTATCGTGTTCTTAAATTCTAATCACTAGAATTTTTGGTTCTTGAATATTCATTTAATGCTTTACCTCCTATATTTGTTGTTACATCGAATTTTAAATTATCCTAAGATTCAATTTTAGCATATAGACTGATTTCACATCAATTGAATCCTAGATCCGGCTGCCTCTAAGATTAAGTTAATTTTTTATCTGGAATTATTTCGGGGTATTTGAGCTTGTGTTTTGTAGAATTTTCTTGGTCAAAAATATTTTGTGACTATTCTAATAGTTGTGTTTGGAGGGAGTTAAAGAAATTTGATAAATTTGAGACTTGACTATATCCTGACCTGTAATGAAAGTTTTGTTGACATTTGATTTATGCATTAAAATAAAAAGATTCATGTTAATGAAACATAATGTTGTATATTTCATTAATTTTTGAGATAGACTCTCATTTCTGATAATTTTGTACTCTTTATAGGTTGACATTTGAATCAAGCGAAAGAAAAGCGAGATTGGAGTTAAACAGATAAATCGAGCATTGAAACTTGAGATTCACAAAGCATTTTTAAATGCTTATGGCTTCCAATTCCTTCTTTTGTTTTATGTTTTAAACCAATTCACTTTTCAATTTGGGTTTAAAATTGACCTTTGATTTAATATCTTCAACTTGGCTAAAATTGAACTTAGAAACTCACTAAACTTTGTTTGGATTTAACAATTGAACAAGTCAATTTTCACATCTCGTTTTGGTGCTTTAAACAAATCAAAATCATTGCTTTGTGGACTTAAAATGAACAAGTGTTTTTTATGCTTTGCATATTTTTCACAAATTAATATCATTTAAAAGGCGTATGCGCTTCTCTCGTGCTTCACAGTGATCTTGAGAATCAAAAATCTTTTGGTGATATTAGATTGTTTAAAAGATTTCCTTCACACTTTTATTTGGGATCTAAAAATTGAACAAACTTGTTTAGTGTGAGAAAAAGGCATTGCGAGTGTTCTCTCTTTGTTCACACAAACAAAGATGATCGAACTACAAATGCACTTACTTGCTATTGTACACCTTTAAAGGGCCTACCTTGTGGAAAAAAGTACTCATCCAAGGGAACGACCCAACCGGTAACACACTAAGGACAAGTGTATTTCCAACCGAGATATAAAAGTGGGTATTGGAACAAAAGCCAGTATCACATGGTTGGCGCTGACAAGAAGGGCAACAATGGTCTCTCACCGCATGGATCAATCTCCACGAATGGAAAGTCCGAATTGAAACCCCTTGTTTAGCAAAGGGAAAAATCCTATTTATTTGTTGGTGGAAAAGGTCATGTCCTTTGAAGCTGCCTCACATATACATGCGGTTTTGTTGTAGAGATGAAAAACATGCCATGGAAGATTCATGGGTACTGATGCTTGGCTGACCTGAGAAGTGAGTGCACTATAAGGGGTATCCTGTGTGGTCAAGCATCTAATCATCCACATAGAATATGTGCAGCTAGATTTATCAAAGTGGGAGCCCAATAAATATTGTCTTTCCAGCCTAAGGTTGTGCATTTTATTGGAATTAGAACACTTTGCTTGGATCTAAAACATTGGAAAACAAACATTCACAAAGAACTTTAAAATTTCAAACCATTTGGAGAAAACAAATATCCTTTGAAAAATCTAAGTGCTCTTGCTTGCCCTAGGGATTATATCCTTAAAGGTTTCTAAGTACTTGGGTTTAATCATCATTTGTTTTCACTAAAGTCAACTTAGGGAACTATGCTCTTGAAACCTTGATTTTCACATAATGGACCTTGTGGAATGAAAAGGAATTGAGACATAGACATTTAGTTTGAAACTTTAATCAAAGAAATATTTGTGGTAAAAAGAACTCATTAAGCAAATTAAAAGACAATGGATTCCACACATGTGTCTTTCCAAATGATTTTTGCAAGATCAAAATTCGAAAACCCAAGTTCAAAAGTGTTAGTCCAAAAGCTCATGAGGAGCATCTTGAAAGACTTCTTGAAGTTATAAAAATGTTAGTTTACAAATTTTAAAAGAAAGCTTCAAGAAAAAACCTTGACTTGTATGAGTTCTATTACCAACAAAATCTTGAGCTTTTTAAAAGGTTTTATTTTCTCACATAGGAAGTCAAGCGTGTTCTTCAAAACTGAGGTCTTGTAAGAAGAAGTGATATCTAGGTCAAGTCTAGGATCAAAATCAAACACTCTCATCCACCTCTCAACCATCAAAATCAGTCAAAAATCACCTCACCAACAACTCTTGGAAACTTTGTAAACATCATTTATGCTAAACATCTAGGAAACATCAAACCACTTTGTTTGACTTAACACACTTAGTCAAACCATCATCTTGTGCACAAGTTTACTCTAGGATAACACAACTTACTTGGATTTACAAGTCCATTATCATCTTGTTTGGCTTAACACACTTAGCCAAATTATCAAATCCATAATCACCTCATTTGACTTAACACACTTAGTCAAACCATCCTCTTTTGTACAAGTTTACTCTAGGATAACACAACTTCCTAGAGTTTACAAGTGCATTATCACTTTTTTTTGACTTAACACACTTAGTCACACTATCAATCCATCACAATCAATCAAGTCCTAAAATTTTAGCATCTCCCTCAAGGTTCCTCAAGAGTTCCATTCATCTGCATCATCCATTTTTTGTTTATCTCATCCCCATCATCACTTTGGTCCTTGAATTATCCTAGTTCTTTGCTTCTTCAAACCTAAGGTTTAGACTAATCTAAAGGATTAGAGGTTCATCTCTTACATTCTTGAAAATTGATCTCTATTTTACAGTTCAAACTTGATCTCAGCACAAAAAGAATATCGAGCAAAACAAAGAAACATCCATTTCAAGTGATCTAAGTCAAACCAAAACAACATTCGAGCTGACGATAACAAATGACCTCACAATCAATCCTCCTCAAGTACCTAAAAATTCTCAAGAGGAAGGCCATATAGAGGACATCACTGACAATGGGATGACACAATCAAAACTTCTAGAAATGGTGCAAAACCCTAAGAGTCACCGAATTGTTAGTGCCATGTTGAGGTTGTACCCTTCCCAATACATGTTAGAGTTAGCAAGCGAAGGGGCTAAATTCCCTTCTAATTTTGACATAAGAACTATTGTGGAGAGGTCTCTCGATATCATGCCTTCACCCGCATCCAGACTTCCACTTCAAAAAATCACTCGAGACATCCCCTAAATCATATCATCTATCACTTCAACCCCGTCGATTGTTAACAAGGGAAGTGCCATGTTTCGTGAACTCAAAAAACATCACCTTGTGAACAATCGAGTGTTGAATGCAAGTGCTAGATCGGATCAATCCATCCCATTAAATTCGTTACACCCTTACGTCCCACTCACATTTCATGGAACACAAGATTGTCCTCTAGACCTGCAAACCTCTCTCCCTATCTCACAAGGAGAAGGTGACTTGTTTGGATTAGGGGGAATCTTGGATCCATCATCATCACTTCTAGGGGTTGCACCACCCATCTTTCGACCACATCCACTCCTATCGCTCACATCTACATCATCCCTTAGGTTAGGTCTTCCTCCTCTTCCCTCCATCAACCATTCAAGTTAGAACACCTTATCAAATCCACTGGTTGTAACATTTGTATCACAAAAATAGATGGCAACCATCCAAACAACCACAATGATCAACACATCCACCATTCCTCAAAGCATGGTCTCCCAGGAACAAAGCATCTCGATCGCACCATCCATAGCTCAAAATCCGATCATTAACACGACTGTTCTGCTCATGACAACTGTCAATGTTCTTCCCAACCCACCACCATTACCACCAAGGGAAAACATGACCAATTCATTCACCATGACGTTGGAAGCCACTCAAAAAGTTGCTCAAGAAAAAGCACTCCAAAATCAGCAAGTTGCACAATTAGCCACTTAGCAAGCACAAGCGCAATTAGCAACACAACAGGCATATCAGGTTGCACAAGCCCAAGCCTTATTACAACAACAGCAAGCCACACAAGCAGATCAAGCCACCCAAGTTGTGCATGTAGCTCAAGCCGCTCAATCTACACAAGTTGTGCAAGACACACATGCTACTCGGATTGCACAAGCAATCCAATAAGCACACTCTCAGGCACGAGCCCAATTCCAAGCTCAGCAAGTGTAAGAGAAAGCACAGTACCAAGCACAATTGTAAGCACAACAAGAAGCGTATCAACAAGCCTCGTAAGACTATCAATTACAATAGCAATACGACCAACAAAAATTGTTGTTGGCATAGCAGCAACATGACCAACAACAAGCATTTTTGGGACAACAACATGAACAATAATGGGCATTGTTGATACAACAATAGTAGGACCAAAAACAGGTGTTTTTGGCTCAATAGCAAGCATAGGCATCACTTGCTCAGCAAGGCTTGCAACAAAACCACACCAACATTCCACCCATCAATCCCACACCTCAGAATGTATTCAATCCACCTCCCAATCCACAAGGTGATGTGATGGCACAGATCAAATTTATCTCATAGCAAGTGCTATATCTTTAATTAGGGAAGACAATCAGGACACTTAGCAACTTGTGCCCCTATTCGTTTGACAAAAGCTTGGCAATGGTATCATTCCTGAAGGGATTTGAAATCCCCAAATTTAATAAATATCGTGGGATGGGAAACCTCGAGGATCACATCACGGAGTTTCAGGTACACTACATGGAAGTCACCTACAATGACACCTATCTAATGCATCTATCCCCATGAAGCTTGGCTGGTGATTCTATGGAATGGTTTTCTCGTCTGCTTACGGGAATCAAAACATTTCAAGAAATTAAAGATGCATTCCTCCAAAATTATGCATTCAACATTTCTATGGATGTTAGTTTGGAAGAACTCTCGACACTCAAACAGGGCAAGGAGAAATTATTCACTGTATTTCTCCAATGATGGCGAGCCAAGGCCAATCAAAGCAAGTGGGCCATGCTAGAAGAACAAGTCTATACCATCATCGCCAATAAACACAAAACCTTGGCATTTTATCTAAAGATGCAATGCAATACTATGTACGATCAACTGATCCCCAAGGTGCTCAATATTGAATGATCTCTTATTACACAAGAGGGTATGCCCACTTATCCTGAACATCAGGACAATTTCCCATCCACTAGCTACAATGATAAATCTCGCACTTGGGTGAAAACTCTAAATGTCACCAACAATGGAGTAGTGGATGCAAAGGTTGTCATCAACGCCCCCAAGAAAATAATCAAATGCATCATCACCAAACGCATAACAACAATAGAAATAACATGCAAAAAAATGTGGTGAACCAGCAACCATCCCAAAATTAGATCAATAATCTCAATAATCAAGGAAGACCACCTCCGTAAAACAATTTTTCCCCCAAACGGAAATTTCTAGCCCTTAGGGAGTCAATTGAATCCATCATGAAAAATTTGGTCAATGAGAACATCATCAAGGTCCCCACCCATGATAATTATAGTGAACCCTAGGTGAAGCCACCCTGGTACAACGAAAATATCTTGTGTGATTATCATAAACTCAAGGGACACACGACCGCCAACTGTATGAAGTTGAAGAAAATCATTCAAGATCTCATTGAGGACAAAATCATAAATGTTGAACAACCTACTCGATATCCAGACCTCAAAATATACATGAATCTGATGCCTAATCCTAATCAGGGAAATAATCAAGGAAATAACCAAGGGAACAATAAATGGAAACAAAAGTATGCTAGTGGAAACCTTATATACAAATATATCGTCGCATGCATAGATGAAATGGTCACTATCATTAGTGTCAGAGGAGCCAACACACGTAGTAGAAAGGTTACTATTGTAGGGGCATCACAACCATCTAAGACCCCCATTTAAAACCCAAAAGTCGTTCCTTATGATTATAACATCATTGACTAGCTAAAAAGAACCATCACTCAAATCTCCATGATGGAGTTACTAAAAAATTCCACCACCCAGAGGAAAATCCTTGATGAAGCATTAGTTGCATCCACTATCTCCGCTAACCTTGACACAAAACAATTTCAGGCTATGGTTGGTAACATCGTCAACCAAAATCTCCTCACCTTCTCCAATCAAGACTTTCTCACTTGACCATCTCACAATCGTGTGCTTCACTTTCAAGTACTAGTTCACAAGAAAAAGATCAGAAGGGTCTTGGTGGATGGAGGCGCAAACATCAATATTTGTTTGCTAAAACTCATAAAGAACTTGGGAATTTCAGAAGACTCCATCAACAAAAAAAAAGGCATCACCATCAGAGCGTATGATGACTAGGAAAGAGTGTCTCAAGGCACTATCAAAATTCTAATCCAAGTGGGGCCAACCACTATGGAAACCACCTGTCAGGTCCTTGACCTTGATCTACCCTACAATATCCTCCTAGGACACCCATGCATCCATGGAATGAAGGTGGTCGCCTCAACATTTAACCAATGTGTAAAAATGTTATATCGAAATGAGGAGGTCACAATACATGGTGATCCGGAGCCATTTTCCTATTGCAAAAACTTGGAAGCCAAGTTTTACAAAATTCCTCAAGTCCCAATGAACGATGAAGGTTGCTCCACTTCATACATAGACCAATCGAACCTCACCACCACTTCTACGATAAAGACACCCTCCATCCCTGACATATCCGACATCAAGATCATGATCCAAGACAATGGGTGTGGAGATTACAAAATGAGAAAAAATTATTTCGTTATAGGAGAGTTACCACAATCTCCTAGGTCACATGGGCAACCCCAACCAGTTGAAACACACATCCATACTTTTAGGGCAGACCCTTCGGGACTCCACCATTGGGGGATCTCAGTCAGGAAAATGTGGATGAAAGAGAAATTGCAAGCTCACTATACCAAGATGAAAGACCAACACCCACCCTACCCATGGATGAAACTAGCAGAGGAGTGCAAATGATGCTTGGTATGGGCTACAATAGAAATGAAATCCTTTGATGGAATGGCGATGGATGACTAGAACCCATCATTGTGGAGAGATGAATGAGAAATATTGGCCTTGGATGTACCCCTCTGAGTATAACCATGCGTGGTAGAGCTACCCCTAGTAGAGCAGTCAGGTCTCCCCTCAGTTATCGGCAGTCGCCCTTCAACTACCTGTATCAAAAGGTCTACCCATAGATAATTTCACCTTTGACATTACTGACATCTGTAGTAGTAGTGATGAAGAGGATACCATAATCGACCTTCCCATGCTTTTTGAAGATTCCTCCTTACTCATGATTAGTACCTCATCCGCTGAGTCAAATTGCCAAACTCACAAAATAAACTTAGTTTGCCCCCAACTCATCCACTACGACCAATGAGGACCATCGGTTCTAGAAACATTTGAAAATGATGAGGCACTCTCAGAATTCATGGGATTAAGGGATACAGTACCATGTGGATATCACAAATATAGGTTCAAAATCACACTAGCCACACGGGCTTATTATAGGGAGATGATTGAGTCCTTCAGTCAAAAAATAAAAAGAATGAGAATAATCTCAGGGTCATTGAGTTAAAACCACATTGTATCACTCTCTAACCATAGAATAGTGAAAATAAATGATGCATCCAACGGTGAAAACCTCTCTAAGGCATCAGAGGATGAAGGATTCAATCTCCCCCCTATTGCACTTCATCAAGAGAAATCAACAGTCTTAGCATAACAGTGCAACCCTGTCAATCTAGGAATAGAGGCAACACCACACATCACCTTCTATGTTGAATCACTTCTGACAGAAGAACAAGAACTATTGGCTGCATTTTTAAGAGAAAGAAAGGTGAAATTTGCATGGACCTATGCCAACATGCTGGGTCTCGATCCGGAAGTTTTGGCTCATCATTTGGTTGTTTAACTAGGAGCAAATCCAGTAAGATAAAAATTAAGAAAGATGCACCCTCAGATAGCCTTGCTAGTCAAGGTAGAATTATAGAAGCTCCTGGATGCCGACTTTATACGCTCAATTGATTATCCAGAATGGGTGTGAAATCTTGTGCCAATTTGAAAATCGAATGGAGGCATCTATATCTGCAATGACTTTAGAGACCTAAACAAAGCATGTCCTAAGGATGAATTATCTTTATTAATGTTTTTAACTAGAGCAACCAGAGAAATTTTTGAAGATTTCTTAAGGTTGGTTTCCTCAAAAACTATAGTAACTCCCTTAAAATTTGTATCATCTACAAACTAAATTTGTGATTGCAAACTCAAAATTTTGTAGTGTCATAAATTGTCACCCTAGAAAATTTCACACTAGGTTTAGCTCCCCACTATGTGCCTAGACCAATTTGTTCTCTTAAATTTCCTATTAATGACCATCGTCAAAAAATAAAAATTCAATTGGGAATATTATGATTTCATATGTATTTAACGATACCCAAACAACCAAAATAGGTCTAGACTAGGGTGCTAGTACCCCTATGTAGCCTATTTTTTCCCAATTTAAAATATATTATTTATGATATTTTAAATTTTATAAATTTAAATTCATCTGTCTACTTTTGATAATTAATTTTGTGATAAATCAAGAAATGCATATAGATACAAGTCCTTTTCACCATTTGTGATCCTAATGAAATGCTAGTAAATTGATTGAGCAATTGAGCATCCTAAAAATTATTCAAGAGAAAAATTACATATTTTATAGCACTTATTATCAATCAAGATTCATGTTGGGAATGCATCACGTTTTCATGTGAATTTTTTATTTTTTTTATTCATTTTTTCGTGAGTGCTAACATTTGTAAGATGCTCAATCAAGCATTTAATTCTCCTAGAAGGTGATGAGTACAATGAATTCAATCCATCAAGAAAGGAAAATTTGAGTTGTAAGTTGTAACACTTGTCAATTTATCATTCATTGTATTCATTTACCTCTACCCGACCAAAGGTAAGCAATTTCTTACATCATCATGTAGCCTTTCTGGAGGTAGAAAGACCAAAATAGGGTTTGACTTAACCATGCCCCTATATTACACAACCCTTTCTCTCCTCTCTTGTATGTAGGTGACATATCTAAAGTGGATTTAGGAAGGGATTAAAGAGCCAATTTCAAGATCAAGCATTCTATTCTTCTATGTCAAAAAAATAGGGAAAATGGAATTAATCATTGAAAAATAAAATTTTGAAGTTGAGTCTTCAAATAAAGGGAAAATATGGAGTTAGGTGTAATTGAATAGGGGTTCAATAATTTTACTCTAAACAAAAAGGATAAAATGGGTTATAATGCACCTATTTCCCTCTATCTCATTAAGAAAAAGAGATCACTTAAGCCAAGGTTGACTTTCAGCCCTTAGGTGATTCAACCTTGAAGGAAATCTTATTGTTTTCCTTATGATCTAGGATGAGGCAGATCTACTAAAACAACACTTTTGAGAGAAATATTAAAAATACAAAATAAATCCAAAAATGTAATGCAACACATGAAATCAGAAGATTAAAATTTAATGTAACAAAACCTAAAAATTTCAGATAGATCTAAGATGGTTTAGTATTATCACACTTTTCATCAAAGTGTTGTTGTTAAGAGTCCTCTGGGACTTATTCACCCATGGGTGAATGGGTCTTTGTAGGGATTTTGAAATCAATTTTTCAATCCTTTGGTTGTATATCCGCACTCCTGAATTCTCTAGATTTCATAGTTGAAAACTCATAAATAAATTCTATAGGTGGGTGAGCTTGTAATGAAAGAAAATCATAAGAACGTGCCAAATCTAGATAGCAAGGGCAAGTTTTAACCCAACTGGTTGGGATGTTTCATTATCACTGTAAGCTATAAATCTGGGGCATATCAGTTGTGAACACCCAAGGGCGAGCCTTTGTAGGAGCCTATCAATAGATCACGTGTTAAAAAGTTTTATGCCTAGATTTCAAGGTATAAAAACCAAAAAATAAAAAAAATACAAAAATACAAAAATCCAAAAAAATCAGAAAAAGGATTCAAAAAAGTAAAGATAAAAATCATCATCTAGTGAAAACCACTTCGGTGGCACTTTGGACAAGTACCTTGGTGAAAACCTGGCAAACAAATTCCTTATGTAAATAAAGCATTCTCCATCCACCAAGATCTCTATGGTTGGTTCTACATTTCCCATCACATTACATCACATCCTTTCATCACCCGTCCACATCCGTATTATAGCTTGATCATATTTTTCTATCATGTTCAACCCTAGTACTACTTGGCAAATTCCTAAGGTCAGTTTGTCTTGCCTATATCGGAGTAGTCTATCGGATCATGTTGGGGTCATGTTCTTTTACACACATTTGGATCAGACTCATGTATTCTTGATCCCCCTAAAATCAAAAATTCCAAAACATTCATAAAATCATTTAAAAAATCCAAAAATATTCGTAAAAATCAGAAAATCCAAAACGTGTCAAAATCCAAAAATAGGTTGAAAATCCAAAACATCAAAATTTTTTTTGTCTTATCAAACTACGTCATCTCTGAGCTTGAATGTAGGCAAGGGCATCATCGATGTTCCCTTGAGACACATTAGGTCAGTCCTTTAGGAGTCTGTCATAATAAGCTGGCAATACATTTGTTCATATCTCATCAATAAATGAGTATGTCTCAGTCAAACTATGTGGTATCTACGTGTATAACATAGGCAAGGCTAATCCTTGATCATCCCTCGAGGCCCCTATGATAGGTCTTTAGGTTAGGTTCTTGGTCAAAATCTAAGAAAATACCAAAAACATTGGAAAATGTGAAAACCAAAACATTTGTAAAACATCTCGAATATCCCAGAACAACCTCAAAACATTTCAAAATACCAAAAACATTCAAAAAAACCCAAAATCATCCATTTGGTTTCAACATTCACCCACAATAAGTACCCATTCATAATAAATAAATCATCACTTTCATCCTTTGTTAAAGCAATCAAAAACAAGCTTAGTAGTTAAAAGTGAAATCTCAAACATTAGGGTCTTAAGTCTAGGTCAATAGGAAAACATGTTGGTCAACTCTTCACATCAATAGTCTATTATCCAATTAGTTCCAAAATCATGTGATAACATCAAGTCCTAGGATACATCCTTCCTACAATGGACATCAACATCAAGCATCATCATAGTTTAGTCTCAAGTGGCTAGAGGTATGAAGAACATCATCTTGTTTGTTTTCTTGATCTTTTCTTTTGATTTATCTCATTGCTCTCATTCCAATGACCTCTCGATGATGTCTAAGAAAAATTATTTAGAAATAAAGGAATGGGGCATTGACCATTATCTTTTGTCTATTGTGTTGGATATTCTTGTAATATAACCTTGGTGAATAGTTCCTTTATTAGGTATGTATGGAAGGTGTTTTGGGTAGCTTGTTGACTATTACATTGTTAGGTTTTACCTCTCTATGTTCTGGTTTGAGATGTTCAAAATTTCTAAAGTACATCTTAATAAGGTTTCTCTATGTCAGTTGAAAACATCAATACTCCTAACTATTTGTTGAGTCAAATTCCATCTCACTACATACAATGTCATCCTAGTTGTCTATACCTTGATGCATCATATCTACGTGATTTATCAAACATAAGGAAATTTATTCTCTTTACATCCCCAATCCCTAGATAAGGAATACATTATCATCACTCATCATCATATCTAATAAAGTCTCACGACTCATAGACTTGTTGAAATTTTTCATCTTCCCATAATCAAGGGTTGATCTCTCTCATTCTTCTATCCTCTTTCATGCTAACATAGTACCATGTCATTCACCATCCTGCATCTACTAATCATCAACATCATATGTCTCATCCATCTCACATACATTGCATAATCATTTAAGACGTTTTAGGATAATATACATTTGTTATTCTAAGCATCTTGAAAACATCTTATTTTCATCGTCATTATCATATAGATTTGTTAGTCTAACCATCCATACATCGATATTGAACCTCTTTGTCATGAGATCAACCCTAAAATCAAACTTTTTTCCTGATCTCTTGAGGGGGTAGTGTACTAGTGTACTTTTCGCTGGGGCATCCAAAAAATTTATAAAAAAATGAACTTTGATCTTGACAACATCATTCTTTGAACCAATGTAGTAGGTACATTGCTTCAAAGAGGGAAAAAATGTAGATGCTCAAATTTACATAAATTCCTCTATTAATCAAATAAAGCTATTTATTGATTAATTTACTAATATTCATCATGTCTGATTAAAAAATAAAAATTGTATAATTATATTCTCAATGTCCTCTTATTTGATTTAATAAATAAAAATGATTTAAATCAAATGTCAAATCCCCTAAATCCCTTCAAGTTAATTAATTTGAATTAATTAACCCCTAATCACCATTACTCATCCTCTAGGTTTTGATTCAACCTAGGTCAAACCTAAACCCTAGACTAACCCACCCACTTGCACATGAAGTTTATTTTATTTAATTATCCAATTACCCCATTTTTTCCTCACAAAAGAATATTCTAAGGGAATATTCCTTCATTAACTCCATTTGTTTGACTTTCCTGCCCAACCAATTTAGCTGCAAAATGTCTCGACCATATGTATTTAATGACTTACAAATCCATTGATCTCTCTTACACCTCTCAAATCCTCAACCATGCACATTCTCCAAAATATGCTCCACCTTCCTCCACTAGCCATGTGACAAGTGTCACAATACCATTGGCTCTTCTTTAGTCCCACATTCATCCCCTCTTTCCATTCTTCAACTCTTGAATCTATAAATACAAGGCATTTCTACTCCACAATTCATCCATAATTTGAGTATTTGCACTATAGGCATATGCATCATCTTGCATTTCATCACATTTTCAAGGAATTTTCATTATCATTTAGCCTATCAAGGAGGTGGGAAAGGGCATATTTTTCACATCAAAGTAGCACCACTTCCACTATGAGATAGGTATGATTCATGTTTTCATGTCCTTTTATTTAGATTTTCTTGTTTCTTTGGTTGCATAATTAACATGATAAAGTATTTCATAGAGGTGTGTGATTTTTTTTTTCTTTGACTAACTAACCATGATAATAGATTTCAAGTTTTAAGAATTTGCAAATTTTACATCTAATAATTCCATCCAAATCATTCCAAGTCAATAAAACATAAAAGGAGCTTGAAGACAACTTGTAGGTTACTTTATAAAGATTCAAAAATGGGTCTTTATCAGAAATATAAGTACAAGTGGGCACCTACATACTCCAACCTCAAGACTCCTGAAAGCTCTAGGTGGACTAAGTCACCATCATTGGAGAATTAGGTCTAGTACATAGCCTAAAAAGTTGTTTTTATATTTCTAGATACCCATTTTCTAGAAACCTGTTCCGACAAAGTTTCTCGAGAGGAGGACTAAGTCGCCCAACCTGGCATAAGTGTCCCAATCAAGATTTTAAGAAAAATTTGGAAGATTCTAGAGCTCCTCTTCATCAACCTTCAGTTTCCAGGTGCACCATTTCTGCCTCCTTTAGTTTCTTTATAGTTTGCATATATTTTAGGTCATCATTAGGTAATTTTACATAGTTCTTTCAATATATTTGCATTATATTAGTTTATCTTTTTACAACACTTAGGCACACACATAACACCCATTCAAACACCTAATATTGAATGAACACCAAGAATACTTTGCACGAAAGAGATCCATTTCTCAACCAAGCTCCTAGGTGAAAAAACCTAGGAGCCCATTGGTGAATCCTCTTTCCCTAAACACATGTTTTTGGTGGTTCAATTGGAAATGAAGTGTAACACCCCTATTCCCTTGAATGGACTTGAAGAACTCTTTTGGGCTTCTATATATCCTATAAAAATCTTCTTCACTACTTTGGGTGCACTGCTTGAGTATTCCACACTTCATTTTCATAGTATTATCCATTGTTGAAGCTCCAAGCTGACACTCTTTTGGTTTTTTCTCCTCACGTTGTAATGGAAATAGTAGCATCTACAAGCTTGTGATATTGCATCTCCCTTGACATGCTCGAAGGCATATTATTGGGGAGGTGATATTCATTTTATTTAGCATCATTATTTGATTTACACAGCATATTTTTATTATCATTGAATCGAATTCCTTTCTTTCCATACTTTCTTTATCATTATTTCTATATCATGGCTATTCAGGTTGTCTTTGGAGGTGGGAAAACCGAAATGGGGTTTGACAATGGGAAGCCCTGAAACACTGCCAATATTTTACACTATTATAATGTTTGTAGGTATCACGTTCATGTGGAGCTTGCAGGAGGCTGGACTAAGCATGAGTTGTATTTTTAGAACCATTTGTTTCATCAACTTCTATCTTCTTAAGTTAAAGTATTATTCTCATCATTTTAGTAGTTTAGTTTATTTATATTTTTTGTCATTATATTAAACTTTATTTATTAGGTAGTTAGTTAGTTTTTTGTTAAGTCTTGAATCTCCCTTGTACTTTATGTCTGTACATATGCTAGCACCCGACTGGGACACCAACACGATGTGTTTTCATCCATCTATTATGCTAGAGTACCTTGGAGGAGAGATGCCTAGGTTCCATCCTTGACTCTAGAATTAACTCACTTGATTCCCTAAACCTCTTTGGTTTATAGAAGGATAGTGACAGATCAATTACTCTTCCTTTTCACACTCTGAAAACATTAAACTTACCTTAAATAATCCTTAGCATGAGGTAGATTAGGGTAGCTGATTGTTCTAGACCCTCTCATGACCTAGGGTCCTAAGTAGTCTGTCCCCCTCCTCTACAAAAGTGTTTTTAGCTTTATTTTCTTTATATTCCTTGCTCTTGCTGATAGACTTGAAGCATACATATATTCTGAAGTTGTATGAATGAATGATATTTGCACAAATATAGCAACCTGTGTGGAGTTGTAGTATTGTGATAACACCTCGTTATGTGGTTGTAGTGTGTAATTGTCTGTGAAGTCAACAACAAAAATGATTCTATGAAGTGGAAACATGTCCTTGCATAATTTGAACATTGAGTCCAACCATTGAGCTTTATTTTTATGCCTTGCATACTCATAGAGCACCTGATCACAAAAAATTCCCATAAATTGAAACACTAGAATCTTATCACTGACCAATTTACACTTCTTTGCTTATTTCCCATCTTTTAGATTGTAGGCCACTATCTTGTATTTGCTAAATTACACTATTTTTTTTCCAATTGTGTGTGTACTAGCCATGTGTTGGAAAATTGTAAAATGTTGCATGCCACCACAATAATCACATGTGTCATCCAAACATGAATTCTTGTAAAAAAATTGACCATCAACTCTTTCACATAAAATGGAAGATAAGAATTCCCTTGAGGAATTAGATGGAGGCCTAATGTTACATTCCTGCAAAACATTGTTAGTATGCATATCTACACATATATGTCAATAAAAATCATAATGGTTATAAAACTCAATATGTACTCTACAACAACAAGTAGTGCGTGTGTGATTTATTTTAACATAAAAAGGCTTCAGCATTTCAAAATACCTTTAACATATTTTAATTTGAGGAAACCTCCAAACAAAATCATCAAAAAATTGGGTTTGACGGTTATCCAAATAATTGTTTGGATGTGGCTCATGGATTTTACTACCAATTCCCCTTCTTACAACATCTCTTTAACTGGGAGAGGTCTTTTTTTATCCTTCCAAAAATCTTGTAGTATAGATCTCAAGGATTGAGCAACTTCTTTATATTTCTGTGGTACTCTACCCAAGAATGCCCATAACTCACTACTATTTAGATCATCCACTCTTTCACACCTTCCTTTGGCTCTCATTAGAGATGATCTACTTATTTTTAAAGACTTACTTGTCTTTGTAAGGTTCACCTTTTTCCTTATTTGACTTCTTAATAGTGTTGTTGTCATCACATGTTGTGTGACACAACTATCCTTCATGCATGAGGTAGAACACACACTCTCGTATGCACTCATCAAATTCTTTATAATGAAATTTTCACTTCATTCATTTGAAAATCTTAGCCCAAGAGCCTTCATGGTGGGCCTAAATTTGAGTTTCCTCATCATTTCAACAAATAGTTGGGTATGTGCAGGATCATCATGGAAAAAATAGGCCCTTAAGTGGCAATAAAGTTTAGAAAATAAGAGTTAGGAAACTTGACGTAATAATTTGAATAAGCTATCTATATTATTTCAAAAATATGTACAAATAGAATCTATAGCAAATTGAAAGTAGTTTCTAATCTACTAGGTTTATTTTTTTTAAAATCTATTTGGTGAAAATTTAAAATTTCAATGCAATAGTACTTAAATTTCAGGGAAAAAAGAAGAAGTAGGTGTCTATTTAACCACCCTAATCACAATAAAATGATAATATTTTTTTATAAGATTTTAAATATAAGTAGGGGACTCATGTCCCGATGTGATGCATATTTTTTTGTAAGTAAATAATTAATTATTATTTTTTTATTACAAATTTTTAAAAATATAAAAACTTGTATGTCTAACCACCTTAACTTGGTCAAAAATTCATGAAACTATATATATATATAATCCTATAGTATGTGAAGCATAGAATGTGATGCATGTTTCAGATTCAAAAAATGTGATATCATTTGAAATTTATAAACGTTTTTCAATCAGCCTATCAATCAAGACTTTAGTCGTAGTTCAAATAGAAAATGAATAATAATTATTTATTAAATTCAAAGTAAAGAATAATTTACATTGGTGGAAATCTAAGAATCTCCTTTAAAAACCCTTTTCATTTCATCAATTTTGGGTAAAAAAAGTCATCAGCCACATGGGTCATCATATCACTTAGATATCGCCACTTTTTGGCCCATCATGATCTTGCACATACCCAGTTGACATCTTCCACCCTCACTTAGATTCTCAAAAAAGAAACTCCATATCCTCTATGCATATCTTTGACATTTACATTTTTGAATCTTATTAGGAATCCATTTCAAAACATTGGAATCAATATCAATCAAATATTTAGGTTTTCTATGCAAAACTCTTGGAGGAGTTCTCAAATAGACTAGAGGTGGAGAGAGAGAGAGAGAGGGAGTGTGATAAAGGGGGTTTGAGTGAGATAGATTTATCTAGGTAATGTGGGAGTGAATGAGACTTGAGAGAGAGGGAATCTAAGAGAGGGGATTGGAGTGAGAGAGAGTAGTCTAGGTAATGTGCGAGGGAGTGAGACCTGAGAGAGAGATACGTCAGAGGGAGAGATTTATCTAGCTATGGTAAAGATCCAGAGAGTGTATAAAAGGTAAAACCTCAAATATCCATCTACAATCATAAACTATGCACTCTTAGCATTATCAAAGTGGTTGAGCAGAGAGAGGGGAAAGTTAGAATTTTTTCAAAGCATGTCATTTGGCGAGCGCAAAATTTGGCACTCACCAAATGACACATTACATTTGGTGCACACCAAATTTGGTACTCACCAAATGACACATTACATTTGGTGCACACCAAATTTGGCACTCGCTAAATGTGATGTGCCATTTGGTGAGCACCAAGTTTGGCACTCGCCAAATGACTTGCTTTGTATGATTGAATCAACAAGATATACCAATTTTCCTCATGTTTTCATCTTTGCTCACTATCACATTTTCATGTCTTTCAATGCAAGTTTATAAAAAAAATGTGATAGCATTAACCTCTCTTAGCTATCTAAATATATAAAAAATATCATTTTGATTTACTTAAGGTTTTGATCCATAATTTCTATTGTAAATGCCTTTGTTTTTTGTCAAAACCCAACATGTGCTAGTTTTAGGACACATTTTTACTCGTTCATCGAAATGTGAAACAAATAATTTTTTTTTAAACTAGACTCCATTCTACAAATTGTAGACATGGAGAATATACCGATGCACTTGATCCTGATTACTAACGTCATTTCATCCTGAATCACCTTATCAGTTTGTCATCACTTTTCATCCCTTAATTAAATAAATCATTATTTATGGGCATGTGCAAGATCATGATGGAAAAAACAGGCCCTTAAGTGCCAATAAAATTCAGAAAAATCAAAGTAGGAAACTTGACATAAAACTTTGAATAAGTTAACTATATTATTTCAAAAATATGTAAGAATAGAATCTGTTGCAAATTGAATGTAGTTTCTAAACTACTAGGTTTATTTTTATTTTTTTTAAATCTATTTGGTGAAAATTTTAAATTTCAATGCAGTAGTACTTAAATTTCAGGGAAAAATAAGAAGTAGGTGTTTGTCTGACCACCCTAAACACAATAAAATGATAATATTTTTTTATAAGACTTTAGATATAAGTAGAAGACTCATGTCCCGATGTGATGCATATTCTTTTGTAATTTTTTTGTAAGTAAATAATTAATTATGATTTTTCTATTACAACTTTTAAAAAAATATAAAAACACATACATCTAACCACCTTAACTTGGTCAAAACTTCATGAAATTCAATTTTTTTTTTTAATCCTATAGTATGTGAAGCATAGAATGTGATGCATATTTCAAATTCAAAAAATGTGATACCCTTTGGAATCTATAGATGCTTTTAAATCAACCTATCAATCAGGAATTTAGTCATAATTCTAATAGAAAATCAATAATAATAATTTATTAAATTCAAAGTAAAGCATAATTTATATTGGTGGAAAGCTAAGAATCTCCTTTAAAAACCCTTTTCGTTTCATCAATTTTGGGTAAAAAAAAAGTCGTCAGCCACATGGGCCATCATATCACTTACATATCGCCACTTTTTGGCCCATCATGATCCTGCACATACCCTTATCTGATTAATTCATTCTTCCTAGTTGATTAAATTAATCAATTTAATTTAATTAATCCTAAGTCTCTCATTATTTAAATAATTCATTTTATTTAAATCTCTAAAATTCCTCCTATTAGATTGAATAAATTGAACCTTATTCAATTTTATCTAACATCATCCCCTCTAGTTAAATAAATCGAATCATTTATTTAATTAAATCATTTTCCTCTCAATCTTGATTTAATTAAATCCTAAAATCTAAGTCAAAATTGTCAAATCATCTAAATTCTACTTAATTTGATCAAAACATGATTAAATCTAATCCTAATCACTTCAGTCCTCTAGATTTTGCAACTTTCACAATAAATCAATTTATTTGATTTATTAAATCATCAATTTCCATTCAAAAGGGCATCTTTTGTGGAATATTCTTCCAATTCAAAAATCCCTCCAAAAGGGGATGGGTACTTCCAACAAGGTATTTAATGCCTCTTACATGTCCTTGGCCTTGAGCCAAGTGACATGAACTCCATTTCCCTTCCCTCTAAACATGTCATTTCACTAAATTCAAATTTGAACATAATATCATTTATTGGAACTTTCATCAAAATGTGCACAACCTTCCTCCATTCACATCTTGACAAGTGGCACTTGGCCATTGGATGTTGAATGATCCCACATTTCTCAATCTCACTCATTCTTCCAAATTTGAAATCTATAAATGAGAGACTCTTCCTCTCATTCATCATCCACAAATTGATTGCAAAGTTATTATCTTCATATTTAGAGCCACTTCACATATTTCTTGAGAATTTTCCATCACCATAGCTAGGTTATTGGAGGTTTTTCTCAACTAGTTTATCTTGTTCTTCATCAACAAAGTGGATCAATTTTCATCATATCATCAAGCTTACAAAGGAATTCGGAAAGGGCCAATTTCTACACATAATTGGCACCAATTCCCCCATGGGATTAGTGTTTGTATTGCTTGAATAGGATTTAACTTAGTTTCTTGTTTGTTCTTCATTTCATTTCCTATTTTGAGTATTGTAGATGGATTTCATGGGGAATCCTTGTTCTTACTTGCATTTGATCTAATTATGTGTTTGTTTCTCATGTTTGTTCAGGTATAGAATTGGGGTTCACACAAATTATGGAACAAATTTGAATTTTTTATTAGGTTTGAAAAAATTAATGGGGGACCACAGTCAAATTTTGACATTTTCAGGATTTTTCCACTTTCAAAATTCATAAAATATTATATATTCATTAAAAAAATTATCTGAAAGAACAAGGATAGACTACATGGTGTTAGATAGTTTCTCACCATTTGAATTTTTGAACTTCTCAAAAAAATTAATCAAAAAGGAGGGCCCTCTGACACTATGTTATTTTTCTTGATATAACTAGGACCTATTTTGGCCCCCCCCTTTTTGAGACCCTTAATCTTCATTAATTTCAAAAAGAATTGGTAGCTTCGAAACTAGACTCAAATCAATTCAACTCTTGTTATTTCTACATCTTGAAATTTTGAGCGTAACTATCTTCATTTTCTCGTGCAAATTAGATTTTTCTAATTTTAATAAAAGTGGCACCTTAAGAGTCAAAATTGTGTCACAGATCTATGCACTTAACCTACAAGGTTATTTCACTCATTTATTCCTATCAATTTGAATGAGAATCCTTATAGAAAATTGGAGTTCAAAAGAGCCCTAAAGTGTTTACAAGAGCATTCAAGAGATGATTATCAAGTGTTGTGGAGCATTATTCAAGTATCAAGCATGATGTCAAATTCATTATGCATCATGGTTGTTTTCGAGCTAATAATTTTGATGTTGGATTTCATGATTCAAGCTAGCATTCAAGTCAAGATCTATCAAATTCAAGCAAGAGTCAAGATCTACATCCATTGGAGCCATTTCATACATGTTTGCAGTGCTTTATTGTTAGGGTTTGGTGAGTTGTAACATTATATTGTGTTCATTCATCATTCCTTCATTTCATTACAAGGTTTAATTACCAAAATGAGGTTTGACCAAGGAAAACCCCTTTCTACTAATAATACAACATTTCCCCCTCTCTTTAGTGTGTTATTTGTAGATCTAGGTTGAACAAATATTCAAGAGTGCAAGTTCAGAGAAAGTTGTAAACTGTTCAATGTTTCCAAAGTTGCCACCTTGCATTGGAGATCATTGAAAGATATCTATAGGTTGCTAATTAGAGATTCAGACTAGAAATTATGTGGAGAAGACAAAGTAGAGATTGAAGAGAATAATCATACTTTTAATTTCTAAAAATTCCTAACTAGACCAATTTTCCACTTTTGGCCTATGAGTCCTAGTATAGCGAAAGTTGCAATTTTCAAGAGTTCTAGACATATGTCTGTGAGATTTTTGTTCCTACCCAAAACCCTAACCTGAGACTAAATTACCCAACCTGGTATATGAGTCCTAGTCAACATTAAATTTAGTATCTTCAGCATTTTAGAACTTCATTCAAGCCTCTACAAACTCCTACGTGCACATCTCTAATCTCTTAGTTTTACATTTTGATTTACATACATTTTTAGGTCATTTACTTAATTCTTGCGTATCATTAAGTTTGATAATTAGTTCTTGTAATTCACTAGTCTTTTCAAGCCCTAGCTTGGTGGTGAACCCTCCTATAGTCATTAATCATACCCTAGGACACCCCTATTGTAGATCTTTTTCCCCCATTTGCATCCTTGGATTGAGATCTCTAGGATTTTCCTTGAATGTTATTGGAAGAAACTTTGTGCTCTACATCCTAAGCTATAGAGGCATCCATTTTTCCACCAATCAAAAACTATATAAGAACTAAACATATAGAGATATATGTATATAAGAATAAATAAAACATATTAAAATGAACCCATTCATATATGTATATATTTATAATAGATATAAAACAAAATACAATATAGATGAATATACAAATTTTACCATTACATATCTTGCCCCCAAACAAAAAAATGTTTTCATTACTTCTATGTTATATCTATTACCTCTAATGTAGGAGAAACACTTTCTACTTCTATAAAGATGTCAAAGAATAATTACTCTAGATTAAAAATTTGATCTGTGTTCATTATACTAATAGTAGGTAATATCTTTTAAATTAATGATATCAAGTTTCCACAATCCATATTATTTATTTGCACATATTTTTGGATTCGATTTTGCAATATTTTTTGCATGAACGTTTCAGATCATACTTCGAGATCCAACATCAGAAGGAAAAGAAAGAGCTCAAGGAGAAATGGATAGTTGTAGACCAAGACTAGCCTTAAGAGACAAGATGAGGAGGGGAGAGAAGGATGAATGAGGATCAAAGATCACAAGACAATTAAAATTAAAAACATAATAGAAGAAACAACTAAAACTTGAACAAACTTAATATAAATGGAAGAAAGGAGCAATACACAAAAATTCAAGAAGGAACAAAACTAAAACAGTCAAAATTTATAAAAAAACTAAAAAATTATAATTAGAAGACCAAGAGTGACCAAAAAGGAAATTCCTAAAAATACACAAATCATAAACATAAATGCAAAAAAAAAGAAAATATATATGTATACATACATATACACATATACATGCATAAACAATAAAAATAATACAAATACATAAAACCCAAACGCATACAAAATAAACATTTATATGTATACATAAATATACACATATACATACATAAATGTACAAAGAATACAAATACAAAAAATTAAATGCATACCAAATACATACATATATAAAAACACATACAAACACACACATAAAAAAACACAAATGAATACCAAATACATAGACCAACAAACAAATAAAAACTTGAGCATAAACCCAAAAACATAAACACCAAAAACCAATATCAAAACAAGAAATGATAAGCACAAACATGAACCCATAAAAATACATAAAAAAAAAATTATGGGTATGTGCAAGATCATGATGGGCCAAAAAGTGGTGATATGTAAGTGATATGATGACCCATGTGGTTGACAACTTCTTTTTTACCCAAAATTGATGAAACGAAAAAGGGTTTTTAAAGAAGATTCTCAACTTTCCACCAATATAAATTGTGTTTTACTTTGAATTTAATAAATAATTATTATTCATTTTTTATTTTGATTATGACTAAAGTCCCAATTGATAGGCTGATAGAAAAACGTCTAGAGCTTTCAAACAGTAACACATTTTTTGAATCCATAGCATGCATCACATTTTATGTTTTGCATACTATAGGATTAAAAAAGAAATCGAATTGCATGAAGTTTTGACCAAGTTAAGGTGGTGAGACATATGAGTTTTTATATTTTTTAAAATTTATAATAAAAAAAATCATAATTAATTATTTACTTAGAAAAAAATTACAAAAAAATATGTATCACATCGCAACATGAGTCCTCTACTTATATCTAAAATCTTATAAAAAAATATTATCATTTTATTGTGGTTAGGGTGGTTAGACAGACACCTACTTCTTATTTTTTCCCTAAAATTTAAGTACTACTGGATTGAAATTTCAAATTTTCACCAAATAGATTTTGTTTAAAAAAAAAAAACCTAGTAGTTTAGAAACTTCATTCAATTTTCTACAGATTTTATTCTTACATATTCTTGTGCAGTTTTTGCACACATGCCCCACTAAAAATAGGGACCCTTGTTTTTCGCTTTTTTGTGTCTTTGTCTTTTTTTGGGGGGTTTTCTTGCTTGTGAATGTGCTTTGATGTTCATCTTGCTAGTTGGAATGGCCCATTTGTGATTTATATTGGCAACCTTAAGTTTTGGGTGCATTTTGGGTTTTTTGCTATGTCCGGGAAAATCTGCCCTGGCCGAAATTTTTAGATTTCCCTTTGGTGCCCAGTAATGGCTTCCTTTTTGCCCAAGTTCAAGGAAATATGTCATGTTTAGAGTTTCCCGGTGTCCATTGCTCTATCGGATTTTTGGATTTTGGTCTCGGTCATCTTGTCAATCGCATTAATGGTGGTTGCACGACTTTTGAGGCAATGTTATATTGGGTTTTGGGAAGTAATTTGCCATTTGAGTTTGATTATTTGCTTTTCATTTGGGTTTGGAGTGCTGGAGCTTGAGGTGTGTTGCTGGATTATGCGTGACTTTGAGTGTTGCAGTTGGATTTCATGAGCATTGTTCGTGTTCTGCTCATTCTTGAAGTTGTTTCCTAAGCTTCCTTGGTTTCAGTTTCCTCTATTGCCATGGTATGTAGATATTCTATCTCTTTTGGTTTGAATTAATTTGTTGTGCATGCTTTTATGGTATTCATTGCTCTATCTTTGCAAAATGTGTGTGTTTCCTGGGTATTTTAGGATTTTGTGTCTTGCCGATCTAGTTGGGTGTTTGTATTAGTTTTCCTTTGGGTTGGTCATTCGTTGTTGTCTTTGGCTTGCTTGCATTTTCCATGAACTTCCTATCTTCGTTTGCAAGCAAGTTGCACCTGAGTTGTTCTGTGCTTTCATGGTGGAGGTTTAAGGGTTCTTGACCCAGGGCATAGCCAATCCCTCTCAATTTACTGAGAGGTGGGTTTTAAATTCATGGTTGATCCATTGGAGGTTTAGGTCAAGTCATTGTCAGGCTACAGGCTCTTAGTTCATGTCCATTTGATTTATTTGGGGTGAAGGCGAGAGGAACGTCGGTGTTCAGTTTTTTAATGTCTTTGCGGAATTTCGTCTCTAGCAGATTTCCCCGAGCTCCCCATTTCCTCTCTGTTCTTCATACTTTGCCTTTATTCGGACTTTTGTTTGCCTTGTAGAATTTTGCTTCCTCTGGAGTTTCTCGGATTCCTTTCTTGTGTCATTTTACCGAATTGGGGATTTTGCTTCCTTCATTTTCGCGGGTTGTTGAAACTGTTGTTGTTTTTCGGGGATTTTCTACTGAGGTGGATTTCTCTGAGGTTCTATGGAAATGAAGAGTTTGATGATTATATGAAGAATTTTTTGGTTGATGATAAATTTAGATGATAAAATGAACTTATGCTAAGTTGTATCTAACCATTCCTTGATTATATTGATTGATTGAAATGATTATGTGGGGTTGTATGCTTATTTCACTGAATTCCACCTGGGTCGGATTTTTTCGAAGTTCCTGTCCAGTCTGGATTCCATGAAGGAGGCTAAATCCCAAACTTTGGGATGGTTGATCTCTAACACTTCTTGTTTATCTTGGATCTTATTGTGTTATCTTTACTTGTTTGTAGGTAGGATCGGGATAGGATGTTGCTAGGTAGGGTAAGGCCATGGATCCAAGTACTGAAGGTTCCACTATCACTGATGCAGAGAGAGTGAAAATGGACATAAAAAGTAAGGTTCCTGAGAGAAAATTGACTTCCATTTGGTCAAGAATCACTGATAACAATGTGGGAATGTGGGACTATGAAGAGTTTAAGGCTAGAATGGCAACACCAAATCTCCCTTTATTGGCCAGAAGGATAGTGGAGTTAGGGTTGGCACATGTTGCTGGATTTCCCTCTATAGTGCAGTGTTATGAGTTAGTACTTGAGTGTGCTAGGCATTATGACCAAGGTACACAAATAATAATTGGTCCTTGAGGAAGGATTGTGGCCAGCTTCAACCTTGTGCCCATTGCTCAGAACTTTGATATACTTGACAGGTCATGTGTGGTGGCCTTTGATATGGATACAACCAAGAATTACTACGAGGAGAATATGGTTAAGTCCCAACAAGTAATCAATTCTTGGTTGGAGAAGCCCAAGTCTCACTTCTCCAAGCTACCTAAATAGTTGGTTAGACTTAATATCAAGAGGGAATACTATTATGCCATTACACTCCTCAGCAGGTTGGTGGGCCTGAAGAGTGCAAGAGTATTTGAGGGTTGGATGTTCAGTGTTATTGCTCGGATGGAACGAGGTGTAAACTATCACTGGCCAGGTGTCATAAGTGCAGTAATCCATGAGCAGATGTGTAATATCTTGTAGACCAAGACCTTCACCATGACTTCTTACTTGGTGTAAACATTGGGAAGATTCCACCCATACAAGGGGCTGAGTAGTAGAGGTACATTTGGGCAGGATGCAATCTATTAGGTGTACCCATAGCTACACTTGGGAGGAGGTAGCTATAGAAGAGAAAATGATGCATTTACTATGTATATTACCATGTTCCTATAGGGTGTAGAACATGTGAGGATTTCAGACAAATCTAATTAGTTGATCAGGAGGTATGGGGCATGGTTCATCCAGTTCCCTACTTTCTCCTACATAAGAATTGATGGATGTCAAAGGGCTCCCTATAGACTCCCAAGGTACCTAATGGACCATATCATATTGTTGGAATTCACAAGACAAATTTATGACTTCGATGTAATTGTGAAGGGAGACAAGCATAAAATAGGGTTTGGGAATGACTTCCCATTAAAGATAGGCATGAATGAGGTCTGCCCTTCCATCTAGTCGGATCATTCTTTTGAGGAGTAGTTAAGTACTTTTGGTCTCTCTTTCCATTCCAAGAGGACAAGGTTTGATATCACAGGTGAGGCACAAAAGAAAGCCAGTAGAGAGTACAACCATAAGGACGATATTGAAGATTATTGGGCTAACCTTGGTGATGAATTTGATGTTAGAAAGAAGAAATTCTCTAGGCTATCGGTGAACCTAGTCAGGTTGTATAACATAAAGACCATTCCTGACCAAGTCGAGGAGGATTGAAATTTGATTCAAGGGCATGTCTTTGAGGCTGTAAAAAATAAACTGTTTGGAGAAGTAGATTGGTTGGAAGAAGAAAAGGTAGAGTTGAAGCAGATAATGACTCTGGTGATTAAGTACACCAAAATGTGGCTCAAGTGAAAAATGCTAGAATTAGAAAGTGAGGGTGTGCAATGCACCTATGATTTTGTGGGAGACTTGGAGTCTCATTCTGTTTTAGAGGAGTCACATGAGCAGGATCCTAAGGGTAAGGCCAAGGTGGACTCCCCCTTCAAGATCAAGGTTAGGGATGTTCAAACTGAAGAAGTAGTAGATACAGGTAAACAAAGGAAGCCCATTGCCAAGAAGAGAAGATATGTTTCAAGGATAGAGGTGGATGTAACTCCTCCTTTGCCCAAGAGAAGAAGACTGGTGAGAATATCATAGAAGCAAAAGGAAAATTCAAAATCAGAAAAGGAGGTTGAGACACCCATGGTGGAGATAAAAAGTTCAAGGGAAAGAACACAAGTATACATGAGGAGGTCAAGGACTCCCTCCCCAAAGGATGCTACAACAAAGGAGGATGTTCCTGTGACTACTCCTATCATTGAACAAGAGACCATTCCCCTTTCTCAAGATACTAGCAGCATTCCAGAGGAGCCAAGGAAGGATGAAGATCCTAAGGACTTGGGGGAAGGAGAATTTCAAGAAGGAGACCTCTACAATGCAAAGGCATAAATTGATAAGGTAATTTAGTCTCCCTTGGTCACCTATGCGGATTCACCTGCAAAGGAGAAATTGGCCAAATCCCCTCAACAGGAGGAAGTACCAGCTAAGACTCCTTCACCAGCACAACACAAAGGGGAGGAATAGTCTTAGGGTAAGGAGGATTCAACTAAGGAGATCCCTACAGAGCCAAGTGTTGAGAAGGATGCATCCAATGCTCAAAAGGAAAATGATGATGGTCAAGCTAAAGTGCAAATAGAGTCCACTATTCCAGATTGGCTGAAGAGGGAAGTAAAGAGTAAACTAGTAATTATGGAAGACACTCCTCCCAATTGGGAGGAACTAATGGCTAACATCGATAAAGGGAAGACAAAGAAGAAGGCCAGGGTCATATCCAGGATCGAGAGGGATGGATCGGACAACAAAGTGGCTCATATTTCTACCCCTACTCCAAAAAAAGATAGAGATGGGGTGACTGCAAAGGACTATCATGTGCAGACCACTGATTTGGGGCATGCTTCTATGGAGCAAGACATTGAGGAGTTTGAAGGATTGAGTGTTGTAATTGTAGGTAGATTGAAGAAGGAGACACAAAATAGGCACGAGTTGGAAAGAGAGAATGAGAAATTGAAGAGGTACTTGCAGGAGTTGATGAAACCCTTGCAGTCCATTGGCTCTTCCTCCTCTGCTATTGGTTTCTTGCCTCAGGAAAAAATCTCTGAGCTTGAAAATATGAAAGGCACCACACATGCCATAGTTGGCTAGTTGCAGGGAGTCTAGGATAAAGGAGATGGTGCCATCAAGGATATCTTGTTGATTGCAAAGGATGCCATGATGTCAGTTGATTGGCTAAAGACTATGCTAGCCCAAGATAGGGAGGACACTGATCTCCTATTACAGAAAACAAGAACAATTATGGAATACATTGAGGATAAGCTGGTGAAGAGTGGGATTCTTCCTTTCCCAAGGGTTTATGAGCCTTGGGAATGGTTTGAGATTCTGCAGGTGAGGCAAAGAGCCTTGAAGAAGATTCATAAGTAAAGGATGCAGATTGAGGACACTTTGACTCGAATTTTTGATAAGTGTGCCTCATTCTTTGAAATCATGACAGGGAGGAAGAAATTTGCTCCCAAGCATCTCAATTTGGAACAACTTAGGAAATGGTGGAGAGATGTCTATTCTCCAATCAATGAAGGTCCAGTAACTGAACATCAGCTAGATGATGTTGCAACCTACATTGTAGTTATTGACATGCATTTAACATATAGGCTGATTGGGATGGCACAGTAAGGCAGGCAAGAGATGACATCAAGTCTCTGGAGAGAAAGGTTAGGGTTTTTCCTATGCCACCTATTGCCGAATTGGACAGAGTATTGCTGGCAATGCATGGTGAAGTGGAGCATGCCAAAGACAAGGATGGGAAGTAGTTATATAGGGCTACATTGAAATTTTTGCTTCCCCATTATCCACATGCATTGGACCGAGTTCTTGAGACCCCAAGCTGACTTAGATGAAATTGGTCCAAATTGCACATTTTATGTTGTATTCGAATATCTCTTGAGGCCGAACTATTGTTTGGCATTTATTATTGTAAAATCCTTATTGAGGCTGACCTATCTTAGGGGTTCTCTATAAATTGGCCATGCTGCCTCATTTGTAGCATATAGATAGATAGAGATATAGAAAATATATAGACATATAGAGTAGTATATAGTAGAGAAGTTAGTAGATTTCATATTTGAGCGAATTAGGGTTTATCTTCGAGCAAGTATTGTTACAAAAGACTGTAATTGTTTCCATTTTGGATGATTTAATATAAGAAGGATATTGTGATTTTGGTATCTCTCTTGTGTTAAGTTTTGTTTGGCATGGTTCTTTTATTCCAACTTTAAAATTGCTTGGATTTATTGTTAGATGGTTTGGTGATTCTTAGCGTTTCATGTTTGAAATGTTTGCAGCGATCTCTAGTCCATACTTTTTGTAGCTAGTTGATTGTTAGCTTCTTTGCAAAGTTAGCCTAGACTTAAAATTGTGCTTAGTTCAATTATGAATGTTTGTTCATTTCAATTGCAATAGGGTTGTCTTGAATGAATGTCCATGATTTAAAAAACATTAATACCTTAGAAGATTGTACTATTCTTGTGAGATTGCAGATTTATCTGGGTCAAACAGAAAGTAGTTTATGAGAGATTGGTCCATTTTGAGCATCTTATATTTTGCATTATCAATCTTAGAGTTGGAATTAGTCTTAGAAACATCTCTGAAACCTTTATCTTTTGTTATTTCTTTATTATTTGGGTTAAATTTAGGGTTTGAAGTATCAATATATTGTGAGATCTGATAAATTTGAAGTCCAGTGTTTGCTTGTAGTAAGGTCCCTTTGTGATTACAAACATTTTCACATTATCTCTGAGTTGTTTTTTTTGCATTGTCAAGACCTGACATTCGAGGCCTTGGGGTTATCTCTTTTCTCATAGAGATTTACCTTTAAAGAGAGATAGGATATCATATTCTATTTGAGTTGTTGTTGTGAAGAAAACACCATCAACACATATTTTTGAAATAATATAGATAACTTATTCAAATTTTTGTGTCAAGTTTCCTGACTCCGATTTTCTGAATTTTCATCAACTCTTAAGGGCTTGTGTTTTCCATGATGATCCTGCACATACCCTTATCAAAGAAATAATATAAATAATTAAGATAAAAAAAGGATAAACAAGATATAAAGGAAAGTTAAAATTACAAACATATACAAATGCATACATACAAAAGAAATAAAATAAGAGAAACAAAAATTACATACATACACAAAAATAATTAAATACTATCAGTCGCATGCATAGGCATGCAATGATCAACCGATAGGGGTCCACCACAAATGGATATTCAATGAGAAGTAAGAAACAAACCTTTTTTTGGAATACAATGTGAAATATAAATAATGAGTAATATTTTCAATTATTTGATTGAGTCGGGAAAGGGAAAGCGTATTAATAAGCCAATATGGAATAACATGACGTTAGTTCATAGTAGGAGGTGAACCTTATGATTTTTGGATTTACCTAGGATAAAATAGGTGGAGTAGATAGAAATAAAGAGAAATTTTGGAAAATTAATTTAAATATTATTATGGATAATTAGATGGATAGATCAAGCATATCGATACAAATGTATTAAAGTTAAAGCCAACCTATGTGTGCATTGAATGATATCAATTTGAATCACCTAACTTGAACATATTATAAATCACTTAATTTTTGCGTAGATATTATTTTATATGTCTTCATTTAATTTGAGCATTGTAAATAATTTTAAACCTCATTTTATAATCCACTTGTGCATTCTTATCTCACACGCAATGCATGCGAGATTAAGTACCATTTGCATAAAATGAAAAATTGATCTTTGTGTTTCTAAATCAAAATTTATTAGATGAAAATTGATTATGAAAATGTAAAATAAAACCATAGGTCATGTTGAACGAATTTTATTATTTGCAATGTATCCATTAGTTTTAATTTTAAGTAATTAATCATCAATAACTTTTTTTTTATTAATATGTAATATTTAATAATTTTAGTTACAATATTTATTTAAAATTGATTTTAATTAATAATCTTAGGAGTCAAAAGTAAATTATAGATCATTGGGAATCCATAGTAAATTAATTCTCAATGAATACAATATTTTAATAAATTTATTCTTAAAAAATTATAATTGAAAATTTAAATAGAATTTAAATTTTTAAATAATTAATTTTTTTAATAATAATAATTTCTCTCCAAAATTTAAGGTATGATATAATTTTATCTCTATTTTAATTTTATATTTATTAGACCTAGATGCACATCTATATTTGACATTTTTGTCTAGATTAATCAATCAATTGATTGATTATTATTTATTTATCTTAAGATACATATTCATACAAATACATGGGAGACTTGAAGTTGTGGATTAAATAATATTTATGAAAAGAATGGAACATTAAAAGATTCTTGTTTTTTAAAGAGTTATTAGCCATGCCTTTAATTACTAATAGTCAATAGAAATGTTAGTCCATAACTTTAGGTAAGGCATATTCTTTGCAATTCTTATGTGGTACTGGATAATTTACTACTTTGATGTTCTTTATTTTGATTATTTTTTATTTGAATATTAGTTATGATGGTCATCACTAATGACTTTTTCAAAAAAGAAATATCTTTAATATTCAATACTTTTTATATTGTAGTATTTAGTCCATAATTTTAGAAATCAAATCATTATTATGCGTGCTATTTATGGGTTAGTATTAGTAAAATAAAATGGAGACAAGTAGAAAGGATTCAAAATTAGTCAATCACAAGAAAATTGAAAATAAAAATCTACTATTTTCATTTATGATCTCTCATATTGTAGTGTTTTCTTTACAGTGGCAACTTTAAAAAAATTAGGTATCCCGATTTTCAAATAATTTTGCATGCTTTAGCCTAGTTCCTACAAATAGAAGACATGGGTATGTTAGTGGAAGGGCAAGAAAAGTAAAAAAGGAAGCATAAAAAGTGAGTAAGTATATGTGTAAAATCAATATAGACAATGCGAAACTAAAAATAATTAATAATATTTACAATTGGTTCACTGAATCTATTTATTGATAATGGAAAAGTTTAATACTTACATACACTGTTGATGGTGTTTAATAAGGGCGAGCAGAATTGGATTGATTTGTTAGAGGATGAAAGAATTTGGAATAGACAATTTACAGTACACTATTTTTATTGAATGTCTATTGTATCTGTGTAGCATTATAAAGGAAATAATATAGATATACAATAAAATGGGTTATCATTATCTATTGTAAATGGAAAGAGATAAATGGGACATTTTGAATACATGGCATCCTGGTAAAGAATTGTATAAGTAATCTATTGGAGAAGTTGAAAAGAGAGTTGTGGAAACAATGACAAATGCAATGGATGGAATAGACTGTGTTTTTGGTAGACAAGTGCATATGAGAATTTGTGTGTCCATGTATATAAGCAACACCAAATATATGACAATGGATGGAAAAATCACTAAACCCACATTCGTTCTCCTCCCTACCATATTGGAATCATGAAGCCTCATGGACTCTAGTCAAACCCCCGACCAAGAAAGACAGGTAAGGTCCATGGAAAATCTCATGGACTCTTATAATATCACAATAACAAAGTTGGGGAAAAATGGGTGTTCTCAAATAAGATCTCTAATATTGTAGTCTCTTTTTTGTTGTGACAACTTGACGAAAATAGGTATCTTGATAAAGAATTGGCATCATGGGATTTGAAGATGGCTGGAGAAAAATGGATAGAAGGAAATATAAAAGAGTGTATAATAAATAAAAAGGTGCATCTAACTTCATAAACATATATATCAGTATAGATATTGGTTTGCAAATGCTTATATTTGCATTGCATGGGTAAGATTTTTATGTAGACATGTCTTTATGAAACATGGGCACATATAATAACCAATAACCAGAAAGGCAAAGAATGTAGTCATGTACAAAATGAAAATGCGGCAAACCATGACATTGTAAATGGTTTATTTGAATGGAGAAACATACACCAAATGTAGCATGTGCTTATAGGGATATACAATGTGATGCAATCAATAAATTGTTTGTCCTCTCACAAGCACGTGACAATGGTGTGTGATTTCCCTCTACAATCACATAAACCACAATCTACAATGGTTGTAAAAGGGGAAATCTTAAATGACAATTTTTTTGTGGGAAAATAATCATACATTTGACTTCAAAAAATATATTGTACTCTATCCATTGCATTTCTATATGTGTGCATAGTTATCTTTTTAGCTTATCTAAAAGATTATTTACATACAGTTGTTTATCAAGTTTGGAAATTTTCCCTAAAATTATTAAAAAATTTATATTATGTGATTCTAAATGTATTTATATAAAAAATACAATTGCAATATAAGGAAACATATAGTAAAAATGGTCATCAAATTGACAAGCCAACTGTTGGATAGACTACCAATTATTACATAATGAAAAAATTTATTTGCAGAACTAGAAAAAAGAATATCATAAAACATATCGATACAACATAAGCAATCTATGTAACAGTTGGCTTGTCAATTAAAAATTCAAGCTACATTATTTGGCACTAAATATTATAGAGAAATTGTAAAAGAACTATTAAAAAAACACTTAAGAATCATAGGTAAATGATAGATGATCGAAAACCCACATTAAACATATTGATACAAGACAAGCAGTCTATGTAAGAGTTTGCTTGTCAAACCAAAATTTGAGCTAGGTTCTTTGGCACTAAACCCACATTATATAGAACTCATAAAGCCAATAGGTAGCAATAATCTGTGCAAAATAGGTATAACGCCATAGATGTAACTAAAAATTTGAACTACATTACTTGTCACTAAATATTATAGACAAATACAAAAATTGTAAAAGATCTATTAAAATAACACTGAACAACCACTAAACTAATTTTATCTTGAATATCTTTATTCTTTCATACTAACCCTATGCATATATATATGCAATTACTCCTATGTTAATCTACAATTTCTCGTGTATTAATGGGTATAATGCCAAAGATGCATAGAGATAAATACAAAAAATAAATGAAGGGTGGAAAAATTACGAACCCTAACCATATTTTTTGATGAAAGAAAAAATATTTAATTGCAATTTCTCCATCCATACAGAGCCATAATCTCTTTGAAGTCTCCAAAATGTGTATAGCGCCAAGATACAAACATATAACGAGGAACAATAAGAGGAGAGAGAAAGACATGAACAATAAATTAATCATGTATGAAAAATACCCATGTAAAATGACTTATAGACTCTGGAGAACAATAGTTTTAAAACCCTCCAATCTTCTATAAAATGGAGCTGAAGGCGATGATTTTTTACAATAGTCTTCTATCAAACCAATACCACAATGGATCTTTCGACAATGAAACTTAATCAATATATTTTCTCGTACATTTTTTAGTATACTTTCCCACACTAGAACATTGAATATTGCATTTAATTCATCCTGCACCATCGTACAACAATAGTAGGATGTATTTACCCTCACGCGAGTAAACACTTACCATTCTTCTTTCATGTATTGAGGCAAGCAACTCCACCACCACTAACCCACATAATTAGAAAACTTCATGTCGTCATAAACAACCCTGGGAAACTCATTGTTGGTCGTCAACAATTATTAATTTTTGACACCACGAAATTCTATTTATGGCTCGGTTGATGAAAATCCTAGTGGAAATTTAAAACAAATCTAGCCAATAGTTAAATGCCAAATTTTTCATAGATTGTTTTTCATGTATCAATATGTTTCATGATATTCTCTTTTTCTCATCCGTTTGAAGCTCCCTATAACAAGTTGTTCATTGTTGTAGCTTAGCTCTTGTATTCTTCATATCTTAACCCAAGTAAATTTTTGTGTGCATATAATTAAGCATTGTGTCGTCATGTATTTTTTCTTGGCATGACAGTTTAAGAGTTTCTTATTCTATTGTCATTGTGACAAGAATTATTTTTAACTTTGAAAATTTTGAAATTTTGTAGATTGGTATAAACTACAAACATAACATTGACCTATACATTTGGACTGATTTCAATTTTTTTTGGTGGATGTATGTTTTTTGGACTTTGGTTATTGTTCCTTGTTATCTCTGTGCATCTTTGGTGTTATACAAATTTTGTACAATATAAGCTCTATATAACAAAATATTCCTAGTTGTAGTTTACACCTTCTATTCTCCATATGTTAAAGTTCTATTTAAAATGGGTTTTTGATCATTTGCCAATTGAGAAATTGTAAAAGAGCTATTGGAAAATCACTTAAGAATCACAAGTAAATGACAAATTATTGAAAACCCACATTAAATAGAACTTTAAGAGAGGTAGAAAAACATACACAAACTGAAAAAATTGAAAGTAGGCTAAATGTTTCCATTCATTTGTCATTTACGTGTGACTCTTAAGTGTTATTCTAATACCTGTTACAACTATTACATAGACTTCTTGTCTTGTACCAATATGTTTCATGATATTTATTTTCCTCATCCATTTGAAGCTCTTTATAACAAACTGTTAATTTTCATGGTTATTTTATTTAGATGGAACATGTTATATGTCTTTTATCAATATGTTTCATGATATTCTCTTTTTCTCATCTATTTGAAGTTCTCGATAACAATTTTTTCTTCATAATATTCTTTTTTTTAGTTCCCCACAAAAAACTATTCATTATCGTAGTTTGCTTCTTCTATAATCCATATTTTAAAGTTCTATTTAATGTGGTTTTTTCCTATAGTATTTAGTAGAAAATAAGTGTTATTCTAATACCTCTTATATAATTTCTCTATTTGTCTTCAATATTTACTACCAAAGGACGTAGCTCGAATCTTTTATCAATATGTTTCAAATTTTTCTATCTATGCATAAGTTTAAAAAAATGGGCAAGGTTTTATTTACATAAGAACATTTAGGATCACATCATATCATTTTTTTCATAACCTAAATAAAATAGGTATCTTCATACATAATTGGGTTTAAATAATTGATTTGGCAAGCTGAAAAGATAGTTGTATAAGCATGGAGAAATGCAGTCAATAGAATACAACATGTTGTGTATTTGTAGCAGTCAATATATGATGGTGCAAGGAAAAACCACAAAACCCATGCTCATTCTCCTCCCTACCATATTGGCATCATGAAGCCTCATGGGCTCTAGCAAAACCCCAAGGAAGAAAAGTATTGAAGATGCATCAAAACTTTAATGGAATCATATCATATATCACACAATGGGGAAGAAGTGGAGATTTGGGTGTTTTCATATATTATTTCTTCTATTGTAGTTTTTTTTTTGGTGTAACAACTTTAAAACGATGGGTATGTTGATAAAGAGTTTCCTACAAATAATTTTCTCCATAAGCTGAAAAGATAATTGTAGAAACATGGACAAATGTAATGTGTACAATAGACTATGTTTATTGTAGTCAAGTGCATGTAATAATTCGTGCATGCATGTATATATATAGTAACAAATATATGACGGTAAAAGGAAAAAGCACAAAACCCATGCTCATTCTCCTGCCTACCATATTGGCATCATGAAGCCTCATGGGCTCTTGCCAAACTTCTGAGAAAGAAAAGTATGAAACACCGATGAGAAATTTCATGGAGTTCCATCATATATTACATAATGAAAAAGTTGTAAAAAAATGTGTGTTCTCATATATGATTTCCTTTTTGTAGTACTTTTTTTGATGTAATAACTTTTAAAAAAGGAGAATGCTGATAAAGAATTTGAAAACATGGAACTTGTTTGTAATGTTGATAAGTATAGAAATAAAAGAATATATGGGAGATATTTTTTTAAAACAAAACCAATTTCGTGGATCAACTACCCAGAATTGTTAAAAGGAATAAATCAAAGAAATATCAAAGGTTTTTCTTCAAAGCATAGAATTTATACAAATAACACTATAAACATACTTGATTTTTATATGTATTGGGGTCTATCTAGCCATTTAGGAAGAAAAGGGTTGAATGTATAGCTTAGTAAAATATAAATTTATAGAACATATTGGGAATAGGATGCCATTTAATTGCAATCCTACATATATTTCATGTATCTCCTAAGTCCTTATAAATTATTCCCTAACACTAGGATTAGAAAGAAATTAAATTCGAATGAAATGAACATGTAAATTTAAATTTATAATTATTCCTAAATAATAGGAACATGTGGGGACATTTATTTGATCTCCTACAAGATAGGAGCATGTGAGGCAGCCACATGGAAGGAAAAACCCACCTTGCTTCAGTTAACTATTTGGAGAATTGATAACACTTCAATAATACATGTCTAGTTCCTAAAAAATAGGGATTAATATTTACATGAGTGGAGTGACACTATCTGTTTAGTATATGTTCAATATCAGTTCAGTATCTATTCAATATCAGTTCAGTTCAGTTCAACTTAGTTCAGGTCAGTTCAGTTCAGTTTAGTTTAGTTTAATTCAGTCCAGTTCAGTTCAATTTAGTTCAGTTCAATTCAGTCCAGTTCAGTTCAATTTAGTTATGGTTCAGTTATCTTCAATTGTATGTAGTAATTTTGAGTTGCATGCTAGTTGACTTGAGTTGAATATAGTTGGCTTGAGTTGCATGGTAGTTGACTTGAGTTGCATGACTAATGACTTCAGTTGCATGAAAGATAACAACAGGATGCTTTCAGTCAAGTCGGAATGATCAATCATGCATGTTGTTTGCATGAATTGATGGAGAGATATGTTTGTGCTAACTAATATTGACTTGGGTCCACCTTGGGTGCCCAAGTTGGCATCCTTCAGTTAACACCTTTTGCATGATAAGATACTTACAAGGCTTGATTAAGCAGGTCCATTCTTGGGCACCAACTTTGAGGTGGATTTTACAAGATATTTTCATGACAAGAGTTCAATTAAGTGTTTAGTTTGGGGTGCCTCAATTGAGGAAGACTTTGGTTTTACTTATGTTTACATGGTGGAACTGTACTTTCCAAATCTAGGTATAGGTTTTTGAGAGGAGCTTTATGCTCTTGTTATTGACAACTCTTATGAGTTTTACATGCTCATAATTGTCTATTTATTGCAACAAGTGCATAAGAGTTTCATGATGGTTTATTGTAGGTTGTGATGAAGCATTGTTGAAGGCAAAGAAGCATATCAATCAAGGATTGATACAATATTATTTTAATCTTGTTCTAAGGTTAAATAATCCAAGCACTATTGATTTTGGTGGAGTTTTTTCCTGAAAGGGTTTCTCCATGTATATGATGTGTCACGTCTATCTTCTGTCTCATTCTTCTACAATCTTCCATCTCTTTCTACAATTGGTAAAATTGATCTAAATAGAATAATCACATACAAAGAATTGATCTAAACAGATTAATCATGCATAAATAATAATGACAAAGAATACTTAATTAGATCTACAATCACATAGTATTACTTGTTTTCAACTGCAAATTTACCTTCATTTTCAACATTTGGTAACATAGCTAATGGTTGGGTAGATTTTTGGATGTCTTTCTCTTAAAAGTTTGAAGGATTTTTGGTTGTCGTGGGAGCTTTTACTATTGTATTATTGCAGATTTGTAAAAGAAGTGTGTTACAATGAGTTCTACTTCTCATTTAGATATTGAAAGATTCAATGGATCTAGTTATGAGATGTGGAAACTAACAATGGAGGATCTCCTTGAAGAGAGAGATCAATGGTTAGTTGTTTGTAATGAGAACAATCCATCTACAATGATGTCATATGAGGATTGGGCTAATCTTGATAAGAAATCAAGGGGGGCCATAAGGTTATGTCTTGCTGATGTTGTTCTCTTGAATGTTTTAGATGAAGCTACCACATATAAATTATGGAAGAGGATAGGTGATATCTATCAAATCAAAATTCTTACTAATAAGTTGTAATTGAAAAGACAGTTGTATTCTTTAAAGATGAAATATGGTGACTCTCTTGCACATCATTTAAATTCTTTCAATTTGGCTCTAAGTCAGTTAGCATTTGTAGATGTAAACCTAGAAAAAGAAGATAAATCCATTTTGTTACTTTGTTCTTTACCAGAGTCCTGGGAAAATCTAATTTTTGCTATCAATGGTAGTGGTGTAGATCCTAAGATGGGCAATATAATTGCTACTCTCCTATCAGAGGAGATGAGGAGGAAGTATAAAACGGGATCCAAAGATGCCTTGTTTGTAAGAGGGAGGCCTAAGGAAAAGGAACCTAAGGGAGACAAGAAAGGAAAGGGTAAGTCCAAATGATGGTCTAAAACCCCTGGTGAGAGTAAGGTAAAGTTTTGGAATTGTGGGAAATCGGGTCATGTAAATAAGGATTGTAAGAAAAAGAAAAAGAGTTTTGATGCTTCTACAGAGAAATTCTCGGATGATAGTAATGATGCATTGATCATTTGATGTAAAAATGTTAGTGATGACTCTTGGATTAATGATTCAGGTTGCTCCTATCATATGATTCTTAACAAGGAGTGGTTTACTAAGTATACTAAATGTGATGGCAGGAATTTATTCTTTGGAGATAATAGCACAACAAAGATTGTGGGAAAAGGAGAGGTAATGTTTTTTTTTCCGTGATGGTAGGGTTAATACACTTAATAATGTTTTAAATATTCTAGGATTTTCTAGAAATATACTTTATGTATCTAAGTTCAATGATTCTGGAATGCATGTGACATTGGACAAAGGTGGTTGCTAAAGGATCTCAGATTGGGACTTTGTTTAAGCTTAATACCTCCAATTTGAATAAATAACCCAATGTAACTAAAGCTAAAAGTACATGTATTTTGTGGCACCATAGATTGGGACACATTGGTGAAAAAGGTCTTGGGACCATTCTTAATAAGAAATTAGTTGACGGTATTCTTGATTATAAAAGTGGAAAAAATGATTTTTGTGAGTATTGTGTGTTTGGAAAGAAATCTGGATCTTCATTTCCTAATGGAACAAATAAAGCTAAAATATTATTAGATATTATTCACTCAGATGTTATGGATCTTGTGGATATTGACTCTATTGGGAAATCTAGATATTATGCCATATTTATTGATGATGTCCCAAGATACAATTGGATATATTTTATGCATAAAAAATCTGTTGTGTTCAATAAGTTTAAAGAATTTAAGGCTTTAGTTGAGAAATAATAAGATCGTAAGATAAAAGTGCTAAGATCAGATAATGCTAGTCAATATTTTTCTAATTAATTTGATGATTATTGTAAGCATGTAGGAATTGTGAGATATAGAACTACTCCATATACACCTCAACAAAATGGGGTAGTAGAAAGGATGAACTGAACCTTAATGGAAAGAGCTAAGGGTATATTACGTAGTGTTAAGCTAGATTGATGCCTTTGGGCCAAGGTTGTAAGTACTTCTTGTTATTTGATCAATATATCTCCTAGTTCATCTATTAAAGATAAAACCCCTTATGAAATGTGGCTAGGTAGGAAACCTAGTGTTACACATTTAAGGATCTTTGGTTGTGAGGCTTTTGTTCATGTGCCTAAAGAAAAGCAGTTTGTTAGATCCAAAAACACAAAAATGATTATTCGTAGCTTATGGTGAAAATGTAAAAGATTAAAATATTTGGAATCCTTTAACCCAAAAAATTACTTTATCAAGAGATGTGATTTTCAGGGAATTTAGAGCTTATAGTAGAGAAGAACAACCAAAAGAGAAGGATACTTCTTGAATAGTGTATTTTGAGACAAAAATTGAGAAGCATGAAGATGCACATGTTGAAGAAAAATTGGATGGATTGGATGAAGAGAGTTCATAGAGTTCTGAGATAGATGCTCATGATGAGCATATTGTGGAACAAGAAGAACCTTCTCTGAGAAGATCCACAAGAAAACAAAATCCCGTTGATAGGTATATCCCACCTAATTTATTTTGTATATTTGCATTAATGAGTACTAATGATGAACCTAGATCTTACAGGGAAGCTTTGTACTCTGGTGAGAATAAGTTTTGGTCACAAGCTATGCATGAGGAAATGGCTTCCTTGGATGCTTATGACACATGGGATTTTGAGAGTTTTCCCAAAGGAAAAAAGGTCATTGGTTGTAAATGGATCTTTAAAAACAAACTTGGAGAAGATGGTAATCTTGAAAGGTACAAGGCTAGATTAGTAGCCAAGGGCTACTCCCAAAGAGAGGGAATTGACTTTAATGCAATCTTCTCTCCTTTTGCTAAATTAACTTCTATTAGATTATTTTTATCTATTGTTGTTGCTTATGATTTTGAGATAGAGAAAATGGATGTGAAAACTACTTTCTTGCATGGGGATCTAAATGAGAAGATTTATGAGGAAATCTGATTGTTTTTTTGTAAAAGGAAAAGAATCTTTGGTTTGCAGGTTAAAGAGATATTTATATGGATTGAAACAGTCACCTACAATGTGGTATCAAAATTTTGATTCTTTTACATTAAAAATTGGTTATGTTAGGAGTGAGGAAGATCATTGTGTTTACATAAAATGTATGTATGTTCATATTTTAATTATTATCTTGTATTTTGATGACATGTTTATTGGTAACAACAAGGTAATTATCAAAGAATTAAAATCACTACTCTATTGCACATTTGAAAAGAAAGCTATAGGGGCTGCAAATTTATTCTTGGTATGGATATCAGTAGAGATAGAGGTAACATACAACTTTTCTTAAGTTAAAGAAACTATGTTTATACTATTTTGAAGCGGTTTAACATGTAGGATAGTAAACCAATTAATATTCCCTTACTAGTTAGCACAAAGTTAAATTTAGACATATGTCCTAAATAAGATTGTGATCATGATGAAATATATAAAATTCCATATGGTAGTGCAGTTGGTAGTTTGGTGTATGCGATGATCTATACAAGATGAGATATAGCCCAAGCAGTGGGAGTTCTTAGTAGGTTTATGTCTAGCCCTAGTAAAGAACATTGGAATTATGTTAAGAGGTTGTTTAGGTATTTACGAGGTACCTTTGATTACTATTTTTTTTATCATAGTGGTAATGATATTGATACTATGCACAGATCATTGGACATACAGGTTTTTGTTTATTAAGATAAGGCCAGAGACGTAGACATTCAGAGGTCGACAAGTGGCTAGTAGTTTACTTTTCTTTGATTTGTAGTTAGTTGGATGAGTAAGAGGTTACCCACGGTTTATTTGTCTACCATATCTAAGAAGAGTACATGGCTACTACACATGCCTCTAAAGAGATAGTTTGGTTATAGAGACTTGGGAAATGTATAGGTTTTAATTGCAAGAAAATTAGACTTGAATGTGATACTCAGAGTGCTATTTGTTTAGCCAAAATTCCTATGTATCATGCTCCTACTAAGAATGTTGATGTTCAGTATCACTTTGTGCGAGAAATGGTTGAGAGTGGGAAGGTATTGATTGAGAAAATTAGCACTTTGATCAATGTTGCATATTATCTTACAAAACCAATTCCTACAATTAACTTCTCTTGGTGCAGGAAGGCCATTAGCCTTGAGTTTTGTACTTGATTTATAATAATGATTCCTTGTTTATAATAATTAGAATGTATAATGTCAAGTGGGAGAATGTTGGGAATAGGATGTCATTTAATTGCAATCATAAACATATTTCATGTATCTCCTAAGTCCTTGGAAAGTGTTCCCTAACACTAGGATTAGAAAAATATTAAATTTGAATGAAATGAACATGTAAATTAACATTTGTAATTATTCCTAAATAATAGGAACCTGTCGGGATGTCCATTTTGAGCTCCTACAAGATAGGAGCACATGGGGTGCCCACATGGAAGGTGGAACCCACCTTGCTTTAGTTAACTATTTGGAGGACTGATATAACTTTAGTAATGCATGTCTAGTTCCTACAAAATAGGGATTGATATTTAGATGAGTGGAGTGGCACTATTAGTTCAATATCAGATCAATTCAATTTAGTTCAGTTCAATTCAATTCAGTTCAGTTTAGTTTTGGTATGTCCAGTTCAATTCAGTTATGGCTCAGTTATCGTCAGTTACATGTAGTTATTTTGAGTTGCATGCTAGTTGACTTGAGTTTCATTCTAGTTGGCTTGAGTTGCATGTAGTTGACCTGAGTTGCATGTTAATTGTCTTGAGTTGCATGACAAATATCATGTGGATCCTTTAAGTTAAGTGGGGATGATCAATCATGCATGTTGCTTGCATGAATTGATGGAGAGATATGTTTCAATTAACTAAGATTGACTTGGATCCACCTTGGGTGCCCAAGTTGGCATCTTTCAGTTAACACCTTTTGCATGAGAATATATTTACAAGGCTCAATTAAGTGGTCCCATTAATGGGCACCAACTTTGAGGTGGAGTTTACAAGATATCTTCATGACTAGATTTCAATTAAGTTCAAGTTGGGGTGCCTAAATTGAGGACTTTGGTTTGACTTTTGTTTACATGGTGGAACTCTACTTTCCAAATCTAAGTGTAGATTTTTGAGAGGAGCTTTATGCTCTTGTAATTGACAACTCTTATGAGTTTTACATGCTCATAATTGTCTATTACAACGAGTGCATAAGAGTTTCATGATAGTTTATTGCAGGTTGTGAAGAAGCATTGTTGAAGGCAAAGAAGCATATCAATCAAGGATTGATACAAAATTATTGTAATCTTGTTTTAAGCTTCAATAATACAATCAATATTGATTCTCATGGAGTTTTCTCTCAAAAGGTTTTCTCCACGTATATGTTGTGTCACTTCTATCTTATGTCTCATTCTTCTACAATATTCTATATCTTTCTACAATTGGTAAAATTGATCTAAACAGATTAATTATGCACAAATAATTGTGACAATGAATACTTAATTAGATCTATAGTTGCATAGTTTTACAAGTTTTAAGCTACAATCTTACCTTCATTTTCAACAAAAAAAACCTTTTTATTCTTACAACTATGGTTATCTTTTAGTTACCAATTATCCCATAGATGGGCTTAATATCTCCATGTCCATCTATGCTTGCATTGAGCCCAATATGATATTACTGCAAAGAAAATTTTTATTTGAATCGAAATATATGTCTTTGGTTAGATGTATATGGAATGGAAAAAATAAACTGCAAAGCAACTTACAACAACAACAAGAGGCCAAACATTGTATATTGTGGAGGACAACACTTGTAAAACCTACCAATCTTCTATCTAACAGAGGTGGATAACAGGATTTTTCAATAGCCTACTATCAAAGCAAAACCGCAGTGGCTCATTTCACAATGCAACCAAAACAATATACATCCTCACATTGTAACATTGAATATTGCATTTACTTCCTCCCATGCCATCGTACAACAATTCCAAGATACATGAACCCTCACATGAGAAATACTTACCATTCTATTTCTGTTGATCGAGGAAACCAACTCCACCACCGCCAACCCACATGGTCAACAAACTCCACCATCATTGTGGATAGGTCCGGGTAGCCCATTAGAAATTGCATGGAGTCTTATCATATATTAGACAAAAATGCAATGTAGAAAAAACTATGTATTTTTTAATTTAATATATAGCAAGAGTGAAACAGTGAAATGCTCAAAAGAGAAATATGTAGATCAACATTTTCCAGTTATTTGAATCAAATAAAACTAATTCAAAAGCTAGTAAGAACACATAATAATATGTGTAAGCAAAGCTTGAATGACAAATGAAAAAACTCAAGGTATATAGGTACAAAAAATTGAAAATAAAACATAGTTATAGAATTTAAAACTTATTAGTCAAATGCAACACAATTTTTTTGAATTTTTTTCTAGAGTATGTAGATATATTGTTTAATATACTAGAATGTTGAAAACATGTTAGTGACTATAGACATGAAAATAAAAATCATGCATCTAATGTTCTTCATTTAATTAAATAAATCAAATTTATTTAATTAAATTTCTAATGTTCCTCATTTAATTAAATAGATCAAATTTATTTAATTAAATTCCTAATGTTCTTCATTTAATTGAATAAATCAAATTTTATTTAATTAAATTACTAATTTTCACATCCCTCTTATTTTGATTTAAATAAATCCAAAAAATCTAAATAAAGTGTCATATCAACTAAACCTCCATCTAGGTTAATCAAATTGTGATTAACTCCTAACACTAATCCTCTTTTCTCTAGATTTTGCAACTTGCACATTAAATTCATTTTAAATAATTATCTAATTATCGAGCTATTTTCCCTCACAAGGGATATTCCCAAGGAATATTCCCTCATTAACTCCATTTGTTTGACTTTCTTGTCCAGATAAATTCCCCCCCCAAAATCTCTCAACCATATGCATTTAAAGCCTTTTTTCAAATTTCAAACTCACATAATTCCATTTACTTGCACAATCACCAAAATGTGCTCATTCCTCCTCCAATCACATGTGGAAAACTGGCCTTCTCTCATTGGTTGGTATTTTGTCCCACATTCATCCAAATCATTCAATCTTCAACTCTTGAATCTATAAATTCATGGCACTTCTACTTCATTTTCATCCAAAATTTGAGTATTCTTATTATAGGAATTTTGAGTTCATCATCTTGCATCTCTTATTTGTTGTCATATTTAAGCTTATGAAGGATTGGGAAAGGGCTCCTTTTCATATCAAAGGTGCACCAATCCACTATGGGATACGTATGCATGATGCTTCTGTTCATGCTTTCATTTGGTTTACTTGATCTTTTGATTGCTTTGATTACATTATGAGTCATGTTGTACTATTTCATAGGAGTATTTTATTTCAATGGTTTTAAAACTCACCATACTAATGTGTGTATAAGTTTTTAGCTATCTTGCAGATTTACATCCTCACGTCTGGCACTAGAAGGAGGGCATTATGTCTATCATATTTGTATGGAATTATGTTGATTTGAAATAATCTTCAACTCAATATATTTTAAACTCATTTATTAGTTATTTTAGGTTATGTGATTTTAATAGATAAGATGAATGCCTGTGCTTTTGATCATAATTCTTTGGGTGGTATAATTTTTTATTGAGTTTCTCAAAATATTTTTATCAAAATTTTCTCTCAATCTTTTGATCTGTTTAAGTTTCTCTTAATCTTTTGAATGCTCATGCCATGTACCAAAGCCTTCGAGGCAAACACTTGAATTTTAAATGCTATCATTTCAATCTACATTCGTTTTTATTAACCGTGATTCATGAAGATGCCTTTTCCATGGAGGAATGCTTTTAATATAGGTTTATCCATTGTTATTTGCACCTGATCAAGATGAGTGCCATACATTTGAAAGCAACATGCAGGCGTACTATGTACACAAATTTCTTCGTATTATTGTAAATTCAAATTCAACGGGTCTGTCCATAAAGGTCATGTCTTTGAAGCATTTTGTCAGACTGTTCACCTATCATTTCTATACTTCCATTTTGGCATAGTAGAGGGGCTATAGGTAAAGGCTGTAGAATTCAATTTTAACCTACCAATAACATTTGCGTAAAAGTATCTAAAGCCTTCCAAAATATTTATTTCATGTTGGGGGCAATGAGGACGCTAGCAAAGTTTGTGGAATGCAGTTTTACACCTGCCAATAGCATTTGCATAAAATTTTATAAATCCTTTTCAATAAGTTAATGTGTTTGTTTCTAAATCCTTTTTTAAAGTTTCTAAAGACTTTTATACTTGCCAATTGCATTAAGCTTGAAAATTTCTAAAGATTTTTTAATTGAATTCATATTGTATGTATGCTGCAATCATGGTAGTCCATGAAACCATGTCTTTGAAGCCTCTGTCAATTGGTTCATATACCTTGTCTATACAATTGCATGTGCATACAAATTACCATAGGTTTCTTTAAAAAAACATGCCACTCAATTCAAAGAATTCAAACATTTCCTATACCAATCTAGACGAAGCTACATGTCCATTTCCCACACCTAGGCCTGCGCATTTATCACATAAATGTATATTGCCTGTGGGGAGATGATTCGATATTCACTTAAAATGTGAAGTTATTTCTCCAATGGTGGATTGATGGGATCTCAATTTGAACAATATATTAAATTCAATTTGTTTGTTTTCAAGAAGATTTTGTTATCTGATAAGTAGGTGGAGGAAAAGTAAGTTGCGCTGAATTTTTTTTATTATTGTTGAGTCTCACTAAATGTTCTTTACTTTTAGGAGGGATTTCAAACCTTTTTTTCTGCAGTGATTAAATATCACTAACAACTTATTCATAGTTGTTTATTCATTTAATTTGTAAGTCAAAATGCACCACTACCTGAAATTTTAATTAGTTTATTGTTAATTCACAATTAAATCATTTAATTTATCTAAAGTGATTGCCATAGTCTGTTGTTAATTCACACTTTTTGATGGGATCATGACGTTTTATGCATCATTTAGAATTTTCTTTTTTTTAGAAATTATCTAGATGCTTTTAGAGGGGTTGCATGCAATTTTAGGATGGGTTTCAAAACTCTTGCTTGCAGAATTTGTTATTCCCTTTCTTCTTTTGGAGATGTTTTATATCAGTCTTTGATGATTGTATTTTCATTACCGATTGTTCTCTGAGAAAGGAATTATCATTCATATTGGGTATTGAGTTGTTTATTGTTGGTAGAGCTACCATCAGGAATATTGTGGCATACAATAAATATGGCCCAAGACTATCATCAAGCCCTTAATTTTTATTTTTGTAAATGTATTATATGGTAATCATGATTAATATGGCATTAATCACGACTACGATAAAATATTTATTTTTGAAATAGCTTTAATACTCATTAATGCATTAGATAAAACTGTAAAAGTCTTTGCTTCTAATCAAATTTCAAAGCTTTGAGAATATATTGATAAAATCATTTGCATGTCTTTAGGTTTTTTCTTGAGCATTTAATCCATGTGTTTCTTTGTATTCTTATTATAGGTGTAGTATTATGCTGTAGCAAGGTAGAGAAAACCAAAAATAGCAAATGAACTAGAGTTGGAGCATTGAACTTAGACTTAACAAAAGCATTTTTTAATGCTTGTAACAATCTAGGGCTTCCATTTTATGCTCTCTTTTTTTGTTTTAAACTAGCTCACTTCTTTTTGGGGTTTAAAATTGATCATTAATTTGATTTCATTTTCAAATTGGTTAGAATTAAACCTTAGAAACACTTACTAGAATCTCAATTTGGTCTAAAACTGAACAATCAACTTCACACTTCATCTTGGTGCTCTAAAATGAACTCATCATTGTTTTAAGGCTTAAAACACACTTGTTCTTTCATTTTTTATAATATTTTTTCAATTAGCATCATTCGAATATGTATGCACTTCTCTCGCATTTCACAACAACATTGAGAACCATCAATATTTTAGTGACATTGATTGTCTAGAAGTTTACCTACGGGCGGGTGCATGGAAATGGGTAGCAATTCCATGGACACCTTTCAAAAAAAATTTGAAAAGAAATAGCGCGCGCATGTTATAACACGCTCGCATTATTGGTTCAGTGTGCCGAGCCTAAGGCTTGGCAATAAAAAATCAATAACGCGAGCACGTTATAATGCATGCATATTATAACACACTCGTGTTATTGCTTGTTAAAAGAATTAAAAAAAGTGAAAATTAGTCATTGTTATTTCGACTATTTTTTTCTTGCAGTCGTGGCCAAAACCCCCATACTTATGCACTTGCATTATAGGAGGAGTAATTCAAAAAATTCTTTCACCAACAATTTCTATTTCTTCACAATGATGGCACCACGAAGACGAGTAGATGTGAGAGGTAAGGATTTTGTGGTTTTTGTTTTGAATTAGTTAGTTTTAGGTTGAATTTGATATATATTTGTTTTAATTTTTAGGAGATGCAAATCAACCTGCAAACCCTCAAGATCCTCAACAGGAAGACCAACCAAATCCTCAAGATCAAAATCAACTACAACAACAACCTCCTCCACCAATCACTCAACCCCCTCCTGGCACTCAACAAAATTTAATGAGTGAAATTGAGAACAACAAAAAAAATTTTGAGGATTTGATCAATAGGTTGAGTGATCCAAATGGTTCAACCACAGAAAGAATGACCCTAGAAAATTCATTGAAAGATACGGTAAAAATGTAGATTCAGTTAGCAAATAAATAACTGGATGGTAAGATAGGAGGCAGATGACTAGGGATTTTTATGCAAATAAACTATCATACAAAGATGTAAAGGATTTAAAAATTACAAAAGGTGATTTGTGCTCATTATTCACCAACCCACACACAAATCAAAATCTTACCCTCAATGCGAAGAGGTTTCATATCCATTGGTGCCACCACCAACAAATTAGGGACCATTTTTACGATAGGTGGTACATGGTCTTTGATTAACCACCGTGCAACAATTGCGAGGTCCCACAATATTTCCTTCAGAAACTATACAGTGAGTTCATATTGAACAAAATCCCAAATTATTTTGATATGAGGGATTTCCAGGGGAGAGGTGGGGGGTCAGCTCAGGATAGACCCAGTACATAGCTGTATCCTACACGAAAAGGTAGACAAGCTCTCGCTAGGCCACCTCATGATCACATTGTTATGCCTTCCATCAAGAAGGAAAGTTCTGATGTAGAGACATTACAAGCAATCAAAACTTTGACCCAGAGTGTCATCCATCATACTAGCCCTATTCTACAACGCCATCCAGTGGAGTCTTCAAGTGGTGGTCTTTGAACACATGTGTGTAAATCTTGTGGGGCTACTTGCTCATATAACCCCACCGACACTCAGGATACTGGTAAGTAGGATCCGTCTGTAGCTATGGAGATGGAGAGGGCAGCTAACATTTTGCATGAGGCATATGGCATTGATAGTTAGGTAAAAGTTAGTGCATGTTCATTGAATTTAGTTTATTAAATTTTGATTTTGAAATGCAAGATTAACTAAAATTTTTTTATGATTTTAATAAAATTGTAGGGTCATAGTATTGAGACTGGATACATCGGCCCCCCACCAACTTATTTTTGTAGTACACCTATTGCTAGAGTATGTAACTAGTAAACAATTATAAATTTATTGCATGTTAATAGCATTATTTTATGAATGGTAATTTAATATGTGATTTTGGATGTTGAACAAACTAATATTGTAGGTTTTGATGGAACACTTCCTAGTGGTGGTGGATTTACTCAAACCTACATGGAGGTAATAGAATAAAGAGTTTAACTAATGAATCAAGTACTCAATAGATTTCTATAGTTTATATGCACATCATTGATTATGTTGAATAATTTGTTGTTTTATTTTTAGATGATGCAAGCCAAAACACCTAAGAATGTGACAAGGGCAATGGATATTTTTGTGTCATCTGCTATACAATCCTCGATGGCTCTGATAGGCGAGGTATGAGGAAAATTAGTAAATTTCAATTTACATTTGTTGTTATAGATGTTAGTTAGTGAAAAATCAAACCATTATTGATTCACATAGTTTAATTTCTATTTGTATGGTTTATACAGGGCTTGAGCATGCCTAAGCATGGGTGTGAGAATATTTCCCCCATGGAGAGAGATCATGAGATGATGGTAAGTGATTATTTTGTCAAATATATCATTTTTTATAATGTAATTTCTATATATTCATGTCTGTACTTCTTATTGTAATAGTTAAAACTTCACCATGAACTAAACACTAGGAGGAGGAATAGGAGCACTCCTCAAGCACAAAAAAAAAGAGTGATAGACCTATCACCATCCGATCGAAAATGAAAGGGAAATAATTTATTTCTAGGGCATGGAGAGCAATGACTTTGATTCATGAGCCCTTTGTTGTATGCCTACATGGCAATTTTGTACATATTTTTATTTGACATATTTGACATTGTATGCCTATATGGGATTCTCGTAAGCCTATATGGATATTTTGTACATATATTTGATACTTATACCAACATATATTGATGTATGCCTACATGGCTATTTGGTTAATACAAATGTCTTTTATCGATGCCTATCCATATTTGCATTGTAAATTGATGGTTCAATAGATATGATTTACATGTTTTCAAGTGTAAACTCTATAACTTATGTGTATAATCTGTGATTGACGTGCATTTGAATGTATACTATATGGTTTACGTGTTTTCATGCGTATACCTTGTATTTGTGCATATACTTTGTATTAATTTGTGTATACTATGTATTCGTGTGTATAATTTTTGAGGCTTATGTATTTTTGAGTACTTGTGCTTCCATTATTGACATGTACATGCTTGAATTATTCACGTGTATAATTATTAATTGGTTAGCCCTAGCATTTATCATTGTTGTCCTTCATGATTTTTCTTGAATATTAATTGATTGATGCTAAACAACTTTATCTAAAAGAAAAAAACAAGTTTACAATTGGCATTCCATGAAATGATTCATAGAAATATTCTAATATGTTCTCTATCTAAAAGTTGGAGGTCATACCAAGTACAGGATCAACAAGTTTGTATCAAAAATCTAAAAAATAGAGAACAGTGTGAATAATTCTTATTAGATCTTCTTGAAAAGTTCATCAACAACCTCCATTTGAGCCTCTCAAGGCTTTACATAGTGTTTTACACCCTTCTCTAACTAATCCACTCCCTCAACTAACTAAAAACCAACTTTCAAAACAAGTAACCATTGCATTTCAAATTTGTTGCTTTAAGCAACTTACAAATTTGCAACTTTAGACTCCTCCAACCTAATGAGTACATCTAATGACCTCTAAACCCACACAAATGGTGTAGAAATAGCCTTATTACATCAACAAAACTCCATTCTTTCACAAACATATACAAATTCACAAATTTTTCTTCAAAGGCTACAAAGACAACTTCTAGTGCAAGATTGAAATTTTCACCTTTTTTTATCACTAGAACCAAAAGTCACCCTAAAACATAGCTAATGGTCTTAATTGAACTTATTCAAGACAAAGCATGCTCAAAATACCAACAACAACCTATTGGCTAGCCTATTCACCATAAGATAATCACTAAAACCACTGAACTAAACCTTCTTCATCAAATGGAGGAACAAGGTGCTCTGCACCAATGATCATACATTTTTTGTGTAGAATACTCAAACTTCTCAATCATCATTTATATGTTTCTGTTTTCCAGTGTTTTGCATGCCATCATAAGGGATTAAGCTGGTTGAATGCAATTTAGATCAATTCCAGATGTTTGGGTGAGAAGGAGGACCATTCCTAGTGTAAATCTACCTATTGGACTCGTTGGAGCAGTTAGTTTGGTCACACGAATTGTAAAACAAAAGTTGCACCACTTTGCAACATTGCACAGCTTGAATTTGACACTTTTTCTATCGAGTGAAAATCCATCGCCATGGGAAAACCACTCTGAGATAGAAAAAACTAAGAGAGGTTTTTGTAGAGGGGCCTAACATGATCCTTTAGGATTAGACAAGAAGTTTCTAAGCATCATGGTATCTAAGTAATAGCATGCTAAAGTTTGATGTCATTTTGCACTTTGGACCCTTAAGGGATCGATCTGGTGGAGTGTAGCTCAGAGTGATTCCACATGTTTCAGTGTGAAAGAGGATCATGCCTAGCATAAAAATACCTATTCAGATGCATTGGAACAATCCACTTGGTCACACGAGTTGCAGAGCAAAAGTTGCACCACTTTGTAACTTTGCACAACTTGAATTTGACACTTTTTCATCAAGTGAAAATTTGCCACTACAGGAAAACCACTCCGAGATAGCCAAAACTGACTTAGGTTTTTGTAGAAGAGACCAATGCAATCTTGTACGATTAGATGAGAAGTTTCTAAGTGTCACGGTATCTAAGTAATAGTATGCTGAAGTTTGCAGCCATTTTTCACTTTGGACCCTTAAGCGATTGATCCGAAGGAACATAGCTCAGAGTGATTCCGCATGTTTTGGCATAAAAGAGGACCATGCCTAGCGTAAAAATACGTATTTGAATGTGTTGGAACAGTCTGCTTGGTCACACAAGTTGTAGAACAAAATTTGCACCAGTTTGCAACTTTGCACTACTTGCATTTGACACTTTTTCCATCAAGTGAAAATCTGCCGCCACAGATAAACCACTCCAAGATAGTAGAAACCGAGATAATTTTTTGTAGAGGGGCCCAATGTAATCCTGTAGGATGAGACGATAAGTTTCTAAGCATCATGGTATCCGAGTAATAGCCTACTGAAGTTTGCAACAATTTTGCACTTTGGACCGTTAAGGGATCAATTTGGTGGAATGTAGCTCAAAGCGATCCCACGTGTTTCAGTGTGAAACAAGACCATTCCTAGCATAAATATACCTATTCAGATGCATTGGAGCAGTTAGTTTGGTCACACGAGTTGCAGAGCGAAAGTTGCACCACTTTGCAACTTTGCACTACTTGAATTTGACACTTTTTCTATCAAGTGAAAACTCACCGCCACGAGAAAACCACTCTAAGATAGCCAAAACCGAGAGAGGTTTTTGTAGAGGGGACCAAAGCAATCCTATAGGATTAGACGAGAAGTTTCTAAGCATCATGGTATCTGAGTAATAGTATGTTGAAGTTTGCATCCATTTTGGACTTTGGACCCTTAAGGGATCGATCCGGTGGAACGTAGCTTAGAGCGATTCTGTGTGTTTTGGTGTGAAAGAGGACCATTCCTAGCATAAAAATACCTATTCAGACATGCTGGATCATTTATTTTGGTCACACCATTTGCAGAGTGAAAGTTGCACCACTTTGCAACTTTGCACAACTTCAATTTAACACTTTTTCCATCAAGTGAAAATCCGCCACCACAGGAAAACCACTCCAAGATAGCCAAAACCAAGAGAGGTTTTTGTAGAGGGGCCCAAAATGATCTTGTAGGATTAGATGAGAAGTTTCTAAGCATCAAGATATTTGAGTAATAGCATGCTTAAGTTTGTAACCATTTTGCACTTTGGACCCTTAAGGGATCGATCCAGTGGAACATAGCTCAGAGCAATTCCGCGTGTTTCAGTGTGAAACAAGACCATAAATAGCATAAAAATACCTATTTAGATGCGTTGGAGCAGTTATTTTAGTCACACGAGTTGCAGAGCAAAAGTTGCACCACTTTGCAACTTTGCATTGCTTGAATTTGACACTTTTTCCATCAAGTGAAAATTCGCTGCCACGGGAAGACCACTTTGAGATAGCCAAAACCGAGAGAGGTTTTTGTAGAGGGGCCCAATTTGATCCTATAGGATCATATGAGAAGTTTCTAAGAATCACGGTATCCGAGTAATAGAATGCTGAATTTTGCAGTCATTTTGCACTTTGGACCCTTAAGGGATCGATCTGGTGGAACATAGCTCAAAGTGATTCTGTGTGTTTCGATGTGAAAGAGGACCATGCCTAGCATAGTTATAGAGTGAGAGTTGCACCACTTTTCAACTTTGCACAGCTTGAATTTGACACTTTATCCATCAAGTAAAAATCTGCCACCACGGGAAAACCACTCTGAGATAGCCAATACCAAGAGAGGTTTTTCTTAAGGGGCCCAAAACAATCTTGTTAGATCAGACGATAAATTTCTAAGTGAAATGGAATAATTTTTATGGGGTTTGTGTGGCTGCCCCTGTAGATTTTAGTGGAAAAGGGCATGAAAAATGAGGTTTCACCCTAGGGTTTGATAAAATATTGTATGTAGAGGTTGGGTGATTTTATTTTGAGTTTGTGCAGGTGATTTAAAGAATACATTACATATGAGCTTTACATGACCTTTTCACATTGTGTACATTTCAAAATTCAAATTTTGCAAATTTTCCTATTGAAGGCATTTACAGAACAAGGTGCTACTGCACCAAACATGAACTCCAAAATTACAATATTTGAGTAAATCTCATTATGTAAGTAAATCTCATTACAATGCCTTAGGTAATCTTTTCTCATAGATCTTTTACAATGTTACTCAGACATTGAAGATTCTCTTTAAATGTCTACGTCATAGGTGCTCATTATGAGGTTAACTTCAATTGAGTAACTTTAGATTCCCTCGCTAAGCTTCACACGCTCTTTTAGAATGGATTGAAATCAAAATTGAGATTTGTCAAGATCATCAAAATAAGGATGTTGTGTTGCTTTTTTGGCTGAGATTCTCTTTGATGGCTCATAAATCAGCATTTTCTGCAACGAGAGATCAATCAATTTTTAGTAGTTTACTTACAAGTACGCAAAGTAAAAGAGAAAAAGAAAGAGCATCCAAAATGAAAATGAAATAAAAATAGATGGAAGGCACTTACAGATAGGAATATAGGTCTTACAACTTAGTCACTTATGGTCATACATCTTCACTGGGAATTCCAACATACCTATTGCACACAACACCTCTCATGAATAGAGTAAGTTGAAATTTTAGATGCTCTTATAATGTCGACATCATAGCTGCTCATGATAAGGTTAACTTCAAATTAATAACTTAAAATTCCCTCACCAAGCTTTGCAAACACTTTTCTAATGGCTTAAAATCATGATTGAGATTTGTCAAGATCATCAAAATAAGGATGTTGCATTGCTTTTCTGGCTAACATTCTCTTGGATGGCTCATATATCTACATTTTTTGCAAGGGGAAACCAATCACTGTTTAGTATGTTACTTAGAAATACGCAAACTAAAAGAAGATGATAACATTGGAATCAAATAAATTAATGTGCATACAAGTATAAATTAATAAGAACCAATGTGCATATACTTACAAATTAATCCAACGAACCATCCAGGTCTTCTCTACTCTTTATTGTGTCAAGTATTGCCTCATGGTTAGACTCACGGACCTTCCACAAGGTCTTCTTCAAAGGTATACCCCTATATTTGGTCAAACAAACATTCGATGCCATGACAAGGTTCGAGTAATGAAAAATCTTATGATGCATGTCAAAGTCTTGAAATAGCCAATGTTTAACACTCGAATGTGGGTAGCTTCTAAGCCATGTTCTACTAACCACAACTGAGCCTGTAGGGTATTCGATGTTTTCTCCATATATAACCGGGGCCTCCAATTTATTTTTGGTCTCAACACAATGACACAACTAATAGTTTATTCCCTCTTCATTGTCTTCATCTGCAATAACTGCATAAAAATGCCCCACATTGATATGTCCAAAAAATATCCTGAAATTTGTCAACATTATGAATACAGTACAAAGTAAGATAATGATATGGAATTTCAACAACTAAGAAAGTAGATATATCACCTGGTTGAACTAGATCTGATACGTGGTCAAATTTGACTGATGATTCCATTTGTGTTAGTTCCAATGTCATCGGAGGGTGATATGTGTGAAGTGGGCTAACATAACTTGTCAACCATATGTCAACCCACTCCCTTGACTCACAATCATTCTAGGCCTGCATTGTACATGAAGAACAAAAGCATGCCATCTTTCGTGTATCGATACTCCATGAACCTACATTTGAGCTAAGGAAAGAGTGTACCTCATTCGATCCTATTAGTGTACAACAATCCTCATATGGTGCAATGTTAGTATCATCCATCAACCAAAATAATCTACAAATTGAAGATGTGCCTTCATTACCTAGACCCATCGAAGCATTACACCACTCGATAATTGATCTTGCATCTATCAACTTTTCACTGTTTTTATACTTTAACTCTTCTCGTGCTAATGCTCTTTTAACGCATCCTCCTGCACCATCATGCTCCCCCTTTCCATGTCTGACCTCACAAAAGTTCCACATATGTTGAACACCTGTAATTACATGTATCTTGCACAACTATTAGAACATGCGTGAGTTCTTGAACTATGTTTCACAGTTAGTAGACCATATTATATGTCGGTCATATTTTATGCCCCTCTGAGCCAAACCAGTGTAGAACATTTGGAAGCAACCTTGCATGAACTCTAGAGAATGTGTGCAATCATCACTAATATAAAATTGGTACTCCCTCAATACATTCCTTTGGTCATTTGTACTATCAGATGCATGAATGAATTCTATGTGCACAAATATCGAAACCTGTGTGGAGTTGTAATACTATGACTGGACTGCATGTTGTGGTTGTAGAGTGTAGTTCTTCACAAATTCAAACACTGATACTATGCTTCCAACTAGAATGGTGTCCTCGCATAGCTTGAATTGTGTGTGCAACCATCAGGCTTTATGGGTATGCATTGCATACTCAGACAATACATTGTCATGAAACATGGACATAAACTGGTACACTACACTAGAATCTTCTCAATAACCGAATCACACCTTTTTTCTTGAGACCCATCTTTTGTAGCATATGCCACTATTTTATACTTCCCGAACTCTACTAGTTTCTTTCCCACCTCATCTATGCTTTCCATATGTTGACATACTGGCATATGCTAGAAGCCACCGCAACACTCGCATGAACCATCCAAGCATGATGTCCTGTAGAATATCTAGCTATCCTCTATTTCACATAATGTTTTTGATAAGAACTCTCTTGAAGATTTTGGTGGGGCTTCTATGCCAAAATCTTGAAAAACATTGTTAGTATGCAAATCTACACATATAGAATGATAAACATCATAATGGATAGAAAATTCAATATGCAGTCTACAACAACAAGTAGTGCGTGTGTGATTTATCTTGACATAAAATGGTTTAAGCATTTCAAAAAATCTTTGAGAAGTACTAATTTGAGGATAATCATTCTCAAATTTTCAAAAAATTTGGGTTTGAGTCATATCCAAAAAATGCTTTGGATGTGGCTCACGATTCCAACTACCAATTCTCCTTCTTACCACATCCCTTTGATTCAAAGATGGCCTTGTGTTATTGTTCCAATACTCTTCAATTAGTGTTCTCAAGGATTCAACAACTTCTTTATCTTTCCATGACAGTCTCCCCAAGAATGCTCATAATTCATTTGAATCATTTCCCTTAATTCTTTGCCACCTTTGAATGGCTCTTGATTAAAAAAATTCTACTAATTCTTGTGTGTTCACTCATCTTTTTAATGAGACGAGCTCTCTTTGTTTGAAAAATTACTAAAGTTGATGTAATGACACATCGAGTGACATTACTATCCTTTGAGCATGAGTTCTTATGCACACTCTCATAAGCATCCATTAGATTCTTCACAATAGTGTCTTCACTTGATGCATTCGATGTTCTCAACCCAAGAGTCTTCATGATGTTCCTATACTTTACACCCCGCATCATTTCAACAAATAGTTGACATTTTTCAGTCTCATTTAGTCTTTCAAAGAATTGTTCCCAAATCTTCTCAGCATATCTTCTACAAGTGCATGTTGAAATCTTACCTTCCATGTGCTGCAAAATCTCATCATAAATATTAATCAAATACTTTGGCTTTCTATGCAAAATTCTAGGTGGTGTTCTCCTAGGTACATACATCTCAACATTAGGAATTTCATCAATATTTAATAGAGGTGGGATAGATTGCGTACCTTCGATCAAGGGTGGAGAAGCATACATACCTTGAGGTTCACATGGGGATGATGGCATACCTTCTTTGTCAAATCCGAGTGATGATATACTCTCAAATTGAGATGTGTTGGATGGTGTCCAACAATATTCACTTGAGATAGATGGTGTCCCTCCATATTCACTTGCACTATATGGTGTTCATCCATATTCACTTATGCTATATGGTGTCCCTCCATATTCGCTTGTGCTTAATGGTGTCCCTTCATATTCACTTGTCATAGAGGGTGTGTCTCCAACTACAGTATCCGAATCTATGTTACGATAATGATTTCGCATTCGTTCCTTTTTGTGCTACAAATTCATGTTCCTTTTTTTATGGTTGAGGTTCCTCTTCAATTGGCTTGTTTTCATTAACCGTTTCAAATTTCTTCTTTTCACGATATGCCGCCACCCAAACTCTCTCATTTTCTTTGAAGGTTTCATTCTCATCTGTTATTTTCCTCTTTGTCTTTTTCTTCGGCATGGCGGATAATTTTATCTGTACCATGGTAATGAGATGAATATTAGTTCCTAAAAAATGTATTCATTCAAGTTAATTGAAAAATATATGCCATTCAAGGCTTTATTTAAATAATACTTACAATCATCTTGTACAAAATTTAACCTAGCATAGACAAATGAGACATGATTTTTTTAAATCTAGAATACCTTAAAGAAATATGGTAATGTGGCATGCCATGATTGCAAGATAGGCTCAAAATGGAAGCATGGGCATTTGCAAAAAATTGAATTTTTTGGGAAAGTTGTGAAGAGATAAGTTAGTTAAGAAGTTACAAAAATAGTTAGATACGTTGGGGGAGTTGAGTTTGAAGGGAAATAAGATAAATATCATGTAAATTACAATAATAATGAGTGTAATGCCATTGTGAGTGTTTCATAAGTTTGTGGTGTAGGAGCACCTTGACAATCTATGCTTCCATTTTGAAATTTGATTCAATTTTGGGTATCTCCATGTTGTGAGAGGGTCATTAAGACATTTTCCATGTATGGGAATCATTAGAGGTTTAAAATGTGCATTGAAAACATAAGGTTATAATGACAAACAAAATTGAAAGAAAGCCATAATAGAATGAAAGAAAATATGTAAAGACTTCACATACCTAAAAACCAGACTTCCAAATGGAGGAGTTCAACCCAATTATGTAGGCTTAGATTCTTCTTTCTTCAAACTCCACAACAATTTGACTTGTTCAAAAGTTTGTTCCCCTCCAAACTTCAATTGTATATCAGTTTTCAATGGAATTCAAAATTCTATTGATATTATATGTCTTTCAATGTGGAAACTCTTCTATTTCATGCAAAGGTGGTAGAAAGATCATGGAAAAGGTGATGGAATGTGAAAAACATTATTTCACACTTTACAACATCATCAAAAGGCTACTTTTTGTCAGATCACGTGCAAAACCAGGAGAATATGTAGACTGTGGGCCTTGACATCACGGGTATATTCATTTTTTTTACCATTTTTAGTGGAATACAAAACACACTCGCATTATAACATGAGTGTGTTATTTCTGCTTAAAATGGTAGCATCTCTACTTCTTCAAATTGCACATGCGTTATATGAAATATGGTTTTATTAATATATTTATTTTCTCCCTTTTTTTCTAAGAGGGAGATAGAGGGAGGGAGGAAGGGAGGGAGGGAGAGGGAGGAGGAAGCGACAAAGGGAGATGGAGGAGGAAGGGAGAGAGGGAGGGAGAGGGATAGGGTTAGAAAGAGATAGTGGGAGAGATGGAGGGAGAGGGAGGGAGAGGGAGAGAGGAAGAGTGGGAGAGAAAGAGAGAGTGGGAGAGAAAGAGGGAGGGAGAGGGAGGGAGGGAGGGAGGGAGAGGTAGGTAGGAGAGGAAAGAAAGAGAGGAGAGAGAGAGAGAGAGAGAGAGAGAGAGAGAGAGAGAGAGAGAGAGAGAGAGAGAGAGAGAGAGAGAGAGAGAGAGAGAGAGAGGAGAGAGGAGGGAGGAGGAGAGATATAGTGGAGAGATGAATAGATAGGGAGGGAGAGGAAGGGAGAGGGAGAAAGAGAGATATTGGGAGAAAAGAGGGAGGAGGAGGGAGGGACAGGGAGAGAGGGAGAGTGAGAGAGTAAGAGAGAGTGGGAGAGAGAGAGAGAGGGAGGGAGAGAGGAAGGGAGAGAGGAAGGGAGAGAGGGAGGGGGAGGGAAAGGCTTATAAAGATATAGTGGGAGATATGAAGATAGATAGGGAGGGAGAGAGGGGGAGAGTGGGAGAGAAAGAGGGAGAGGGAGAGTGGGAGAGAAAGAGAGAGTGGGAGAGAAGGAGGGAGAGAAAGAGGGAGAGAGGGAGGGAGAGGGAAGGGGAGAGATGGAGATAGGGGAGAGAGGGAGAGTGGGAGAAAGAGAGAGTGGGAGAGAGTAGGAGAGTGGGAGAAGGGGAGAGTGGGAGAAAGAGAGAGTGGGAGAGAGTGGGAGAGTGGGAGAAGGGGAGAGTGGGAGAAAGAGAGAGTGGGAGAGAGTGGGAGAGTGGGAGAAGGGGAGAGTGGCAGAAAGAGATAGTGGGAGATATGGAGATATAGAGGGAGGGAGAGATAGACTGAGAGAGAGATATAGGGTAGAGGGTTAACCTCAACCCTTAAACCCTTAAACCCTAAACTCTAAAACCCTCTACCCTCTACCCTCTACCCTATACCCTCTACTGTCAACCCAATACTCTCTACCCTAAACCCTAATCCATCAACCCCTATACCCTCTTAATACCTCAACCCTCAATCTTCAACCTTTAAACTCTAATCCCTCAACCCTTATACCCTCTACTTTATAACCTCTTAATCCTTGAACCCTAAACCCTAAACCCTAAACCCTTAAACCCTAACCCATAAACCCTCTACCTGCTATCATCAATCCTCTAACCTCTACCCTTAACCCTAATCCATCAACCCTTAAACCCACTTAGTAAACTCTCTACCCTAATCCCTTAGCCCTCTTGACCCTTAATCCCTCAACCCTCAACCTTCAACCTTTAAACCCTAATCCCGCAACCCCTATACCCTCTTAATTCCTCAGCCCTCAACCCTTATCCCTCAACCCTCACCCCTTCAACCCTAATCCCTCAACCCCTATACCCTCTTAATCCCTCAACCCTCAACTCTCAACCCTTAAACCCTAATATCTCAACCCCTATACCCTCTACTTTATAACCTCTTAATCCCTCAACCCTAAACCCTAAACCTTTAAACCCTAACCTATAAACCCTCTACCCTCAACCCTAATCGCCCAACCCTTAAACCCACTTAGTAAACTCTCTACCCTAATCCCTCAACCCTCTTGACCCTTAATCCCTCAACTACCAACCTTTAAACCCTAATCCCACAACCCCTATACCCTCTTAATTCCTCAACCCTTATCCCTCAACCCTCAACCCTTCAACCCTAATCCCTCAACCCCTATACCCTCTTAATCCCTCAACCCTCAACCCTCAACCCTTAAACCGTAATCTCTCAACCCCCATACCCTCTACTCTATAACCTCTTAATCCCTCAACCCTCAACCCTAAACCCTAAACCCTTAAACCCTAATCCATAAACCCTCTACCCTCTATCATCAATCATCTACACTCTACCCTCAACCCTCAACCCTAATCCTCCAACCTTTAAACCCACTTATTAAAATCTCTACCCTAATCCATCAACCCTCTTGACCCTTAATCCCTCAACCCTCAACCTTCAAATTTTAAACCCTAGTCCCGCAACCCCTATACCCTCTTAATTCCTCAACCCTTATCCCTCAACCCTCAATCCTTCAACCCTAATCCCTCAACCCCTATACCCTCTTAATCCCTCAACCCTCAATCATCAACCCTTAAACCCTAATATCTCAACCCCTATACCCTCTACTCTATAACCTCTTAATCCCTCAACCCTAAACCCTTAAACCCTAACCTGTAAAACCTCTACCCTCTATCGTCAATCCTCTGACCTCTACCCTCAACCCTAATCCCCCGACCCTTAAACCAAATTAGTAAACTCTCTACCCTAATCCCTAAACCATCTTGACCCTTAATCCCTCAACCCTCAACCTTCAACCTTTAAACCCTAATCCCGCAACCCCTATACCTTCTTAACTCCTCAACCCTCAATCCTTATCCCTCAACCCTCAACCCTTCAACCCTAATCCCTCAACCCATATACCCTCTTAATCCCTCAACCCCCAACCCTCAACCCTTAAACCTTAGTCTCTCAACCCCTATACCCTCTACTCTCTAACCTCTTAATCCCTCAACCCTAAACCCTAAACCCTTAAAACCTAACCCATAAACCCTCTATCCTCTACTGTCAATCATCTACCCTCTACCCTCAACACTAATCCCCCAACCCTTAAACATACTTAGTAAACTCTCTACCCTAATCCCTCAACCCTCTTGACCCTTAATCCCTCAACCCTCAACCTTCAACCTTTAAACCCTAATCTCGCAAGCCCCATACCCTCTTAATTCCTCAACCCTCAACCCTTCAACCCTAATCCCTCAACCCCTATACCCTCTCAATCCCTCAACCCTAACCCTCAACCCTTAAACCCTAATATCACAACCCCTATACCCTCTACTCTATAACCTCTTAATCCCTCAACCCTAAACCCTAAACCCTTAAACCCCAGCTTGTAAATACTCTACCCTCTACCATCAATCCTCTACCCTCTACCCTCAACCCTAATCCCCCAACCCTTAAACCCACTTAGTAAAATCTCTACCCTAATCCCTCAACCCTCTTGACCCTTAATCCCTCAACCCTCAACCTTCAACCATTAAACCCTAATCCCTCAACCCCTATACCCTCTTAATTCCTCAACCCTCAACCCTTCAACCCCTATACCCTCTTAATCCCTCAACTCCAACCCTCAACCCCTATACCCTCTATTCTATAACCAACTCAACCCTACACCCTAAACCCTTAAACCCTAACCCGTAAACCCTCTACCCTCTACCATCAATCCTCTAATCTCTAATCTCAACCATAATCCCTAAACCCTCAACCTTTCATCTCTCAACCGTTAAATCCAAGAAAACTCTCTACCCTAATCCCTAAACTCCCAACCTTTAATCTCTCAACCCTTATGACCTCTACCCTATATATTGGACCCTCAAACCTAATCCCTCGACCATATACCCTAAACCCTAAACCCTCAACCCTCAACCTTAAACCCTCAATCTTCAATCTTCAACCCTCAACCCTTAAACCTTAAACCCTCTACCCTCTACCCTCTACCCTCTACCCTATACATTAAACCCTGAACCCTCAATTCTCAACCCTCAACCCTTAATCCATCAACCCTCAATCCTTAAACCCTAAACCCTCTACCCCTATACCCTCTACCCCTTACACTGGACCCTATACCTAATCCTTCAACCATATACCCTCAAACCTATACCCTAAACCATCTACCCTTAATCAAGTAAACCCTTAAACCTTCTACCCTATACCCTCAACCAAATATCCTCTACCATCGTCCCTATTCCCTCAACCTTCAACCCTTAAACCCTAATACCCTAGAAACCATCAACCCTATAGGTCCTCCACCCTAATCTCTCAAGCCTATACCCTCAACCCCTATCACTTTCTCTCTATCTATACTTATCACCTCTCTTTCCCTCCCTCCCTCCTACCCTCTCTAATTGTCTCTATCTACCATCCCCCTCTTTCAATGTACCTCTCATTCAATCAATCCCTACCACCCTCTCTCACTCTCTCTATCCATCTCTCTTTATGTCCCTCCCACTCTATCCCACTCTCTCCCACTCCCTCTCTCTCACTCTCTCATGTCTCTCCCTTCCACCCCCCTTCTTTCTCAGGTCTCTCCCTCTAGAAACCTACCTAATTAACTCTCTCTATCTCTCTCCCCTCTCTCTCTATCCCTTCCTCCCTACCTAGATAAGTCTCTCTCAATCCACCCCCCTCTTTCTCTACCTCTATCAGGTCACTCCCTCCCACACCCTCTCCCTCTCTTAGGTCTCTCACTCTCACTCCCTCTCTCTCCCACTCCCTCTCTCTCTAACACTCCCTCTCTTTTACACTCCCTCTCACCCCCCTCACACTCTAAAGTATCTCCCTTTGGCACCCTACCTACATAACTCTCTTTTTCTCTCTGTATCTCTCTCCCCTCTCTCTCTCTCCATCTCTCTCAATTCTCTCTCTCCCACCCCCCATCTCTCTCTCCCTCCCTCTATCCCTCCCACCCTACCTAACTAAGTCCCTCTCACTCCAACCCCTTCTCTCCCACTCCCTCTCTCTTAAACTCTCACTTCCACCCCCTCTCCATCTCTCCAGACTCTCTCTCTCTCTAAATTATCCCTCCCTTTAAATACATATATAAATACATACATACATGTGTAGATACAATCTTACATACATACATATAATATATATGCATTGATACATACAAGCATACATACATACATACAAGCATTCATACATGGCATACAAGCATACATGTACGTACAAACATACAAATATATCAACATACATTCAATATATTGGCATTTAACATAAAGGACATAACATGAGTGTGTTATAGTGTGCTCATGTTATATATTGCTTTGGTAATTCCCAAGCCTTAGGCTTGGTATTTTCCTTGGAATACCAACCCAAAGGCTTGGAAGGAATTCCCAATGACCAGAGACATGTTTTTAAAAAATCTACCATATTTCATATAATCGAGTTTGTGCTCACTGTCAAGATTGCACGTGGTTCAATATCAAAAAAATTGAACACATGGGTAATGTTGGGTTCTCTCTTAGCTATCCAATGATGTGATTTTTTTCACTTTCTGAAAATGTTAAGCCTTTCATCCATAATTTATTTTATTTGTATGTCATTTTTTTTCCAAAAAGTAGTGTTTGGTATTGTTTTCGTTATAAATTAATCGTTCATCGAATTTTCAAATAAATTACTTTTTTATAAAATAGACTCCATTCTACAAATTTTAAAAATAAAAATAAAAATAAAATTCAATTAGATTCCAAAATTTGTAGGGGTAGTACGGCCAAAATTTTGTTTTTCAGGAAATGTCCACTTCGAAAATTACTAAAAAATCAAATATTCATTAAAAAATTATTTGAAAAATTGTGCATCAACTACATACTATTAGCTAGCTTTTGACTATTGCAATTTCAAAAATACTAAAAAAAGTTCATCGTACGAGGGTCGTACAAGAGTTGTTATGTTATGTTTTTCTGACAAAAACAACACCAATTTGTGTACGCCCCTCTTTTGAACCCCTTAATATCAACCATTTTAAAAATAAATTAGTAGTTTAGAAAGTAGACTCAAAGAAATTTGATCCTTGTTTTTGTTCGATCTCAAAATTTTGAGTGTAACTATCCTCAATTTCACGTCCAAGGTTATTATTTCCTGATTTCAGAAAAAAGTTGTCCCTTTAAGTCCCCTTTTTGGGAACCATCTTTGTGCACTAACCCCTACATATTTCAATTTGGGTTTAAAAGTGAACCAATATTATGAGTGTGAGTGGAGTACATTGCGAGTGTTATCTCTTTGTTTCTCAACAAAGATCAATCGAACTATGGATGTACTTACTCACTTTTGTTTATCCATAGAGGGCCTGCCTGGTGGGAAAAAGTAATCACCCCAAGGAACAACCCAACCAGTAACATGCTAAAGCCAACGACTTCCAACCGGTATATAAGTGTGGGTACTCAAGGAATGTTCAAGTATCATGAGGATCATTCTGACAAGAAGGGCAGTATTGGTCTCTTGCCATATGGATGGTCCCCCATGAATGAAATTCCCCCATTAAAACCCCTTATTTAGAAAGGCCAAAATCCTTATCTATTTTTGGTGCAAGAACGGTCATTTTGAAGCCATCCCACATTCTTATGTCTTTTAGTAGACATGAGAAGTATTCCATGGGAGTTTCATGGGTACTGATGCTTGGATGACCCAAGAAGCGAGTACACTATAAGGGGGAGCCTATGTAGTCAAGCATCTAATCATCCACTAAGAGTAAGCATAGCTTGATTTATCCAAGTAGGGAACCTAACAAATATTGTCTTTTCATCCTAGGATTGTGCATATTCTTGGAATCAAAACACTTTGCTTGGATCCAAAATGCTTGAAAACAAACATTCACCAATTTCTCAAAATTTCAAACCCTTTAGGGGAAATAAATACCTTTGAAAAATTCAAGTGCTCGTGCTTGCCCTAGGTATTTCATCCTTAGAGGCATCTAAGTATTTGGGTTTAATCATAATTTTTTCTCACTGTAGACACGTAAAATAGACATCATGCATCTAAATCTCACTCTAATTAACATCGAATTCTTCTATTAATCAATTAAAATAATTTATTGATTAATTCCCTAACTTCATCATACTTAATTAAATAGATCAAGTTATTTAACTAAGTCCTTAAGTTATTCTTATTTGATTCAATAAATCAAAATGATTTAAAAATCAAATATCAAAACCCCTAAAATCCTCCAAGTTAATTAATTTGAATTAATTAACCTCTAATCATAATCACCCATTCTCTAGCTTTTGACTGAACTTGAGTCAAATCTAACCTCTTAACTAACCCACCCACTTGCACCAATAAATGATTTCTTTGATTTATTATTTCTCCTAATTTCCTCCAACTTGGCATCTTTGAGGGAATATTCTCCCAATTTGAATTTTCCCTCCCACATGACTTGTCAATAAAATAAAGCATTAAATTCTCTTACACATCTCTTACATGTCTCTTACACAAGTCAACTTGGCATTAACTCTCTTCTTTCATCCCCCCTAAACATGTCACTTCATCAAATTCAAATTTCAAATCTCCCCCCTTTTGGCACATTGACCAAGATGTGTACAACCCTCACCCTCTTACATCTTGACAAGTGGCATCTTTTCATTGGCTCATGAATGATCCCACATTTATCAAAATCTCTCACACTTCTAACCTTGAATCTATAAAATGAAAAATCATTTCAACACAATTTGATGCAAAATGACATGCATTTGCATTATCACTATCATCTTGGCAATCTTGCTTATCAGGGATTGGGAAAGGGTTGCTTCCTACACAACAAAGTCGCACCAATCCACTATGAGATAAGAGTTTAATCATGTTTTCACCCAACCTGAGTCAAATCTAAACTCTTAACTAACCCACCCACTTGCACCAATAAATGATTTCTTTGATTTATTATTTCTACTTTCCTCCAACTTGACATCTTTGAGGGAATATTTTCCCAATTTGAATTTTCCCTCCCACATGACTTGTCCATCCAAAAAAGAATTAAATTCTCTTACACATCTCTTACATGTCTCTTACACAAGTCAACTTTGCATTAACTCTCTTCTTTGATTGCCCCTAAACATGTCGCTTCATCAAATTCAAATTTCAAATCTCCCCCTCTTTGGCACATTGACCAAGATGTGCACAACCCTCACCCTCTCACATCTTGACATGTGGAATCTTGTCATTGGCTCATGAATGATCCCACATTCATCAAATTCTCTCACACTTCTATCCTTGAATCTATAAAATGCAAACCATCTCAACATAATTTATATAACAACACAACAACACAATTTGATGCACAATCACATGCATTTGCATTATCACTATCATCTTGGCAATCTTGCTTATCAGAGATCAGGAAAGGGTTGCTTCCTACACAACAAAGTGGCACTAATCCACTATGAGATAAGGGTTTAATCATGTTTTCATGTGCTTTTTTGTCTTTGTTCTCTTTATCTAAGTTTGCATATTTGAACATGATTAGATATTTCATAGGGATGTTGAGTTTGTTGATTTAAACTAACTTGTGCTAACAACACGAAACTAGTTTAAATCTCTATTGCAGATTTGGAATCTACATTGTGTTGCTAGAAGGAGGGAAGATCTCAATAATTTCAACACAATTTGATGCACAATCACATGCATTTGCATTATCACTATCATCTTGGCAATCTTGCTTATCAGGGATTGGGAAAGGGCTGCTTCCTACACAACAAAGTGGCACCAATCCACTATGAGATAAGGGTTTAATCATGTTTTCATGTGCTTTTGTGTCTTTGTTCTCTTTATCTATGTTTTCATATTTGAACATGATTAGATATTTCATAGGGATGTTGAGTTTGTTGATTTAAACTAACTTGTGCTAACAACACAAACTAGTTTAAATCTCTATTGCAAATTTGGCATCTACATTCTGGCGCTAGAAGGAGGGCTGTTGTTTGGTAATATTGAGCATATCCATGAGCTACTTTTTGTTCTTTGTTATATTTTTTGTTTGATAATATTGGTTGGAAAAAGTCTCTAGTTTCCTGGCACTATTTTGTTGCAATAAATATCTTGATCATAAAGTGTTGGTTAGTGCACCGCCCTGAAAACCAGTGGCAAAGAAAACTCTGTTTTGTAAGGTATTAAAAAAAAAACATACGCTGCTAGTACATTGTGTTAAATAGCACTGTGTCCTCATGTGAGTCATTCATGTTCTCCATTAGTCATATTTGAGAACTTTCAGTTTAGTTAGATTCTTCTTTTTAAAGAAAAAAAAGTGTTTATCACCTTAATCTACTCTTGTCAGTTGTCTGTTAGTATCGAGAAAAATGTCAGCATTTATTCATTCAACCTTTCTTTTCTTGATACGCATCTCTGGAGTATAGGAATAAATCTTTCTTGGAATATTTTCATCTGTTTTAAAGGTCCATTTCTCGTAGCTTCAGTAAAATAAGTTGCTCTCTTAAAGTTGATGAAGATATTTAATTCTAAGAACATCACCGCTCATAGTATTAACTTGTCCTTTTCATTAGTTATAGGCATACGGTTGTAAATTATCTTAATCTACCCACAAAATTGTATTGGCATAAATCTTAAGACAATGGATTATTTGTATCAATCTCTTCTTTAGCATTTACTAACTTTAGTCCATTTGTGGGAAGAATGGGACACATGGTAGTTTTGTTAAGAGGACAAATAGTGTGAGAATGCAACCACATATTAATGCATTCAGTATGAAAGTTGTGGTTGTAGTTAGTTACATTTTATGAATGCAACATAGAAGCAGACAGTCTGTGAGGGTCCGGGGGAAAGATCAAATGCACCTTTGACTTATATGTTCATTTCTCAACCTTCACATGTTTCTCTAACTTTCTTTTCTTGAGGAGCAAGCCAATGTTGCATTCATGTTAGTCCTACTCTATATTATGATGATTTGGCTTACATTTCCACACTTTGTTTGACTAGGTATCTTTGTTCTCCTTGGCACAGATGCATATGGTATGGTCGAAGCCTAAAAAGAGTGATCTACTTTGTATGGCACTTCCACCTATTGGCCATCCGCTTTTTCTTTGATCATCATTTTTCTAAAGGACATAATCAAAATATAGCATAGCAAGCATTTCTTTTGTACTACCATAAATGTATTAAATATGGCATAAGTCACATTGCTGGATACACACTAAATTTTTTATGATTCTTGATATGCATTACGCCTTCTGACTTGATATGATCAGCTTTGGAATAGACTACACATTCTCAAAATTCCCTTTCATAGATAGCAACTAGAGTATAAAGATCTTTTGGTTATGGAAATGAATGCATGTTAGTCAAATTGATGTGATTTGAATACCAAAGAACATGGGAAACAAAAAGAGTGTAGATAAGTATTAAAGGAATCACATTTCATATGTCATTTCCATGTGTTGATTAGACATCATCCTTAATTTTAGTTGACTGCACTTCTGTTGAAATCAATGTGTTATATCAAATAGTCTAAGTGTATTTGATTTTTTGATTTGATTGCACTTATTCCTTGATTGTCCTGCATTTTATAATTCGTGAGCTTCTATGAGATCCCATTCTTTGACACATTTGTGAAAAGATTCACAGTTCTGTTCTATGCGTCTATTCTATGCTTCAATGTTTCTATTTACATTTCTTATTCTATGCGCAGGGAGAGAGATTCATTTGATTTCAATCTTAAAATTAGATGCAATTTCTACACAACTCGTGGTTGGCAACTGTTATCACGTAAAGTTTTAGATCTTTGGGTAAGGTGGATTTCCATTTTAAGGACCGGTATTGAAATTTTGTGTAGGGAAATCATACCCAGTGGATAAGATGAGTCACATCATACATAAGTAGGCGACTCACTTTATTACTATAAATGAAGCTTTATTACCTTCAATGTGCACCTACCTCTACGAATCCATAACTACGCTTCATTTCAGCTTGCATCTATGAATCTATGTACCTTCAAACTACCTTTCTTGTGTATGGCACAAGCAATATTTCCTTCTTCATTTGAGAAGGCCAAGATGCCATGGGTTTCTTGTTATGGAGAGGAGCCTATGCATTTTTTTCGAGTAACAGTGGAATTAAAAGGAATTTGAATGATTCATTTAACTCATGTTCACACTCTAAGTTAATTTCTTCCATTTACCATTTTGGCCACGAGGGAGAAGGATGAGGAAATAAGGGAAGGTCCCTAGAATGTCACTATTAATTTCTCTTGTTTCAGGTATCATGCCTTTATGTCACATTGAGTTTGTAACTTTTTATTCTCTGGTCGGTGCACTTCGCTTGTAGGTTCAACTTAACATTGTCCACAGTTGGCTGGAGAAGTATGACACCCAAGCATATTCTATTTTTTTTTATGTGTGAATTATGTTCAGCTTCTGGGTCAACCCAACCTATTTTTTTTTAGTTGACTTTATTGTGCATGTTTTTAACCAGTGTCATATACATTTCATCTGTTGACCATTTTCTAAGTCATCATTTTTTTTGCACGATGCAGCTGTGAAAGGTCTCTTTACTAGTATGGCATTCACTCCAGCCACACGCCTAATGACAATGAAGGCCTTGGCAACACCTAAACAAAGATGTTACGTAATGTATCAAACTAAATATGTCAAATCAATTTTCATACGCTCCCTAATCTATCAAATCAAACCTGGAAGGGAATTCTTCCTATCATGAACATTATTTCTTGTTGACAACAAATATTTCTTGTGATTGCATTTAAAAAAATCTTTCTTGACAATCTAAATCTTTCTTGTGAATTCTTAAACTTATTACTTTGTTCTTAATGCTTCAACCAGTTGATCGAAATAACTTTGTGCATACCTAATCACATTTTACAATCAATACCTATGGAAAATATTTTTTGGAGATCAATTAATACATATCACTCATTGCATAATCAATTAATCACTCTTTGTGAGGTCAATTAGTGAATAACTAGTTTATTGGCCACTTGTCTATTTTGTGCTTTGTTCACCAGTCACCCGCATGCCAAAGTTATTTTTTCAGTCACATACTTCACACTTGCATTTAGATCGACTAACTCTCTATTTTGTCTGCAAGTACTATCCTCTATTGGCTATTTTATTGTATTGTAATTTTAAAATAAATGTTTTTGTATGGTCAATAGTTTTATTTCTGATCGGCATATAAAATAATTTTTTAAACTTTATTGAAAGGCCATTAGGATTTTTTAGTAAGTAGTTGAGTATATGTTAACCATCCAGCAGTATACTCATATTAAGGACCAAGATCTCAACACCTAAATACAAGAATTGTGACCTTCATTTATGAAAGGTATAGTCATTACAAAGACATTTGAGGTCAGCAGTTGAGGAAGAGTTGGTATAGCAAATTTTTGGAGTTTAATGATTTGAAAAAGAAGCTATAAAATACCGTAGAAAAAGTATACTTTCAACAGATTTCACTCCAAGTAGAGTAGGCCATACTAATGCAATTTAAGTGCAGGTTTAAGTATCTTTGTATTTAATAATGCAATCCAATACATGTTGGGTATGTTACCAAAGGAGTACTTTTCATGGCTTTATGACTAGAGGATGCATGAGATCCCAAAAAGAGTTTATTGTCAACTAAGGTTAAACAATACCTATCAAATTATTGAAGGAATCAAGCATAACATCTATATCATCATCTGCACCAAGAATCCTCAAAGGACAACTTTCTCTTCATTTAATTATTGGTTCCTTGTGAATGCACTCATTATGTTTGAGACTGTATCCATTATATCATTGATTTCTTGAAACATCATACTTCTTATTTATAATTTTGTACTCTTTGTAGGTTGACATCGAAGTTGAGCATTAGAATCAAGCAAAAACAAAGGCGAATGAATTGGAGTTGGAATTTTTTTGAAATCAGGATTTGGAAAAAGCATTTTTTAATGCTTGTGGTTACAATCTAGAGCTTCCATTTTCTACATTCATTTTCTATTTTAAACCAACTCACCTTTCTTTTTAGGCTTAAAATTAACCATTTGACTTGATCTTTTCAAGTTGGTTAAAATTAAACTTAGAAATTCACTAGATTTTATTTGGATTTAACAATTGAACAAGACAACTTTCACATCTCATTTTGGTGCTTTAAAATGAACACAGCACTGCTTTGAGGTCTAAAATGAATGTGTTTTTTTCATGTTTTGTAATAGATTAACTCCAAATTTCATTTTGGGTTTAAAATTGAACCAAATTTTGTGAGTGTGAGTGGAACATATTATGAATGTTCTCCCTTTGTTTTTCAATGAAGGTTGATTGAACTATGAATATGTTTCATCGCTTTTTTTTATCTTATAGGGCCTACGTTGTGGGAAATAGTACTCACCCAAGGGAACGACCCAATTGGTAACACACTAAATCCAAGTGTATTTCCAGACGGGATATAAAAGTGGGTACTGGAACAAAAGCCAGTATCACGCGGTTGGCTCTGCCAAGAAGGGAAACAATGGTCTCTCACCACATGGGTTAATCTCCATGAATGAAAAGTCCGAACTAAAACTGCTTGTTTAGCAAAGGCTAAAATCCTATCTATTTGTTAGTGCAAAATTTCATGTCCTTTGAAGCCACCCCACGTATACATGTGATTTTGTTGTAGAGATGAAAAGTATTCCATGGGAGATTCATGGGTATTGATGCTTGGCTGACCCGAGAAGTGAGTGCACTGTAAGGGGGAGCTTGTGTGGTCAAGCATCTAATCATCTGCATTGATTATGTGCAACTAGATTTATCCAAGTGGGAACCTAACAAATATTGTTTTTTTATCCTAAGATTGTGCATGTTATTGGAATTGAAAACACTTTGCTTGGATCCAAAAAAGTGGAAAACAAACATTCAACGAATCATCAAAATTTCAAACCCTTTGGAAGAAAAAATACCTTGGATGTGTCCACATGTTACTACTTGTCCCTAGGGGTTCTTATCTCTATAAGGCTTCTAAACATTCAGACATCTCAATTTGTTTCTCCCAAAGTCAACACTAGGAAACGTTTTCCATAATTTCTTGATTTCCACATAACAGACCTTGTGGGATGAAAAGAAAGTAGGACATTAGACATTTGGTTTGAAATTTTAATCAATAAATTATTTGTGGTAAAAAGAACCGAATATAAAGCAAGATAAAGGATCAATTGGACCCCACACATGTGCTTGCAATCTTTTGTCTTATGGTTTTCCATGCGAACGTTGGTCTTTCAGTTTGAAATACTCTTAGGGAAAAGCATGATATTCAATATCTTGGTCTAGTAAGCAAGTCCTCTTAGGTTCATCTAGGATCAATTAAAACACTTCACCCATCTCAAACATCAATCAAACATCACCTCACCAACGACACTTGGAAAATTTGAAAACACCATTTATGCTAGACATTTAGAAAATCAAAATAATCTTATTTGACTTAACACACTTAGTCAAATTATCAATCCTCTTGAGGAAATTTGCCTCTAGGATAACACAACTTCCTAAGGTTTACAAGTTCAAAATCACCTTGTTTGGCTTAACACACCTAGCCAAATTATCCTTTTGTACGAGTTTACTCTAAGATAACACAACTTTCTAGGGTTTACAAGTTCATTGTCATCTTATTTGACTTACCACACTTAGTCAAATTATGCACTCCATTATCACCTTGTTTTACTTAACACACTTAGTCAAACTATCGTCTTCTGTACGAGTTCACTCTAAGATAACAAAACTTCCTAGAGTTTACAAGTGCATAATCACCTTTTTTGACTTAACACACTTTGTCAAGATATCATCAATCATATCAAATCAAGTCCTAAAGTCTAGCATTGATCCAAAGTTCCTAAAAGTTTAAACAACCATATCATTCACCCCTTTCATCTTTCATCTCATCATTGGTCCTAAACACCTTAGGGGCTCACTTTCGTAGCAAGGTCAAAACACAAGAGGAACATGGAATATAAACTTGCTCCATCCATCATGAGTAATCCGAGTCAACCAAATTATCCAAGTGTCACAAGGAAAATTGATTATCGAAACTCACATTTATGTAGACCCTACATGGCATCATTATCTCCTCCAAACCTCAATGGTACAACAAATATAAGCATGCCCAATCGGAATTTTGGAACACCTTTCCCTTTGGTAGATTCAAGGAAAAGTCCAAACCTACAAATCTATCAACCGAACAATCAATGCATGAATCTTCAAGCAAATAACATTATCCCGCCGAAGCCATACATGCCAAATGAACATACCAAATACAATTTTTCCAAACATGAAAATTTCAAATCCATACTTAGTGAACTTTGGGATAGATGTGATTGCAAATCAAACCAATATTGTTCAAAATCCTAGTAGTATATTAGCAACTCCATGTATTGATCCAAGTCAAGGTAACCCCGTGCAAAATCAAAGTTACCTAAATCAAGGAAATTTGATTCTCAACCACAACAATTTTCAAAGTCAACCAATAGTGCCAAATCTAAACATCACACCGAATCAAAGCATTATCCAGAATCAACTTGTCCATGATCCCAAGAAAGCACCACAAGTATACAATTCAAATTTTCTTGAACAAAAACCAAATCAACCATATCAAAGGTGTCAAGATAAAAATAAAGATCGAATTTTGCGGGATCAAATTGCTTCATTTTCCAAAGTAGTTGATCCATTGTGCCAAGGTGTGATCCCACAAAGCTAGTTTACAATTTTTGGGAGATTCTGATTTTTGCTAAATCACATATTTTTAGAAAATATAATGCTTTAGGCCTTAAAATTCCATTTTAAATATTTCAATTGAAGAGGGTTTGATAAAACCACCTTATATCAAACCCCCTTGGATAGAACCCCACTAGTTTTAAACCATACCTACAATAGTCTCCTTTACACCTATCAAAATGCTGATAAAAAATCACTTTTGATTTACCTTTTGGGGGATCAAATGAATTCATTTTTAATTTATTTGAAATGATCATGGTATTCCTCAGAATGAGCTATCAAATTAATATAATTTTAATATGTTTTGGTTTTATTATGTATGTGTTTTTGTAGTTGTATTAAACATAGGTTTTTCAGTTAAAATCAAGCTCTCTATTCTACACATGTGGAAAAATAGCATATTATAAAAATAAAATTAAAAAATATATGTTCAGGTTGGGTATTGATGTCCTTGATCCATTAAAGATTTATTTTTTAATTTCGATACATATAGAAAAAGTTATGTTGTATACAGTCTGCCTATGTTTCAATTATAATTGGTTTGACTTCAAAACTTGATTTAAGGAAAAAATATTTAATAAAAGACTATGAAACCAAAGTAAAGTGCTATATATCGTAGTTAAAAATCTAAACTCGAAAAAAATAGAATATTATCCTTTATACAAAAAAAATTATGTTGTATACGGTGAGCGTCACTCCTTAAAAATGTTGTTTTTTTTAAAAAGATAGTTTTCGAATGAGATGAAAAAAGAAGTACAATATGATTCCAAAATTTTTGAAAAAAATATATTTAGAATCTATAGAAAAAAATTCACAAATCACTAGTATGCATCATCTTCAAATTCCTCACAGTTTAGCTGCTATAGGAGTCCAGAAGTGAAGATTTAGTTTTAAAAAAATCAGTTTAGTGTCCAATTTGCCCAAAAATTGTAAACCAGTATTGTGGGATCACCCCAAGGGACATCTCCACCCCAAAATAAGTACACTCTTCCATTGTTTGAAACATGTCATCAAAGAATTGAGCTATCTCCACAACCACATTAGGAACAATATCTCTAATGTCAAGAAATTAAACATCAGGATCAACGATGTTAATAACAAGATCAATCACCGCATCTCCACAATCAATCACCACAACATCAATTTAAGGTGCGAATCCAACAAGGTAACAAATGAAAATACACACCACTTGGGGAGCCAATTGAGTCTATCTTGCAATGGCTAATCCAAGACAATCTCATTAAAATCCATGTTTATGTGAATTATCGAGAGCCCATGGTGAAACCACTAGGGTATGACGAGAAGAACTTTTGTGATTTTCACAAAGTAAAGGGACACACAACATCAGATTGTATTTGCTCAAAAATATCATCGAAGACTTGATTGATCAACATCTAATAGCTATTGGGGACAATAATCATAATTCAACCACTAGAGATAGCATTGAAAACCTCCCCACCATAATTATTGAAAACAATGATCAAAATCAATCCATCGATGAGCACATTGAAGATGTTTCCACCCCATCCAATGATCGAATCGCCATACATCAAGAGCCACTTTTTAGTGATCTATTTCAAGATGTGTTAACATTATTTGATCCCATTGACATAATCCACGATCCATCGACCAATGATCATATTGAAAATTTCTCTACATCACCTTATTAGTTAGATGACATATCTCAAGAATGTATTCCAAAGCATAATCAACATATATTGCCAAGGTCTAGCAATGGTCTTTCCCAAGACATGCTGACATCCCTCTTCCTCATGATTATGAATAGTGAAGGAATCCTTAAAGACAAATAGGATATTGATCCACTTCCCATTCCTAATAAAAATGTCCAAGAATCCCTTGTAGACAATCCATCCTTTGAAATTGACCCATGTCAAGAACTTGATCCAAAGCACATCGAAAGTAATTCTAGAAATTAACCAAAATCAAGAATTCATATCTCCAAGATACAAAAATGATCTAATGGGCACTCTTTTATCTATACAAGATGTCACAAATGATAATCATATCCATATACCATATACTCCTCCATCTACCCTTCAAGATACTTTCTTTGGATGGATATGTAGATGATCTTCATTGAAAACAAGAGTCACATACTCTTACTAAGGAACAAGAGTATCCTACTCTTAACATTTGTACACCTAATCAAGATATAGAAAAATCCGGAGATAGCAGAAACAAATCATGAAGAAGGCTTCTACAAAAGTAGTAAATCAAAAACATCCTATGGAGAAATATCAAAAATGGGCCATGAAGAAGGCTCCTACAAAAGTCATGAATCAGAAACATCCCATGAAATGAATAATGAGAAATACTTTTATATGAACAGTGAATCATCAACACCTCGTGAAGAAGCGTTAAAATCTAATATTTCACAAGATCAAGCTAAATATATCAATCAGACATTTATCCCACTTATGGAAGATCCTATCACTTATAAACTTGGATCACTCAGCCTTTTAAGGGAAAATTATCTTATCAATAAAGAAGTTGTCACCTTTGAAGATCCACCATACAACAGAGAAGGATTTGCACCTTGTTTCCAAGGTAAATCATATCCTATTGCAAATAAAAATTTTCAATAGATGAATTATCAAGGTAGAGGATTAGGCCTACATGAATGGGGTATCCTAGAACCAGTGTAGATTGTTGGCAATCCTAAGAATCAAGGCCTTGGTTACTCGACAATAAAGGGATCTCAACATATCAGTGATACCTCTATAAAATTGGGGGCAACTTCGTCTCAAGCAAATGTCAAAATAGAGAGCACGAAGAATCCTTATGATGAAACCAATGCCAATACTACAACCCACCATGTCACGAATCTCCATCCACCAATCACCCCATTCATGAATTGGGACCAACAAAAAAAGAAAGATCTGAATCAAAGCATGAAGAATGTCATCAAATAAAAAGAAGTACTAAAGCATAAAGGACAAATCAAATACATATGGATACAAAAGTATACAAAGAAATACTATCCCTATCAAACTCCATTAGTCAAAGAAACTATGGGGAAAAATCAAAAAGGGGAAAATATCCATCAAAGATTTCCACAAAGGTAAAAGCAGGCTTCTCAACTGACGTACATGGTATATCAAGTTGTTACTCCTAATTCCATGCACACTTCTGTATCCACCAATTATTTCTCATCTTCCCAAGTTTGGAGAGTCAAAGGTTCCAAACTATCAAACAATCCATCTTTTATTCCTAAACACACTCCATCTACGCTTCCATGCATGATATCCAATTCTAACATTGACCATGTTTTTCCAATGAACCTTCATAATAAGGATTTAGAAGGCACTCTATCGTGATGTGCATATAAAGACAGAGTTAACTCCGGTATCAACAAAGCAAAACATATTTCTCAAAATTTGCTTTCAAGTGCATATATCTTGGCAAAGCAGCTTCTTGAAGTAGGATATTGATGGAACATTATGAAAAAAGCATCAATGTAAGTAGTACTAGGTGATTCAACATCATCTTAAAATCTCTTAGAAAATAGAAAAAAATAAAAAAATATAAAAAATCCAAAAAAAAATGAAAAAAGGATTGAAAATAGTAAAGATAAAAATCATCCTCCAGCGAAAACCGCTTCGGTGGCACTTTGGGCAAGTACCATGATGAAAACCTAGAAAACCGGTGTCATGTGTAGAATCAAGCATCTTATCACATCCATAATAAATCCAAAATTCCATCCATATCATTCGTTCATCCATGAATCATTTATCCAACCCATGGCTATCTATCTACCTTATCTAGATCTTGATAAAGGTTTGGTAAATGCTTTACACTCGCTTGTGGTAAAAAGCTTGACATGGGTCATTTTCATTGATCCTATCCAATCCAACATTATCTAGGCCTTGAAGCATTATCCGAATGAGAGTCCTCTCTTTGAACACCCATATCTTATCACAAGGTAATCCATATCCATTCATCCATCCATCTATTCAAGAATCCACCCATGGTCATTCAAACATTGCTAGACACTGGGGGAAAATATTTGCATCTTGCTTTGGGAATAAATCTTGATATATATCCTCTAACTTATGTGGTGATCCGAACATTGGTGAATGTGAAATCAAATTGTTCAAGCATTTGTGAGCCAAAGATCCAAATCACTATCCCATGGCATATTTTGATAGGAAGAGGTTCCTTATCAAGCTTTATCTTTTGTCGAACATCAATCTAAACAATCAATATCAGTTGCATCTAATGTGCACTTCAGCATCACATTAAATCATCAAAACAATTTTGTTCCAAATCAAGCTTCATCAACCTTGATCAATCGAATCCAATCAATTATCACCTTGTTTGACTTAATGGTGCAAGAGCACCAAGTTGCTTTCAAGCCTCCATGAGGCCATTTGTAAATAGTTGGTCTATTTTATGTATTGGGTCTTATAATAAGGTTTATCAAGCCATTTTATTCGTGTTTGAGTCTTAGGAAGTAATATTTGAAGTCATTTGTCAAATAATGTTTAAAGTTGTTATATATTGTAAAAATTGTAAAAGTTGCTCAAGAAAGTTGTCAAGCAACTTGTCAAAAGTGTCATTAAAGTGTTTTGTCAACAAACTAACTAAAAGGTGGTTGAAAATAGTTGGTTTTGGTTGTAAATGTATAATTACACCCTCCAAAACTCGAATTGGAGAAGTGGGAGGGGTTGGAGACATTATTTTGGAGTTTGATGAATGGCAACCTCAAGTTTGGTGTGCATTTTATGTTTTCTACATTGTTTTCAGGTTGAAGTTGTGATTTGTACGGACTGGTATGGATTCAAATATCAGAGTATCATTTATGGATGAAAACATATCTATTTCTAGTTTCCAATTATTTTTGTCTCATTGAATTTTATTGAGTTTTGTGGAAGATATGACTATTTTGGTGAGGGCAGGTTTAAACACTGCCTAGGGTTTGCAGTTTTGGTAAAAATGCAATAACTTTAGTTTCAACCATTGGATCTTCATAAAAATTGGAAGGGAGGTCTATAATTATGTTATCTTCAATCTTACTGAAGTGATTGGCTTTATGATTTGTTTTGTGGAAGTTATAAATGACTATTCACTGCATTGAATTGTGGGTTGCCATGAGAGTGTTTTCAATCTGATCTAGATTGCACTTAATCATTGTTTATGATGAATAATTTTATGAAATTTATCAAGTAAATGGAATGTTGAGTTGTGAATCCTCTTTTCTCTGCATCACTTAACACACTTAGTCAAATCATCCTCTTATGTACAAGTTTACTCTAGGATAACACAACTTCCTAGATTTTACAAGTGCATTATCGCTTTTGTTTGACTTAACACACTTAGTCAAACTATCAATCCATCAATCTGATCGATCAACAATAAGCTTGGTTTTCAAAAAAATCCGAAAACAAAGCACTGATATCATCATGTATCCATATCCAAATTGTCAAAATCACACAAAATCCAAAAACATTCACAAATATTGAAAATACCAAAAACATTGAAAAATTCAAAAATCAAAACAGCTTCAAAATATTTCAAAACATATCAAAAACATCCAAATATTAAAAAAAACCCAAAATGGTGCACCCATTTCATCTTGCTTTCACTCGCAATAAATGTCGCTCATAATAAATCAACCGTCATCTTCATCCTTTGGTAATTCAGTTAGAAGAAAATCTAGCAGGTTCAAAAGTGAACACCTAATCATCAAAGTCTCAAGTCTAGATCTGTAAGAAAGCAAGTTGATTAACTCAGAGTACCAATATCTTAGCACCAATCAATCTCATCAAAACCCTTATCACAACATGTCCTAGGAATGTGACCTTCTAGCGATGGACATCAACATCAGGTATCACCTTAGTTTAGCCTTGGCTACTGCTACGAAGAACATTATCTTGTTTTTTTACTTTATCTTGGTCTTTTTAGACTTATCTTATTTTGTGCTCATTCCAAGGACCTCTCGATGATTTCTAAACAAAGATATTTAGAGAGAAAGGAATGGGGTAATTATCATTATCTTTTTGTCTGCTATGCTTGTTTGATGTTCTTGTAAAATAACTTGGCAAATACTTGCTTTGTTAGGTCCATCCTAGCAAGGGTTTCGTATGTCAAGTGTGAACAAGAGGACTCCTATTTGTCTGACAAGTCAAATTCTATCACACTAGGCACCACACCATCCTAGCTCTTAATACCTTGATGCATCACACCTATGTGTGTTATCAGACATAAAGAAGGGTATGCTCTTAATCTCTCCCATCCTTGCATAATCAATACATCATCATCATTCATCATCATATCCAATAAACTCTCGACGACTAAGGGACTTGTTGGACCTCCACATCTTCTTGGATTTAAGGGTTGATCCCTCTCATTCTTCTATCCTCTTTTGCACTAACAATGCATCCATCTTGCATCCACACTTTCATCTTGCATAGCATCACAGGACAACATCATTCATCTTACATGCATTGCATAATCATATAAGATGTTTAGGATAATATAGATTTGTTATTCTAGGCATCTTCCAAACATCTCATTTACATCATCATTATCATATAGATCAGTTAGTCATAGCCATCCATACATCCATGTTGAACCTCTTTGTCATGAGATCGACCTCAAATTGAATCTTTTCAATCGATCTCTCGAGGGGGCGATGTACTAATGTACTTATTTCCGTTGGGGCATCCAAAAAAATCATATTTTTTTTAATTTCGATGTCGACGACATCATTATTTGAAACAATGCAATAAGTACATTGCTTCAAAGAGGGGCAAAATGTAAACACATAAAATAGACATCATGCATCTAAATCTCACTCTAATTAACATCGAATTCTTTGGTTAATCATTTGAAATAATTTATTGATTAATTCCCTAACTTCATCATACTTAATTAAATAAATCAAGTTATTTAACTAAGTCCTTAAGTTCTTCTTATTTCATTCAATAAATCAAAATGATTTAAATCAAATATCAAAACCCCTAAAATCCTCCAAGTTAATTAATTTGAATTAATTAACCTCTAATCATAATCACCCATTCTCTAGCTTTTGACTCAACTTGAATCAAATCTAAACTCTTAACTAACCCACCCACTTGCACCAATAAATCATTTCTTCTAATTTCCTCCAACTTGGCATCTTTGAGGGAATATTATCCCAATTTTAATTTCCCCTCCCACATGACTTGTCCATCCAACAAAGCATTAAATTCTCTTACACATATCTTACACAAGTCAACTTGGCATTAACTCTCTTCTTTCATCCCCGCTAGACATGTCACTTCATCAAATTCAAATTTCAAATCTTCCCCTCTTTGGCACATTGACCAAGATGTGCACAACCCTCACCCTCTCACACTTCTAACCTTGAATCTATAAAATGCAAATCATTTCAACACAATTTTTACAACACAACATAATTTGATGCACAATCACATGCATTTGCATTATCACTATCATCTTGGCAATCTTGCTTATCAGGGATTGGGAAAGGGTTGCTTCCTACACAACAAAGTTGCACCAATCCACTGTGAGATAAGGGTTTAATCATGTTTTCATGTGCTTTTGTGTGTTTGTTCTCTTTATCTAATTTTGCATATTTGAACATGATTATATATTTCATAGGGATGTTGAGTTTGTTGATTTAAACTAACTTGTGCTAACAACACGAACTAGTTTAAATCTCTATTGAAGATTTGGAATCTACACTTACTAAAGTCAACATTAGGAAAATTTTGCTTTAATTTCCTCGATTCTTCACATAATGGACTTTGTGGGATGAGAAGAAATTAGGAAATTAGACATCTAGTTTGAAAACCTAATCAAGAATTTTTTGTGGTAAAAGGAAGTCATTAAGCAAAGTTAAGAAATAATTGAACCCCACACATGTATTCTTCCAAATGATTTCCCAAAAGATCAAAGTCCAAAAACCAAAGTTCAAAAGTATTAGTCCAAAAGCTTGTGAAGAACATCTTTCAAGGATTCCCAAAGTTAGAGAAAGGTTGGTTTACAATCTGTACAAGAAAGCTTCAAGGAACAATCCTAACTTGTATGAGTTTTATTGCCAACAAAATCCAAGTCTCTTCCAAAGGTTTGCATTTTTTACATAGGAAGTACCAAGCATGTTCTTCAATACCGAGGTCTTGTAAAAAGGATTTCTATCTAGGTCTAATATAGGATCAATGTCATAATTTTCATCCATCCCTCAAACGTCAATCAAAATGATCGCACCAACAACTCTTGGAAATCTTGAAATCATCATTCATGCTAGACTTTTTGGCAAATCCAAATCATCTTGTTTGATCAGATGTGTGTAGATGAATCCTTCTCCACATATTTAGTAAAATTATAGAACCTTGTGAACAAGTCTACCTCTTGATAACATCCAACATCTTGAGGTTTATAAGTTCATTATCTAAACAACAAACCAAAATCATCTTATTTGACTATAGGTCTCTTGATGAATCCTTCTTTACACACTTAGTCAAATTATCATCTTGTGTACAAGTATACTCTAGGAAAACATCCAACCTCTTAGAGTTTATGAGTTCACTATCCAAATAAAAATCCAATCAAATTCCCAAAGTCTAGTATCTCCTTCAAGATTTCTCAAAGAGTTCAATCATTTGCACTATCCATCCTCCATTTATCTCATCGCCATCCTTTGATCCTAAAAGAAAACTTGGACTCTTTTCTTTGAGCCTAAATTTTAGACCAATCTAAGGGGTTAGAGGTTCATCTCTTACATTCCTAAAAATTGATCCCTATTTTATGGTTCAAACTCGATGTCAATACAAGAAAAACATGGAGCAAAACAAAGAAACATCCACTTGAAGCGATCTAAGTCAAATTGAAACATAATTAAACCCTACGATATCCATTGACCTCCCAATCAATCCTCCTCCAATACCTCAAAATCCTCAAGAGGAAGGTCAAGTGGAAGACATCACCATAAATATCTTGGGGATGACACAAGACGAAATCCTTGAGATGGTGTAAAATCCCAAAATTCATAGAATTGTTAATGCCATGATGAGGTTATACCCCTCCCAATACATGGTGCAGGAGCACACCTTGGCTAACCTCCATGTTTGTTATTTTGGCTTGTACTTGACTCTAGCTATCATGTCCCCGAAATAGCAGAACTATAAAGACCAAGTGTTAAAATACAAATAAATTAATAAATAAAATAAATAGCATTATTAATATTAAAATATAAAATAAATGTGTATCATATCAATATAAAAATATAATAATAATATATAGGAAAATTATTGTTATTACATTCTATTATTAAATAACTTAACATCAAAAATAATAATAATAAATAAATATTACAATCATTACACATCAAAGATTGTAATACATTAGAATAAAATAATAATAAGATATTAGCAAATTGTTTTATTATTATACTTTAATGTTAAAATATGTTCAATAAAACATCAACATAAAATAATAAAATAAACAGAAATCTGAAATATCATAATTATAGTAATAATATATTATTTTAAAAATAGATATTATTGTGATAATAAAGGTAGCAATTAAATCTAACAAAGGGATGTATTTTATGAAAAGTCACTTCTTTCACCAAACAATACATTCCTCCCCATAAGTCACCTACCTTGAATGGTATAAATAGAAGGAAGGAAAATAAGCAAGAGGGAAAACATTGAAAAATAGAACAACAGCAACAATGATTGTTATGTATTGGAACATAGAGCCATTTAATATATATACATATCATTTAATAGGCATACAAGTATATATGCTTAGATATAGATAAATTTTATAATGAATAATATGCAATGGATAAAGACTATATATGAATAAGGAAAGAATAAGTATATAAACATATATATATGAATATTAATGGATATAAGTAAGAGAATAAATATATATATATATATATATATATATATATATATATACATATATAATTATAAGTAATTATGACTCTTTAATATAAACATAAGTAGATTACGTATATTTATGAATTGTCCTCACCGTATGATCAATTCAGTATAAGGAAGGAGACAACTAAGGAAACATGGAAAGATATAACAACTCAGGTGATGTATTCACTTAGCAATAGTATTTAGCATATTTTGAATATAAGAAATAGATATGGCTAATCTAATTATTGATAGAATGCTTTTTTTTTATCTTATCATAATGAAAATTATTCTAGGAAATGATGAACTTAGAGAACCCCTGATAAATGAAAATATATTTGATGATAGGCATGAAATAAATCTTGAATAAAGGCAAATGTATTTGATTGCTAAAAGATTATCTTCTTCATGCTTGTACTCTATTAGGAAGGGTGAACCATGGGTGAGTGGTGCCTAAAAACCCCACTTAAGGATTCCGCTGCGGCCATGGAGGGGTGGGGGTCCCACTTAAGGATTCCACTACGGCCATGGAGGGGTGGTAGGTCTTGAGACCACTATGGACTTTATGGTTCCTTTCTCCTAATAGAGCGAGTGTCTACTAAGGTGTTGTCATGAGTGGAGAATGCAGGTACTAAGCCGTTAGGAAAGGAGGATTGTGGTAGACAACCTCCCGTGCCTAACATGAGGGCTTCAGGGCGGATCCACCCATGACACTCCTCTTGCTTGTTAAATTGCATTTATGATTATGCTTATATTTTGGATATCTAGATATTAATGCGAACATATAAATGTGTATGTGGAAATGTTGTTAATATGGTGAATGCAGATTTCAAACCAAGATTACTTCATTAAAAAGAACATTCATTTGGAAAGAAGAAACCCTAAACATAATCTACAGGCGAATTTTAGAGAAAACCGGGTAAGGGACATTACACTAGCCAAGTCAGGATGTTAGTTTGTTTTCAGACCTTAGAAGGTCATTGCTTTTGTGGGCTAGGTGAGTTAGTCATTAGGACTAAGGTCACACAATTAGCCATTGTTAGTAGTTTATGTTTTTTTTTAATGTTAGTTGTCTATGGGAGATTAGAGTCTTAAAGATGTTCTAAACACTTAGTGGTTGTTGTAAATATGCCTTAAGGCCATTAAATGTGTTGGTTCCTCGGAATCTAGAGGGAATGGTGGTCCTAAGAAATAGGATCAAGGCATAGAGAAAGATGCCAAATGTTGTAAAGAAGTTAGCATGGGCATGCAACTTGGTTACCTTTGGATTCCCTTGAGAATAGGAAGTGGGAGATCGGCCAACAGGCCCTAGAATCATGGGGATGGCATCTATTATGACCCAAGACTCGAATCTCATGTGGAGATGATAGAGTTATGTAATTTGTAATTAGTTTTTGAGGTGAAATAGAGAGCTCTGCAACAACGTTTTCAAGAACAACCCGAACTTTTGTGATGACAAAGATGCTTAATGGATTGAGAGACTGAGTTTAGTATTTGTTTAGTGTTCTATAGGATTATCTTAGTCTTTTTCATTTGATAAGCAAGTTGTTTAGAGTAGGATATTTGGTGTTAGGTAAATTGTTTTGGTTTTAAGTTCTTACTAGTCCTGTCTTGACCAGTCGGTGCTCTCATGGCTCCCCCATGAAATCTAGCCTCGAGAAACACCTAAGGATAGGTGGAAATGTTAGGGGAGTCATTAGTGTATATAGATTTAGGATTAGGAAGCATGAAAGAGTGGAGAGCTCTTTTTATCAGTAGTCTTGAGGCGAGCAGACAGAGCCGGGTTAGAGGTCTAGGAATGTCATTGAAGATTTCTTGCAGGGTAAAGAGATACTGTACGGAACATGTATAGGTTCAAGTAGGGTTTCATCATAGCTCATCATACTAGGTGGAATGAGGTCATATCAATCATTTAGCTAATGGTTTAAGCAGGTTTCAAGCAAGATTACAGTCAGTCCTAGAAATTAGGCCTTTTAGCCCTATTGTCCTAAGTTGTAGGAAACTAGTGTATAGAGGTTGTCAGGCCCTAAGCCCACTTAACCTTTTAAAACTTCCAAATGGGTATCCAAATTTGCCTTTAGATTTTTAGGGTCTTTGGTAAAGTTTTGCTAGAATTGGCAAAACAGGACTGGTAAAAGCATACAAGAAATAGGCATATTTAAGGTCTCAAATGGTGAATCCTTGAACTCGGTAAGGATAGGGTTGAAGAACCTTCTAAAATGGTTCAAATATGCAAGGTTATGAATGTTTTCAATAGGATGGACACTGCTACAATGAAGAATGACGTTTGTGAGAAGTTAGCACTTAGAGCTTTCTAAGTAAGGAAGAGAAATTGAACTTGTCAAATGGTGTTAGTCCTCCAAGGTGAAGCACAAAGGATAGAACTCTTAGAGAAGAGTTAGAATTGGACTTCATTAATAATCTAAGCCAATCAGGACCTAGAGGACACTAGGTTCCTAGAAGAGACAAGCTAGGTCTCTTAGTTGCAGTGCAAGCAAACCTTGGAGCACATACATCATATTGGTATCAGAGCTTGAATTGATCAGGCTTGTGATGGATGTTATAGCCTACTAAATCAGAGGGAGAGAATACACTAGAGGAAGATACAACCATGGTTACTAATGCTGAGTTAGCCAAGAAAGTAGAAGAACAAGAAGAGGATAATCAGTCGCTAAGAGAAAGATTGTCCCAAATGGAGCAACTCTTGGGTGAAGTCCAAGACAAAACTGATAAGGTCAAAGTTAAAATTGATCAAAAGGAAGAGTAAGAAGCAAGGGAAAAGGAATCACCAACACCTGACCCTGTTCTTCCTAAAGAGCCATTCTTAAAGGCACTAAAGGCATTGAGTGGCAAAGCTTTGGAAGGTGTGCCACTATTTAGTGGACAAATGGATCCAGATTCAGTCATGGATTGGATAGATAGTATTGAGAACCATTTTGAGTGTGATGGTATCTCAGAGGCACAAAAAGTTATGGTGGCCAAGTCTAGACTAAGAAGTTTAGCTCTTACTTGGTGGAAGTTTGTACAAAATGAGAGAGAAAAAGATGGAAAAGGTCCTATAGTTACTTGGAAGGGCATGGTAAACAAAGTGAAGCAGAACTACCTACCTGATGACTATGAAGTCTAGTTGCATAGAAGGAGACACAATCTAAGACAAAAAGATCTAGATGTCCAAGCCTACACCGAGGAGTTTCAAAAGTTATGTTTGAGATCAAAAGTAGTAGAAGATGAAAGCATTAAGCTTGCAAGGTACTTGAATGGCCTCAAATGGTCTATTCAAGAAGAAATGAGTCTAGTGAACTTCAAAACGATTCACCAATGCTATCAAATGGCCTTGAAGATAGAAGAGAAAAGCAAGAGAAAGCAAGACCAAACCTCTAAAGGTACAGGTAAAGGCAAGGATAGTAGAGGATAAAGAGGTGGCTATGGTGGGAGAAGTTCTTAATCTAAAACTCAAGGAGACATAAAATCCAGTGAGCATCAAGAAGGAAGCTCAAGTAGAGGTGGTAGAGGAAGGAGTTCTAACTCTAGCTCTAGAGGAATAAATGGTGGACAAGGAGGAAGAGGCAACTACTTTGCCAATATGAAATGCTATCATTGCAATCAAATGGGGCACCCTGCCTATAGATGCCCAGAGAAACGTAGTTCTTCGCAAGGAGGTGACAAGAGAACTAACCTAGTTCATGAGGAATCAAATGCAGCAGAGAAGCATTCTGAGGTTCCATTAAATTCTGAGGAAGGTGAGAATCTCATGATGAGGAGAACTTTGATCAAGGAGCCAATAAAGGAGGTCTTTATTTAGGATAAAGTGCAAGATGATGGGGAAAGTATGTAGAGTCATCATTGACTCAGGTTCTACTGATAATATTGTGTCAGAGGAAGTAGTCAGCAAACTAAAGTTGACAAGGATACCCCACACCAATCCTTACAAGGTTACTTGGCTCAATAAAGGCCAACATGTGTTAGTGAATGAACAAGCATGGGTGGAGTTCTCAATTGGAAGGTATAAAGATAAAGTTTTTTTTGATGTGTTACCTATGGATGCATGTCATTTTCTCCTAGGTAGATCAGGGCAATTTGATTGCCAAGCCATACATGATGGAGGAAATAATTCTTATTATTTCAAGAAGGACAATGTGACATTCAAAATTCAGTCACTGTTAGAAGACACAGAGGTGAAGACAATAGGTCCAAACATACTCATGGTTGGTGAAAAAGAGTTCTTAAAAGCTTTGGAAGGAGGAGAAGGAATTGGTTATGCATTGGTGCTAAGACTAAGAGAGGGAGATGAAGGCAAGGTGACCAAGAAGACAAAGTTACCAAAGGAGATTCAAAGCATGTTGCAGACTTACCAAGGTATAGTGAGTGATGGACAACCATCAGCCTTACCCCCTATGATGTAAGCACCCTTGTGGAGAGACCTCTTGGGATCATGCCTCCAATCCCACTCGTACCTCCATCTTAAAGAATCACTCAAAGCATCCCACAAATCACATCATCCATTGCTCCAACTCCACCAATTGTTAACAGGGGAATATCATTGCTTCATGCCCTTCAAGCACACCCCCTTGTGAAAAATAAAGATTTGGATGCAAACACAATATTGAGCTAATATGTCCTAGTAAATCCATTACACCCATATGTTACAATTGCATTTCATGATCCTACACATTCATCCTCTTTTCATGCAACACCAGTTTATCTTGTTGACACGCAAACCTCTCTCCCTATGACCTCACAAGGAGAAGGTGATTTGTTTGGAGTAGGGGGAGTCTTTGATCCCTCATCATCATCTCTTCAAAAGAATGCACCACCCATCTTTTTCACCATTTCCACCTCTACCATTTACATCCACATCACCCCTTGGGAGAAGTCTTCCCCCTTTACCTGCTATCAATTAGAAAAATCCAAGCAAACCCCCATCATAAATCAAAGCATCATACTGAATACCCCCATCTTGCCATCAATATTACAACAATAGGTGGGAACCATCCAAGAAACCCCTACCATCAACACATCGACTATCCCCCAATTATCACAAAACATGGTCTCCCAAGGACCAAGAATTTTAATCATTCCATCCACCATCCAAACCCCAATCATCAATATAATTTTTCCCCTCATCACAGCAACTAACACTATTCCTAATCCACCACCACTGCCAAAACCCAACAGGACAAACCCATTTAGCATCACGTTGTAAGCAACTCCACAAGCCACCTATCAAAAGGAACTTTAGCAAATCCAAAATCAACAAGCTGCACAACTGGCTACTCAACAAGCACACAAACAGTTAGTGGCACAACTAGCACAACAAGTGCAATAGGGTACCCAAGCCTAAGGTTTCCTACAACAATAGCAAGCTTCCCAAGTTGAGCAAGGAGCTCAGGTCACACAAGCCGCATAGGTTTCCTAGTCTGCACAAACAACCCAACAAGCACATGCTCAAGTTGGAGCCAAATATAAATTTTAGAAAGTGCATGTGCAAGCTCAATAGCAAGCACAATTGCAAGCACTTGAGTAAAAATAATATCAACAAGCCCTGCAAGTGTATCAAGCACAATAGTAAGTGGCTCAACAACAAACCCAACAACAAGCTTTGTTCACAAAACAACAACATGACCAACAACAAGTGTTGTTGGCTCAGCAGTAAATGCAGGCATTAATCACAGAGTAAAGCTTTCAACAAAATCCCACCAACGCTCCACCTATCAATCAAACACCTCAACCCCCTCAAAACATGTTCACTCCACCTCTTGATCTGCAAGATGATGTGACAACACAAATCAAGTTTCTCTCACAACAAGGACACCTAGAAATCTGTGTCCCTATCCTTTTGGAAAAAGCCTTGCAATGATACCATTCCCAAAGGGATTCAAAATCCCCAAATTTGACAAATATCGTAGGTTGGGAAACCCTAAAGATCACATCAGGGAATTCCAAGTACATTTCATGGAAGTCACATACAATGATACATATCTAATGTAGTTGTTTCCTCGAAGCCTTGCTGGTCCCACCATGGAGTGGTTCTCTCATCTTCCTACAGGCATCAAAACATTACAAGAAATCATAGATGCATTCCTCAAAAATTATGCATTCAACATTGGCATGGATGCTAGTTTAGAGGAATTATTGATGCTCACACAAGGAAAGGGGAAATCATTCACCTCCTTCCTACAATGATGGCAATCCAAGGTCAATCGAAGCAAGTGGGTCATGCTAGAGGAGAAACAAATTTTCACTATCATTGCCAATCTAAATAAGACCTTGGAATTTCATCTAAATATGTTGTGCATCACCCCATATGACCAATTGATTCCAAAGGTGCTCAACATTGAATGGGCCCTTATTGCACAACGGGGTACACCTACATATCCTGAACATCAAGATAGTCACCCATCCTCCAGCTATAATGAGAAACCTTACACATGGGAAAAAAATAGGAATGTCACCAATGATGGTGTGGTCAATTACAATGTTGTGATTAGTGTTCCAAAGAAGAATGCCCAAACATATCATCAACCGCATAAAACCACACTATGACACTCTCTCACCCTAAAGTAGTAAAACTAAAGGACACATCCAATGGTGAAAACCTCTTTGAGGCATTGGAGGATGAAGGATTCAATATTCCCCTTAGTGCCCTTCAACAAGAAAAATCAGCAGTCTTGGCATAATAATGCAATCTAGTCAACTTGGGAACAAAATAATTACCACACATAACATTTTATGTTTAGTCACTTCTCACAGAAGAACAAAAACTCCTAGTTGCATTCCTAAAAGAAAGAAAGTTAAACTTTGGAATGGACCTATGTTGACATTCTTGGTGTTTTAATTTCCCCACTAAGTCTTTCTAATTCTCTAGGGGGTTGCCAACCTCTATATTCAAGAATTCACAAAGACAGTGGCCAACTGATGAGATTCAGTCAAAGACTAAGATCTCCTACACTTTTGGCTCTGTTAAACCAAGGAGGGTTTTCCTATACATGTTCATTAAAATGCTTCATGCATCAAGAACACTTCAATACACAAATATATTCCTATCAATGTAACTAGACAACATCTATCTGGTTTTTAGCAAACCAAAGAATAAGAACAACTATCTAAACCTAGGAAAGAAGAGTTAGTATAAGATTTGTATCTGAAGAGAGATAGAATTTGAATTTTAAATGTTCAGATCTTGAACCTTTACACTTAGAGCTACCATCTTGTACCTCTAAAAAGGATCTTGAATTAACTACCCAGTGGCTTATCCAACTAGACGGGAGTCCCATAAAACATAACCCTGATATTATTGAACTTATCATTATAATGCTTTACATTATGAGATTTTCCAGTATTTAAAACAATACTCCTTAGTAAATCCTAAGCACATTATCACCGACCTGTAACTCCTTTTCAAGCATTTGATTAACTCATTAAGTTAGATTAGGAAAATGAATTATGCATCCAAATATACCATTGAAGCTGAATGAAGAAACCATTGATAAATCCATTCACAATCCATAATATGTACACGGGAGAGCAATTGTCTTAATTTTTTTTTTTTAATTTATTGATATCAGTCATTACAAAAGCATAACATGCTTATCTTCTACAATACTCGACCCGGATTGATTTCCAGATAAAACCTTCTAGACACCACAATATAATTTTAATTGTACACAACCTAAGCCTTAGGATACAAAAAAATTGACCTCAACAATGAGCCATAAAATCTCATTTATAGAATAGGAGAGCAACAAGCATCGAGCTCCATTGTTCATTTCAAAATGAATTTCATCCTAACCAAATTAATTTTAGATTCATTTCAAAAACTCCTCATCATCGAAAATAACTATAACACGCATAGAGGAATAAAAAATAGTTACACCCTTGTAACAAGCCGAATAGGACAAAAAACACACTGTGCCACCCACGGGCACATTCGCATCAGACCCGAACTATTGAGATAGCATAAAAAGGAAAAAAGAACCACCTCGACAACCCTAATCATTTGACTGCACCCTGAGTAACCACATGACTGCGATACAGGCAACCGCTCCTAGTTCTCACTTCAGTACGAAGTGAAACCATTACATTACTCTTTCTTGTACCAATATCAAACCCAACAACATCACACGGTCCCACTGTAAAAATTGGAGAAACTGAGAGGACCTCCTCATCCACTCCCACGAGCTCAGTCAGGGCCATGAGGTAACTACAGTAGTCCGAATTAGTTTCAAAACCTTCACCACCAAATCCCCAAGAGAGCTCAATAAGTGATGTGCAACGTCCATACCTCATATCCACCCTTTGAGGAACTCTTATTGAAGTACCAGGAATCATTTTTTTCTCCTTCTGTCGCAAATTCGCTACACCCATCCTGGTGCTCCATCGTACTACTGACTTATCCATTCAATTCATGAGTTCGAACTCAACAAGAAAATCAATTACTTGCAAAAAAAATAATCAAAATGCAATGATACTAATGAGAAAATTAGCAAAATTTATCAAGCAAGCCAGTGCAGGGAACATTAATTGCTCAAATTATAGTACGAGCAAGCGAGCGATTAGTGGCTGACATTGCCACCACAAAATAATTTTGAGCTCATGGAAAATGGCGTACAACCCATCATTTCATTATCAGATGGATACCGCTCACACGTAACGAAATCAGGATGATATCCACTAAAAGACCTGCACCATTAATGAGAATAACTTGCAGACCACAAATAATCCTCACATGGGTGAATTGCAGTTTTTTGAATTCCAACCATCGATGTGAAAAGACCTGGCATGTCAAATGACTCAGATCAAGTCAAAGATCATTGAAGAATCAACATCACCACTTGGGAAACCCAGTATCCAATCAGACCCCTCGCAGGTAGAAACCCACAACCGAGTAGTAGGCCCCATCCAGCCATCTTGTACCACAGAGCCAAGCAATGTGTCACCAGCTCACACACCTCATGGAATTTTTGAGAAGATTAATTTGATTGTGCAAGGCTTGTGAGGGATGGTCGTCATTAATCCCTGTCATTAAACATCTACCATTGAAATGACATCCACTTGTCATTGTTGGCACATCGGGATAGGCCCCACCCCACCATACTCAACATATGGTGACATCTTGCATACCTCACACCACTTTAGTGATGTCAGTAGGAAACCTTGTGAGGTCTGTGAGGAATGGTCTACATCTGAACCCCGTGATCTGATGGCCCACCAAAATGCATATGGAAAAGTTATTTATGATAGTGGGGCCAGCTAGGAGAATGGGAAAAGAAAATCCTCAAAGGCACAATTTTTTAGGCACAAGTCTAAACACAAGGAAAATCCACCCTTTCTAGGAAAAATAATATGAACACCCGAATGGAAAGAAAGAACCGATAGGTCAGGTGAAGGGGTTGATAAGAGTATGAAATACAAGGCTCAATCAGATGACATAAGAGACCGGTAACCCCCAATAATAGGCCAATACCAAAATATAACGTAAGGGTTTATTTAGTAAAAAATCAATTTGCACATGGGTAAAAAAACCAAAAAACTTGAACATTAGACCCCCCACTTACCAAATATGAACATACATGCCCAAAACCAAACAAAATTTTGACAAATTTTAAAAGTCCCATCTTTTTCTCCGACTAGGGATATATGCCCCCACGTGGGCATAGCAAGAACCTAGATCTCTGGGGATCAAACCCAATACTGAATCAAATAGGTACCCTGACGAATGCTCCACTATGATACCATTAGAAAGCTTGTCTACATCCAAATTGGTTGCCCTAGGCCCCTAAACAAGGGAAACAAGAATTTACCCCTATCAAAAACAAAATTCTCTACTACCTGGAGTAGACCAAATCTACAAATTTTGCCTCTTAGTGCCCATATGTTATTTAAGTAATCAACATGCTCGAAAGCATCGTAATTCTTTCTAATATTCCTATGGATTTGATCAATCAACATTCTGTATCCAAACACTAATTGCAACTTAGAAATAGAAACATTCATAATCTATCTAATCCTTGACATCACACAACTTGGCATAAAAAAAAATGGCATCAAAATCAATTTTCATATTGAACTGAAAACTCTCATAGAAAACTTTGTGCACATTGTACAAAGCATTGTTGCATAAAATAGAGAATGCACATTTTGAGGAATCCTTACCTTGGTGATTACAATATAAGCTTGATTTCAAACATCTATGTTCAGATGTCCCAGAACACTTCCTGATATTATAGAAATGAGAATCATAAGTTACATCTTTCTCCAAGAAATTTGTGAATACATTCATCTCAGGCCTCTCACAATGTACTTCCTCCTACATCCCGTCATCTAATTCCAAATGAAAAACCTCAAAGGAAGGCTCTAGCAAACCAACTTCAACAAGGGCAATAGATAAATAGTTGTGTGCACTGGTCTCCTTATGTTCAACACCATCTGTTGTATGTGTTAATTTATAATTGAAAATTTCAGCACAAGCTGAAAACGTTTCACCAGCACTATCAATGACACTTTTATTATAAGCTTCAGAAAAGATCATCTCAAAATGTAACAACAAGTCCATCTCATCTTCATATGAACAATCAAGAACATAAATGACACCAATACATTCATCAATGTGTTGGTTACCTTCAATATTGTTCTTTAGATCATAGTATTGAACACTCACCTCATTGTCTTCAAATTCCTCATCATTTACACAACAAACATGTTGCATTGCTAGCACATCTAGATTATACTCCAATTATTCATCATTTGAAATTTGTCCCCTCACCTATAATAAAATGACATCATGAGGCTCTGTATTACCACAAAAAATTGGTAAGGGAACTGTTTCCACTTCATCCTCGGAAAGGCAATCATCACTGCTAAATTCACAATCATTAGCCTATAACAAAACGTCGACAACATGTGTATTGTAATCATGAAAAAGAAGAGAACTTGGTGTCTCATTTAATCCTCCATCACCTTGCTCCTCAAGCTTTAGTATAGTTTTCCAATAGTCTTCAAAAGGGCAAGTGTCATATTCATTTTGTGCATATATGCTCTTGGCTGATTCTGTAATCTCTATCCATTTAAGGACTTGGGAAAGGTTACCAGGTTTCAATTCTTCTGGAAAAGCACTCAACCCAGGCTCATAAATTTCACAAAATAAATTAATGCATAAAAAAAATCAGGTCTAAAATATCTAGGAAATTCAATCAAAGCATCCAAAAACCTCAAAGAAAGCTTATATGGTGATTCTCCCTCTTGTCTCTTCATCAATTACAATTCTTGCACAAAAGAAGTCTAATCCTCACTACTCAAATTGAGCTGGTTTTCAACTTGGGTTTCATCATTACCTTCATACTATAATGATGGATATATTATTGTTTCCAAAGCATTCTTATCATAACAAGTGTTCCTTGCAGCCAACTCTGGAATTTAACTAGTATGAGTTGTGCCAAGGTAACCAACACTTGCTACTAGATACACTTTCATCATTGAGTATTTCATGTTGTTCTCAATGTCCATAGCCATTGGATATCCCTAATATAAGGTTGTAGGTTCCTTATCTCTTAATAAGTAACCCATATTTTTGTCAAAACCAACAAGATATACAACCAGGCATTTGGCCTCATTTGGTCTTATTTCTATGGGAATTTCTATTACAACTTTTGAAAATTCGAGATTAAAATATGGAACTAGCTCATCTTTTCTTATGTGGATTCCCATAAAACCCTTTCTTACTATGCTTGGGTTTACTCTTTTACCAAATTTTTCAATAAAAACTATCACCAACTGATTCCATGAGTTAATAGAACATGCAGGAAAATATGAGAACCAATCCCTAGAATCATTATTCGAGGATTGCACAAAAAGCTTCATAACAACATCCTCATGGCTAACTTCATAATCCCCCATCACATCTATAAAAATTTTCAGATGCTTAGAGGAAGATTCTACACTTTTCCCTATGTATTTAGGCTAATATTTCTGAATCTTCTTGGGAATTAGATTAGGGAAACCCTTAATACCACTCAAAATAAATGGCATATACCTTTGAATTACAAGATCTTTTGAAGGGCTTAGTGAGACTTGTTCCCTTTGCATATTTTTGTTTGAAATCTCATACGAAAAATTTCTTATACCCATTCAATCACTATCAACTTTATACATGGTTATCAAATACATCATTTACTAATTCAACCATGATTCTAAAAATTGACTGAAATACTTATACCTTGAGTTTTTTAGAGGCATAATACAATATAAACATACTTCTCAGATCATATTACATATTGCACTATTAGAAGTATGGAAAAGCTAACCATATTTCCTTTCTTAATGCTAGACCATGTAATTAGGAACCATTAATCATCCCTTGTTATGAATGCCTCTCATAATCAAAATATTGATCTGTTTAGATAAATGAGAATACCTGGAAATTAAGCAACACTTGTTAACCTTCTCTCCCTGATTGTAAATGTTACAGATCAAGGACTTTTCCTTGTATATCAACTGGTTCTTCAGATAGATTCACCACCTCTTGAACAAAGGACTGAATTTCAAAAGAATGTGAAATTCATTTTCAAAAACTGATCATGTTTTGGGTCTTCATCCACAACAAAGTCACACTCAAATACTCTGAGATCATACTGCTACCAAAATTTTCCAAATCCATAACCTCTTACCATCCAAACTTAAAGTTTCGATCCACCAAATGAATGACTCTCGAAGGCCATCACCTACTTCTATTGTTTCTCCTTTTTAAAAAAAAAATTCTAAGAGGTTCTCCCCAATGAAATCACCATTCAACTAGTGACTTAAGCAGAAAAAAAAATCAATAAAGTTCAACCTCTGGTTAAAAGTAATATGTCAAGATTATAATGAATCTATAACAACATCGTCTGCAACCAAAATTTTTGATTTTTTCCCTAGTAGAGTCACCATTCTGTTGGTGTTTTAATTTTCCCACTAAGGCTTTCTAATTCTCTAAGGGGTTGCCAACCTCTATATTCAAGAATTCATAAAGTTAGTGGCCAATTGATGAGATTCAGTCAAATTCTGAGATCTCCTACACTTTTGGCTTTGTGAAACCAAGGAGGGTTTTCCTATACATGTTCATAAAAATGCTTCATGCCTCAAGAACACTTCTATGCACAAATATATTCCTATCAATGCAACTAGACAACATCTATCTGAGTTTTTGCAAACCAAAGAATAAGAACAACTATCTAAAGCTAGGAAAGAAGATTTAGTATAAGATTTTTATCTCAAGAGAGATAGAATTTGATTTTTAAATGTTCAGATCTTGAACCTGTAAACTTAGAGCTACCATCTTGTACCTCTAAAAAGGATCTTGAATGAGCTACCTAGTGCCTCATCCAACTGGGCGGGAGTCACATAAAACATAACCTTGATATTATTGAACTTATCATTATAATAATTAACTTTATGAGATTTTCTAGTATTTAAAACAATACTCATTAGTAAATCCTAATCACATTATCATAGACCTATAACTCATTTTCAAGCATTTGATTAACTCATTAAGTTAAAGCAGGAAAATGAATTATGCACCCAAATATACCATTGAAGCTAAATGAAGAAACCATTGAAAAATCCATTCACAATCCATGATATGTACATAGGAGAGCAATTGTCTTAATTTTTTTTTTTTAATTTATTAATATCAGTCACTACAAAAGCATAGCATGCTTATCTTATACAATACCCGACCTGGATTGATTTCCTAGCTAGAACCTTCTAGACACCACAATATAATTTTAACTATACATAGCCTAAGCCTTAGGATACAAAAAATTTGACCTCAACAATGAGCCATGAAATATCCTTTATAGAACAAGACAGCAACAAGCATCGAGCTCCATTGTTCATTTCAAAATGAATTTCATCCTAACCAAATGAAATTCAGATTCATTTCAAAAGCTCCTCATCATCAGAAATAACTATAACATGGATAGAGGAATCAAAAATGGTTACACCCCTATAACTAGCTAAATAGGACAAAAAAAATACTGCACCACCCATGCACACATCTGCATCAGACCCAAACCTCTGAAACAACATCAAAAGGAAAAAAGCACGACCCCGATAACCCCAATCATTTCCTCACACCCTGAGTAACCACGCAACCCCGATATAGGAAACTGCTCCTGGTTCTTGCTTCAGTATGAAGAAAAACCATTACCTTACTCTTGCTTGTACCATTACTAGACCCAACAACATCACACGGTGCCAGCGCAACAATTGGAGAAACTACGAGGACCTCCTTGTCCACTCCCTTGAGCTCAGCCAGGGCCACTAGGTAGCTATGGTAGTCCGAATTGGTTTTGGAACCTTTACCACCAAATCCCCAAGAGAGCTCAACAGGTGACATGCAACATCTAGCCCTCTTATCCACCCTTTGAGCAACTGTTCCAGAAGTACCAAGAATAGTTTGTTTCTCATTTTGTCACAAATTCATTGGACCCATCCTAGCACTTCGTTGTACTATTGAGTTATCCATTGAATTCACAAGCTCAAACTCAGTAAGAAAATTAATCACCTGCAAACAACAAAACTCAAAATGCAATGATACTGATGAAAAAGTTAGTGAGCATTTATCGAGGAAGCCGATGCAGGGAACATTAATTGCTCAAATTGTAGTACAAGAAAGCAATCGATTAGTGGCTGACATTGCCACCATAGAATAATTTTGACCTCATGGAAAATGACGTACATCCCATCATTGCATTATCAGGTGGATACCACTCGCACACAAGGAAATCAAGATGAGATCCATTGAAAGATCCGTGCCATTAATGAGAATAATTTGACAGTGCAAATAATCCCGACATGGGTGAATTGTAATTTTTTTAATTCAAACTATCATTGTGAAAAGACTTGGCATGTCAGATGACTCAGATTGAGTCAAAGATCATTGAAGAATCCACATCACCACTTGGGAAACTCAACAGCCAATCACACCCCTTGTAGTTAGAAACCTGCAACTGAGCAATAAGGCCCATCCAACCACCTTGTACCATGGAGCCAAGCAATGTGTCACCAGCTTGCACACCTCAAAAAAATTTTGATAACATTAATCTGATCGTGCGAGGCCTACGAGAGATGGTCATTATTAATCCATGTCATTAAACATTCACCATTGAAATGACATCCACTTGTCATTGTTGGTGCATTGAGACAAGCCCCACCCCACTATACTGGACAGATGGCAACATCTCGCATACCTCGCACCACTTTAGTGTCGTCAATAGGAAACATTGTGAGGTCTACGAGGAACGTTCCAAATCTGAACCCCGTGATCCAACGGTCCACCAAAATTCATATGGAAAAGTTATTTATGATAGTGGGGCTGACTAGGAGAACAGGAAAAGAAAACCCTCAGAGGCACAAATTTTTAGGCCCAAGTCTAAACATAGGGAAAATCCACCCTTTGTAGGAAAAATAATAATAACACCTAAATGGAAAGAAAGGACCAATAGGTCGGGTGAAGGGGTCAGTAACAGTACAAAAGAAAAGGCTCAGTCAGATGACATAAGAGACCAGTAACCCCCAATAACAGGTCAATACAAAAATATAACGTAAGGGTTTATTTAGTAAAATATGAATTTTAACATGGGTAACAAAACCCAAAACCCCTAACATTAGACCCCCTCATATACCAAAGATGAACAAACATGCCCAAAACCAAACAAAATTTTGACAAATTTTAAAAGTCCCATCATACATGTCGGGTCTTGATCTGAAAGTTGTAGTTCATCACTTAATTGTATACCCTAAAGCGAAACCTATGAGACAAAAGCTGAGAAAAATGCATCCCCAAATAGCCTTGCTGATCAAAATGGAATTGTAGAAGTTCTTAGATGCAAGGTTCATATGCTTGATCAACTATCCAGAGTGGGTATCGAACCTAGTACCTATTTCAAAGCCCACTCAAGGCATGTGAATCTACATGAATTTCAGAGACTTGAATAAAGCGTGTCCCAAGGATGACTTTCCACTTCCCAACATTGATATAATCATGGATATGATAGTCAAACATGATATTCTATCACTAATGGATGGGTTCTCAAACAAAAATCAGATCACGATAGCTAAAGAAGACCAACACAAGACATCATTCACCTGTCCGTGGTGAACATACTATTGGAATATGATGCCATTTAGGCTGGAGAATGTAGGACCAACCTACCAAAGGGTTATGACACTGATCTTTCACGACATGATTCATAAGATGGTGGAAGATTATGTGGATGACAAATTTGCTAAATCAAGGAAAAGATGAGATCATATATCAGCTCTGAGCTCCATTTTTTACAGGTTGGAAAAATACAATGTCTAACTTAATCCAAAGAAGTGTGTCTTCAGAGTACAATCAGGCAAGCACTTGGGGTATATCATGTCAATGAGAGGAACTAAGGTAGATCCCACCAAATTCAAGGAAATCCTCCAAATGGAAGCACCCAAGACATTGAAACAACTAAGAGGCCTAAAAGGGAGACTCCAGTCTATCCACCGATTCTTAGCATAGTTGGCAGAAAACCAACCCCATATTCTCATCTACTACACAAGGGGGTAGCATACAAATGGGATGAAAAATGTGACCAAGCATTGAACAAAATCAAGGAATACCTACTCACATTGCCAGTTCTAATGCTGCTGATTCTAGGCAAACCATTGATCCTATACATATCAGCAATAATAGAAGCTCTTGGTGCTCTCTTAGCCCATCATGATGAAAATGAAAGGGAGAGAGCAATATAATACATCAGAAAGACCATGGTAGGACATGAGCTAAATTGCACACCTATTGAGAAATATTGTCTAGTAGTTGTGTTTGCAGCTCAAAATTTTAGACATTACATGTTGGCGCATTAGATCAAGCTAATCATAAAAATAGATCTGCTCAAATACCTACTTTCCAAAGAAACTCTCATAGGACGGATGACCAAGTGGGTTATGGTCTTAATATATCATAACATTGAATATGTAGAGAGAAAGGACATCAAAGGACAAGCAATTATAGATCAACTAGTAGAGGGTCCTATATTTGCAGAAAACCCACTTGTCTTAGAGTTCCCTCATGAATCAATCTTCAACCTTAGTATAACAGATCACTGGAAGATGTATTTTGAAGGATCCAATACGCAACATAGGTCAGGGGTGGGAATCTTCTTCATCAGTCCACAATGGGACTGCATACCTAAGTCCTATAAGCTATCATTTCCATGCACAAACAATATTGCGGAGTACGATCCTCTTGTGATAGGGCCGAGGATTGTAGTGTAGTGGCAGATTATGGCTCTCAAGGTATATGGAGATTCACAACTCATACTCAGCCAGGTGAACAATGAATATCAAACAAAGGATAATAAGATGAATCCATACAAGAAATTGGTGGAGAGCCTCAAGGAGTTGTTTATTTATATTACATTTGAACAACTACCCAAAGAAAACAACAGAGCAATTGATGTAATGGAACGATTGGATCACTCCTAGAGATCCTGCACTGTAATGTCCCAAAATAGGAATTCCTCATAGAGAAACTTCTCATACGAGCATTCTGGGTACCAGAGTTTGAATTAGTGTGTGAAATCATTGGTATCGGTGATCCCTGGTACCATGACATCTACACCTACCTAAGAATAGGAGTCCTTCCCACTGACATAACCTCAAACCTCAAAAGAGATTTTGTCAAAAAGTCTTCACGTTTCTTCATCCTACAAGAAACCCTCTATGGTAGGAGCATCAAAGGGGCCCTATTACGTTGCCTAAATATTAAGGAAGCCTTGACTACTTTAATCAAAGTACACAATGAAATTTGTAGTTCACACTCGAGCAGTATGAATTTGGCTAAGAAACTTCTCAAGATAGGATATTATTGGCCCACAATGGAAAGAGAAGCTCATGACTTTGTCAAGAGATGTTTGCAGTGTCAGTAGCATGGGTACCTCATCCATGCACCATCTCAGGAGCTCCACCCTATTACCACACTATGGCCCTTTTCACAATGGTGGCTCGATCTCATCGGTAAAATCACCCCCACCTCATCCAATGGCCATAGATTCATCATTACCACAATAGAGTACTTCACAAAGTGGGTCGAAGCCATTCCCATGACCTACATAATTGAAAATTAGATATCTGAGTTCATCTTGAACTACCTTATTTTTCGATACATTGTCCCTCAAGCCATTATCTCAGACAGTGGGACACCTTTCAAAAATCAGGATTTTCGTGACCTTTGCCAAAAATTCAACATCCAACATATCTTTTCCACTTTGTATTATCCCCAAGGCAATGGTCATACATAAGCCACCAATAAAACCATTCTAAAAATTCTCAAGAAAATAGTCAATGATGTCGGTCGTGACTGGCATTTGCAGCTAAATCTTGCCTTATGGTCCTACCACACAAGAATTCACACACCAACAAGTACCACCCCCTTCTTTCTAGTCTATGAATTAGAGGCCATTCTCCCCATTGACATCGAACTCCCGTCCTTGAGGATATAACTAAAAAATCTCATTACAAATGGAGAATATCGAGTCGAATGGCTAAATGAGCTAGAGCTACTAGATGAACAACACATGGATGCCCTAAAGCACCTGCAAGTCTATCAGAACTTCCTCAAGCATAACTACAACAAGAAAATAAGGAGGCAGACCTTCCAAGTCGGCAAGCTAGTATTGAAGGAGAATAAAAAAAATGTGCCAAATTTGAATAGCAAGGGAAAGTTTGAACCCAATTGGTTGGGACCCTTCATCATCATTGTGAGCTATAAATTAGGAGCCTACCATTTGACAATGCTCAAAGGGGAGCTTCTGCAGGAGCCAATGAAAACTCCCATCTTAAAAAAAATTATGCCTGATCTTTTAAGGGTAAAATAGAAAAATACAAAAAAATATAAAAATATAAAAATCCAAAAAAATCAGAAAAAAGATAAAAATAGTAAAGAAAAAAATCATCCTCTAGTGAAAACCATTTCGATGGCGCTTTTGAGAAGTGCCTTGGTGAAAACCTGACAATTAGACGCCAAGTGTATATATAGCACTCTCCCTCCACCAGGATCTTCACAACTTTTTCTACATGCTCACTTATCTTTTACATTCCATTTATCCTTCCACCATCTGTTCACGTCTGTACCATAGATTGATCTTGTGTTCATATCATGATCCACCCTAGTAATACTTGGCACACTCCTAAGGTCAGTTTGTCCTACCTATATCGAAGTAGTCTATCACAACACACTGGGTACATGTTCCTGTACCTACATCAGATCAGATTCATGTATATTCTTGTGATCCTCCTTAAAAATCAAAAATAAAAAAACATCAAAAAATCAGAAAATCCAAAAACATTCAAAACATGTCAAAATCCAAAAACATGTCAAAAATCCAAAAAGTCAAAAAATAGAGTCATCCTATTGAACTATGTCATCTCTGATCTTGAATGTGGGAAAGGTTGATCTTTGATCATCCCCCGAGACACCCTAGGTCAGTCCTTTAGGAGTCTATCATAATAAGCTGGCAAGTCATCATTTGTTTATATCTTCATCTTGTAAATTGATCAAGTCCTCAGTTGAATGATGTGGTCTCTGTGTATATAACGTAGGTAAGGATAATCTATTGATCAGCTCCTGAGACCACTAAGATAGGTCTTTAAGTTAGTCTCTTGGTCAAAATCCAAAAAACATTGAAAAATCTCAAAATCCCAAAAATGACCTCAAAACATTTCAAAACATCAAAAACATCCAAATAAAAAATAAAAACCTAAAATGGTTCATCCATCTCATCTCACTTTTACTCGTAATAATTACCACTCATAATAAATCACCATCACTTTCACCCTTTGGTAAAACAATCAAAAGCAAGTCTAGCAAGTTTAAAAGTAAAAGTTCAATTGTCCAAGTCTCAACTCTAGATCAGTAAGTAAACAAGTTGGTCAACTCTTGGTATCAATAGCTTATCATCCACTCAATCCCATATCACCTGGCCACAACATCTCCTAGGATGCATCCTTCCTACAATGGACATCAACATCAAGCATCACTGTAGTTTAGTCTTGGCTAGTGGTATGAAGAACATTAGCTTTTTTGTTTACTTTATCTTTGTCTTTTTGACTTATCTTATTTTGTGCTCATTCCAATGACCTCTCGATGATGCCTAATCAAAATTTTTTAGAGAGAAAGGAATGGAGCAACGATCATTATATTTTTATCTACTGTGCTTGTTGGATGTTCTTGTAATATAACTTGGTCATGCATGCTTTGTGTGGTTTGTAGGGAAGGCGTTTTAGATGTCTTGTTGACCACATAGGAAGGATTTATTTTCTATGTTTTCGTTCAAGATGTTTAGCATATCTGAACTACATTATGAATAAGGTTTCGTATGTTAGGTGTGAACAAGAGTACTCCTATCTGATTGTTGAGTCAAAGTCCATCACACTAGGTGCAACGCCATCCTGGTTCTTTATACCTTGATGCATCATACTTATGTGTGTTATCAAAAATAAGGAAAGTTATGCTCTTTATTTATTCCATCCCTAGATAAGAAATACATCATCATCATTCATCATCATATCTAATAAATTCTCAACGACTCATAGACTTGTTCGACTTTTGCATCATCTCAGATTCAAGGGTTGATCCCTCTCATTCTTCTATCCTCTTTCACACTAAAATAGTGTCATTTCATCAATGCATCCATCCCGCATTCATAAAAAATCTATACTCTCATCCTACATAATCATGTCATATCATCATAGGACAACATCATCTATCTCATGCATCTCACATGCATTGCATCATCATTTAATTTGTTTAAAATAATATAGATTTGTTATTCTAATCATTTTACAAACATCTCATTTGCATCATCATTATCATATACATTTGGTAGTCTAACCATCCATACATCCATCTTGAACCTTTTTGTTGTGAGATCGACCCTCAAATTGAAATTTTCTCTAAATCTCTCGAGGGGGCAATGTACCAATGTACTTCTTTTCACTAGGGCATTCAAATTTTTTTTTTTTTTTTTTGAATTTTGGTCTCGATAGTTTTATTATTTGAATCAATGCAATAGGTACATTCCTTCAAAGAGAGGCAAAATGCAGACATGAAAATCGACATCATGCATCTAATGTTCTTGATTTAATTAAATAAATCAAATTTATTTAATTAAATTCCTAATGTTCCTCATTTAATTAAATAAGTCAAACTTATTTAATTAAATTTCTAATTTTCTTAATTTAATTGAATAAATCAAATTTTATTTAGGGTATGTGCAGGATCATCATGGAAAAAATAGGTCCTTAAGTGGCGATAAAAATTCCAAAAATCAGAGTTAGGCAACTTGAGGTAAAAATTTGAATAAGTTATCTATACTATTTCAAAAATATGTAACAATAGAATCTATACAAAATTGAACGTAGTTTCTAAACTACTAGGTTTATTTATTTATTTTATATCTATTTGGTGAAAATTTAAAATTTCAATACAGTAGTACTTAAATTTAAGGGAAAAATTAAGTAGGTGTTTGTCTGACCACCCTAACCACAATAAAATGATAATATTTTTTTATAGGATTTTAGATATTACTAGAGGACTCATGTCTCGATGTGATGCATATTTTTTTGTAATTTTTTCCAAGTAAGTAATTAATTATGATTTTTTATTACAACTTTTCAAAAATATAAAAACTCGTATGTCAGACCACCTTAACTTGGTCAAAATTTCATGAATTTTTTATTTTTTTAATCCTATAGTATGTGAAAGCTATAGATGTTTTTCAATCAACCTATCAATCAAGACTTTAGTTGTAATTGAAATATAAAATGAATAATAATAATTTATTAAATTCAAAGTAAAGCATAATTTAGTTTGGTGGAAAGCTATGAATATCCTTCAAAAACCCTTTTCATTTCATCAGTTTTCGGTAAATAAAAAGCCGTTAGCCACATGGGCTATCATATCACTTACATATCACCACTTTTTGGCCCATCATGATCCTGTAGATACCCTTTAATTAAATTACTAATGTTCAGATTCCTCTCATTTTAATTTAAATAAATCCAAAAAATCTAAATAAAGTGTCATATCAACTAAACCTCCATCTAAGTTAATCAAACCCTGATTAAATCCTAACACTAATCATCTTTTCTCTAGCTTTTGCAACATGCACATGAAATTCATTTTAAATAATTATTTAATTATCTCTATTTTCCCCAACAAGGCATATTCCCAAGGAATATTCCCTCATTAACTCCATTTGTTTGAATTTCTTGTCCAAACAAATTTTCCCTCCAAAATATCTCAACCATATGCATTTAAAGCCTTTTTTAAAATTTCAAACTCACCTGATTCCATTTACTTGCACAATCTCCAAAATGTGCTCATTCCTTCTCCAATCACATGTGGACAAGTGGCCTTCTCTCATTGGCTGGTCTTGGTCTTTTGTCCCACATTCATCCAAATCCTTCAATATTCAACTCTTTAATCTATAAATTCATGGCACTTCTACATCATTTTCATCCATAATTTGAGTATTCTTATTATAGGTATTTTGAGTTCATCATCTTGCATCTCTTATTCATTTTCATCTTGAAGCTTATCAAGGATTGGGAAAGGGCTCTTTTTCATATCAAAGCTGTACCAATCCACTATGGGACAGGTATGCACTATGCTTTTATTCATGATTTCATTTGGTTTACTTGATCTTTTGATTGCTTTGATTGCATTATGAGGCATGTTGTAGTATTTCATAGGAGTAGTTTATTTGTGTGGTTTTTAAACTCACCATAGTAATGTATGTATAAGTTTTTAGCTATCTTGTAGATTTACATCCTCACAGTGACTTATAGAACTTTGGCCTCTACTTTTTGTTGGTTGGTATCTATGTGGATCTTTGACACTTAATATTGTTTGTATGTGCATATATATCAATTTGTAACAATTGCAACTGTATTTTTAGAATACTGCATGTTAAAATCACTTGAAAGAGAATTGTATGTAATTTGAACCCTATGTGTAAATCATGAAGACTCATGGCCTTAAGAAAAATCCCCAAGAAAGAAAGGTAGAAAAGACTGGTGGGGAATTTAATGGAGTATTGTATATATCATACACTGTTAAAATTACAAAAAATTGATGATTTTTATATATCATTCCCTAGATTGCAATGTTATATTTTATACAAATACATTTATAATAGCATAATGAAAATATTGTGATAATTTTAGGGGAAATTGGTATCTTGATAAAGAGCTTTGTATAAATAATCAACTAGATAAGCTGAAAGGATAGTTGTACACACATGGAGAAATCCAATGGGCAGAGTAGAGTATATATATATATATATCTGTGTGTGTGTGTGTGTGTATGTATATATATCTATATGTACACACATAACACACACACACATAGGGATAATTGTATACATATATAAGTCCATCGATGTGTATATAAATCTATATGTATGGATGCCTATGAGAAGAAAAACTTGTTTTGAACATTATAGTTTCACATTCCTTGTATTCTATGCATTTAATTAGTCCAAAGTTGTGTAGCTATCTTCAATTTTTCCATTTTTTCCCTATTTACCCTAAGATTATTTATGCTATTAAATTGAGTTTCTTTATTTAAAAAATTTCACCCTTTTGAATGTCATGCTACACACACATGCACATACAATTTCCCCCACATATGACATTTTCTTTAAAACTCCAGATATAGAGGACCAATTGCAAATATACGAATTTGTAAAGGGTGATAATACATTTAAACATTTTGATTCTCATGGTACATGAACATATACATATGATTGCACCCACATATCTTTCTTTAAAACTGCAAAAATATAGGAGCAATCAAATATATGTATGTGTAAAGGGCCAGTATAAAGCTATAAAGATATTCAATGTTTATATGCCTACATTTTTCGTCTCTATTATTGTATGAATGGAAATTGCAAGGTATTTCCCGTGATCACTTGTTATATGTGTACATCTTTGGCATTATGTTTATCAGATGGGAAAATATTGAAGACTAACAAAAATAAAATCTAGAACTACTATTTGGGTTGCCAGGATATGGGTACAATTCAGCCATAGTATTGAACAATATTCCATTTAGATCTTGTTAAAAAGAAAGCATTTAATAGTGCAACATGTGGAACATTTTCATAGAAAAGATGTAATTTTTTTTGTATCCACCCAGTACAATGTATTTATCATAGCTGAATACATTGAAAAATACTGAAAATAGTGCATAGAACTATTTCAAGTAATGACTTGTTATATCTACACATCTTTTGTGGTGTGTTGGTCAAATCCAAACATACTAAAAAATTAAAAAAATAGGATACAAAATAGAATTCTACAACATTGCAATCAAATGTTGTTAATAACAAAGCATTTAACAATGTAGTATGTCGAACATGTTCATAGCAAAGCTATAAAATTTTCTATACTTTGCCACTACAATCTATTTATCATTACTGAAAACATTGAAAAATACCAAAAACAATGAATAGAACTATTTCAAACAATCAGTTGTCATATCTGCACATCTTTGGCATTATGTTGATTAGACCCAAAAAAAATTAAAAATAACTAAACCACCAAAATGATAATGCTAAGAGGGAAAGAGGATTCCCCAATTAGGCCCCTAGGGTGTTTTACCTAGGAGCTTAGATGGAAGAATGGCACTCTTTCACACTAATGATGTTCTTTTTGGAAAGTTCATTGAAAGGATAGGGGTTGAATAGGGTAATTTTTGTGTGTGATAGAATGTGTCTAAGTGTTGTAATGTAATGAAACTAAACTAATTATGAAATGAAAACAAAATAAAATGTAAACTATATGCAAAGTAAGCTAAATGACCTAAATGTATGCAAACTAGAAATAAACTAGAAAAGATAGAAATGGTGCACCTGAGAATTGAAAGTTGTAGAAGAGGAGCTCTGGAGTGCTCTAGAATCTATTGGAAATCTTCACAAGGAAACTTACGCTAGAATGGGCAACCTAGTCCTCATCATGGGAAACATTTCTAGAATGGGTTTTTGGTACTAGGGTATCCAGAAATACAAAAACCCTTTTTCAGGCTTGGCACAGGGACAAGGTTGCGAATGACGGCAACCTAGTCCTCCTGGTGCTTTCAGGAGTTTTGAGGTCTGAATCTATAGTCCCCCACTTTCACTTCTCTTTTTGATAGAGACCCATGTCCGAATCTTCTAAAAATGACCCGCAAGTTATCTTTTAGCTCCTCCTAGGGTTTGATGACTTGATTTGATGTAAATGGAATGATGGTACCCTTTTCAACACTTTAATCCTTGCTAAATATACATACAACCTGCAAAGAACACATGCAAAGAGAAGGAAAGGGTCAGAGTTAGAGATTAGGGGTTTACCTTAGTGAAACCACATGATGGTAATCAAACCCAAATGAAATAGAAAATAAAGGGAGAGATGATTGAATAGAATACAAATGTAAACACTCACCAAACCCTTGTTATAGATGTCTACAACATACGAGAACCAGCTCCATTGGATGTTTCTTAAAGTGCCTTGTGCTTGAATGCTTGCTTGAGAAGATTGACTTCTCTAGTGCTTGTGAAGATGATATGATGTTAAGGGGGGGTGAAATGAGGATGAAAACCCTTATTTATGCATACTATGCCCAAATTTCCTGAAAATAACACACGATAGGCCGACCTTAGGGTTTTAGAGGAAAATTCCTGTTAGATTTTTATTTTAATTTTTGAATTTTATGTCAAAAGGGACTAGGTCGCCCAAGGTGGTGACCTACTCCACTTGGAAAAATTCAAGTGGTCATTGGGAATTAAGTGACATGGAATGATGATTATTGGGCTTGCCTCCTGAAACACACTTAAGTTGGGCCTAAAATTATATTAAGGGACAATTTTTTCATTAAAAAGGGTTGAATTAATGATGACAAGCCTAGAAAAGTGTGAGGGTAAATTACAACACCTTAAAACACTTTAGAATAAGGCTTGGAAAATGGTTATTTAGGTGAATTATTGTAGAAAAGTCCTAGAAAAGTGAGGAAATGCGTTACACCACTTCACAAAACCCTTGTAAAAATTTGGTAGGTTGTTGATTTGTGAGCGTTTAAGGACTAATGTGAATGTTTTGGCCACATTACAACATTAGATCAAAGAAAAACAAGGCCAAAATCCAAGGGAAAAGGCCCAATTGAGTGAAAAAGTGTCAAGGCCACACTTTTTGGTGACACGACAACCCAATAGAATTCAACTATAGTATTCAAAGGTGTAGCATTTTATATGTTAATAATAAATTTTTTTATAATGTAGTATGTGCAACATGTTCATAGAAAATTTGAAAAATTATTTGCACTATACCAGTATAGTGTGTCTATAAAAAATCAATACATTGAAAAACATCGAAAAGAGTGCACAAAACTATGGTAAGAGCTTCAAAGCACATGGTCATAATTTAATGAAACCATTCAATAGTATCCTTCCTATTATGCTAGTAATTACAATGAAATATTGAATGTATTAGTTTGTGTATGCAACGATTAGATCCATAGTATGGGTTTTTTTTTGTTATTGGAGATAATATTGCTATTCAATGATTATGAAGGGAAAAATTGAATTTGTAATAGGAATGCAAGAAATAAAAATACCAACATATAACAAGAGTCAAGAATCATAGTGACAATGCAGATGAAAAACAATGTGGGCACCATATTAAGATCAAAAGCATGGGAGCCCAATGAATGTGCAAATATATATATGAAAACATAGGAATAAATTACGTTCATATTTGCAAAAAACAAGTCTTAGCATCCCACACTAAGCATAAAAAAGGAAACACAAAGAGAAATTAGAAAAATTAGAAAAATGCAGTCAAAGAGTGGGCTCACTATTGCAACCTTTTTCTAAAATAGGGGCATATACCTTCAATATATCTAAAAGCAATGGTTTACACTTTCCTTGGAAATCAAGTTTTGGTGCTTTCATAATGGTTGTTTTAAGACGCTCCTCACAATTGTAATTTTTTGTTTCGATGAAGCCAGTAAAGATTTAAGGTTTACAAACAAGGCCTTTAATAAAAGCATAATTTTTTTATAGATTCTAAGCTATGCTACAACATGTAGAGGTGTTTTTCTAGGATTTTTAGTAAACTAATGGCAGCTCCATCAAAAGCAATACACTAAAGGCCGATAGAATGGTCTTGTAGCTTCAATTGTAGAAGGTAGCGATAGTTGCATTCCTCGATTTCCATCTGGTAGCGATCATAAAACAAAACATTAGCATGGGGGTGTGTGAATTTTATTTTGCATTCTTTCCCATTAACCAACAAGGGGCAAGAAGGATAATAAAAGACTTAGTTTTTACAATTTCAATGGTTGATTTAAAACTTGCTTCAGTAGTTTCTATAAAGCCAAGGCATTTGTTTAGATGAATGCAATAGTAACTCTATCATTTGAAAGATGAAGCCTACGATGTCCAGAAGAAGATGAAACCAAATGTTCTACTTTGATTGGGCCTATGGATCTGAGAGTGTTTTCCTCAGGAATAGAAGTGTTAATGTCGAGGACTATTATTGTTGATGTGTTGATAAATTTTCCATTAAACTAGCCTACATGGCCACCCTGCACAACAACTATGACTACATCACTAGAAAGATACATCTACTCCAAGACATCACCTTTTTCTTGCTAACTTTGAACCCACAAATTAACATCAATGAAACAAGAAGAGATACCATATAGTTTAATAGTTCACTAGATTGTTTCGGATCCATTTTTCCTACAAACAGTTGGTATGTAGCCAATAGGGACTACAATGCCAATAATATCAAACAAACTATTATCACTATATAATTGGTTATCTCACTAATTGGAAGAAAGGCTGAGGGTTTTTTTGTCACAGAGATGTCATCTTCACATAGTTTAGTGTTGAATTTTTGTTTGAGACAATCCAAATTACTATTTAATCTATTGAATTTTTTATTTGCTTCCTTCACGGAACCTCTTGATATGAAATAAGTTGCACCTATCCTAACTCTACCATAATGTAGTTATTTAGCAATATCATCAAAATAAGTAATGTAAATTTTTGTCCCTTTCATATCTATAATGTCAAAACTAAAAGGTTGGCCTCCACCTCTTTGTTTATGGAAAGGGTACATCTCTCTGATAAGTGTTACACGCCCTTTTACTGTCCAAAATTTTTGATAAATGTTCAAAGCTTTAATAGGGTTGATATTTGGAGGATTGTTTTGTTGTTGAGGGGACAACTACACACCAAACTTAGGGGTCCATTTAGAAGGAGAAAGTGACTATGGTCCCAATATTTTCTCTTCTTGGTGTTTGAAGAGATACCTAGGCATCCCAATGATTTGACAGTCTGACATAATTAAAACTAAGCTGAATATAATTAAGGCCCTTAAAAACAAGGAAAATAATATATTGGACACATTATATTAGGCACATATGAAGGAGAAAGTGAATTTTAAAAAATACAAAAGAAACAATGCAGCCCACCTTGAATCTTGGACATTTCTACAAATGTAGTCTCCAAAAGATACGAGGGACCCTATTTTCAAGGCACCTGGAAACAACAAGTCATTGCATTTGGAAAGTAGAGTTCCTATTTGCATATGGTGTCCATGAGAGAAGACAACCTTGTATCGTTCAACCTGTGCTTCATCACCACCAAAATTTTTAAAGGACAAGAGTTTAAGGACCAAAGAGGGAATGGAATCTCCAGTATTGAGCGAACGAATTGCAAATGAAGTCAAATTTGGTTGTTTCTTTATAGCCTACAAAGACAAGTTCAATTGAGGAAAATGTACTTGATCACACCAAATGGATAAAAGGAGTAAGAAAAATAGAGGCTGCAAAGAGATTTTTTTATGTGCTAGAAAAGGTCAATGTGTATCTACTTCCACATCTATATGATTTACCAGGGTCAGCTATGTGTGTATACACCTAAAGGCCAATAAAATTGGAAACATAAACAAGAAAGGGTATGTGGTGTGCATTTTTGTATTTTAGAATCATAAAATTAATTAAACTGAAAGGCAATGTTCAGGTTGAATACAAAAGAGGAAGGAAACAATAACAAAAAATTTACAACAGGTATAACAAAAAGGAAATATAAACATACATAATCAAGATCTGGAGGTTGGTAGTTGGTACCCTCAGAGTCAGACTTAATAGTAGAACCTATGGGGGATGTGACCAAATCAATATTGGGGGCTTTTGAGACCCATCAACAAAGCCTGATTCCACAGACATAGTCGTGGGAACTTTTATAGGGAGGAAATGCTGCAATTTTAATTGACTGATTGGGAGCTCTAATTCACAATAGAAATAAAAGATTAATGTATTGCAACATCCAATGGAAACTTGTAGACAACTTAGAAATATCAATAATCTACCAACCATTTTACTAATTTTATTAAATGAAAATGGGTATAACCATTCCACTTTTAATACTCTCTAAACAACATGAGATACAACAAAAAGAATAAAAATGATAAATACATATTTATATATCCTTATATGTATCTGTTTATCTTTGAGGTTGCTTATATATGAATAGATGCATTGTTTACTATATTTCTATATATACCTATATGTAGATATTTATATATTTTGCTAGCTGGTCCCTTCATCCTTTCTAATCCAAACAATAGGATATACAATAATAAGAAGAAAAATGATTAAGTTTATATATGCATTGAATTTCCCCTTTGTTTGCACATTTAAAAAAACACATATAAATAGATATATATATCCATATGTAAACATGTATACATCCATTTATATATACACTGCTATATCTAAGTAGATGTGTATACTATATTTATTTTTGAATATGCAGTCATTGACATGCCAAGAAAGGACCTCCATAAAAATGGGCATAATGTCAAAGGTGCACAGTGATAAGAAGGAACAATAAGAAGAGGGTGAAAGTTCTGCAAGTCAACAACATGTTTTAAACATTCCATCCTATTAACATATATATGGAAGAAGGGGCTCTTGGGCACCTTGGAAAACAAAAGGAAAATGGTAAATGGTTGTTCATGGTATTGGACAATGACAATGAAGATGGCGGGATCAAGAAAATGAAATATTCAATGTTTGTAGCCTTAAAAAATTACATTGTTGCTAGCTTGAACTATACTTTTGTGCACTAATTTTGGTGTTTTTCAATGTATTCAGTTTCAATAAGCACATCACACTAGCAAGGTGCAAACAATTTTATAGCTTTCTTATGAAAATGTTACACATGTTAGAGTAATTGGACATTTACTTTATTAATTAAACAATATTTGTTTAATTATATAAATTTCCCTTTTACCTCTTTTCAGTTAAGCTAACATTAGGTGCATAATTATTAATTACTTTATTAATTATTATTGTGCAAGCCTAGGGTTTTCCTTTTTAGGGTTTTCATCTATATGTAGTTGAAAACTATCTTTTGTATCAATAATTCATTTTACATTTTGTGTGAATTCATGGCTCCACATTCTTGAGCATTTTCCTTTGTTGCTTCTCTTTGTTTCTCCTTGTAACAGGTTATTTGCTTGCAAAGATCTTTTGGGATTCTGTGGTGTTGTATCTTCTCAACTCCAACAATGTAGGAGTTGAGAAAATACAACACCACAAACCTCGAAGATCACTTGCATGCAAATAACCTATCACAAAAGAAGAGATGGAGACAAGCAAGCAAGGGTTCTCTGAAAATTGAAAATGTATATATCAGAGAGAATGAGAGAATGAATTGATATAAAATACAATGGGATCAATCCTTATAAAGAGGAGATCATGCAAACCCTAACAAAACCCTAATAGGAAAAACTCTAATAGAAGCCCTAATAGGATAACATTTAATAATTAATATAATTATTAAATGTCACTTTATGCAAACTAATGTGAAATCTTAAGAAGGGAATAGAGGTGACTTAATCAACATAATTAAGTTAATACCTTTACTCTAACACCCCCCCCTAAGATGAGCAACAATGCAGCTACAAACAAATGCAGAAAAGAAAAGGTAACTACAATGCAAGAAGGCAACATGGGTCCCGGCAACTAGGCCAGATCAGGTACCCAAATACAACCAAATCTCTGTAAAATGGAGAAATAGAGAAAACCTCATGGGAAAAACTCTACTCCAAAAAGAGAAGAAGAAAGCCAAGAAGAATAACATCACTGAAGTAGAAGAAGCTGCAAACAACTGTCGAAAGATGACTACTATGGTGCTGAAGAACCTCCACTGAAGATAAGATGATCAGGAACAAGAAGACAATAATCTACATAAGTGCCCATATGACACTACTCGAATCAGATGGCAAACAAAGGAAAACACTTGGAACGAAGATATAGATGGTACAAGAACCAATAGTCTGAAACACTGGTCAACTGAGAATGGAAGATCCCTTCCAAGGTGAAACCAAGGAAGAATTAGCATGAACAATATAATAACCCCCTCATAATGCTGAACTGGTAGAGCTTGACAGATCCACTAAAATGATGTGAAACACCCTGTAGTGCATGAAGAAGAAGATACATCTAAAAGTGCACAAGATAGCACCTGCAATGAAAAAAGTGGTGTGCAAAACAAAGCACACATGCATGAGGCTGGAATCATATGGATCCATGGTCATCATGGAGGGACACTCATCGGACAAAGGTGTGATGGCAAACAAAGGAAAACTACACAACCCCCCATGGTATGGATTCAATGTCATCATGGAGGGATACTCACCAGACAAAGATGTGACGGAAAAACAAAGGAAAACTACACAACCCCTCATGGCACTTTATAATATCAGTGCAAGTACAAAATATGGCACAACCTTATGTGCAAAATCTTCAAAAGATGCATGTACAATAGTGTGGCACATTATCTCAATGCGTTTACATAAAAGATAGCTTGCAAATGATGCTCAAAATGTCCTCAAAGGACAAAATGCAAGAAATACATGAAGAACAAAGCATCCCCTATGAACAAAAAGTTTCCAAGAGCAAAAATGTCCAGGTAATCCACCAGAGTGGGAAAACACAAATAACTGAATAAAAAATACTTGGAGTGAAATCTGGAAAAATGGCTTGGATGAAACTGAAGAGCTTGGAAATATGGTTCCAACGCCGCTGAGATTGCAAAAAATGGAGAAATTGATCAAAAGTTATGAGCTTGAGACTGAAAATAGCTCCTTTGTCTTCAACTAGTTGTAGAATGCACCAACGAAAAAAAGAAGTGATGAGACTCACACCACTGGAAAGATGAGAAAACCAGCTTAGTGACAATATCTCGTTTGCCAAAAACTGATATCGTATGCCCAAGTTATGGCCTCCAGAATAAATCAGCTCCAAAGAGGGAAAAAACCTAGTGCTGGGTTTAATTTGACGGTCATACAGCCATCGCAGCAAAAACACTGGGTTAAATTTGATGGCCAAATGACCGTCACCGTAAATGCACAACTGGGCTTATTTTGGTACCGTCGTCGGCGGACTATCAGACCGTCGGTTGGCAGAAGGCCGCCGAGGTTGGCAGTATGCCGACCGGCATACGGTAGGGCCCGCAGGCCTGCGGATGCAGGTACCTACGGGTACCCTCGTACCGGGCCGGCAAGCCCTTAAACTGCGAAAAAAGTTTGCTTTTTTTTTCTTGATTTTTTTAATAAAAAAATCAATACATAAACTGCATTTTGACAAATGTTTTTTTTTGCAAAATAAAAAAATTTGATGAAAATATTTCTGAAAAATAGGTGGAATTTTTTTTCTGAAAAATAAAATTTACCAAGCAGGCGATGGCCGTACGGCTGTATTGCAAAAAATTTTTGCCTCAGATTTCGACTTTGTCCAAAAAGAATGAATGGACAATTGATTTAAGAGTTTTGGACCACTGTGGATGCAATGGCAATGTCCGTTTGAGTTGAAAATGCTTCAAAATTGCAGGTGTGCACTAGATCAAGAAAACATGCCTCAAACCTTTGAAGCTCCAAGAATCTTCACAACAAGAATAGGAAGCAGCAGGTGTGGAGCTCTGATACCATGTAGGAGTTGAGAAAATACAACACCACAAACCCAGAAGATTACCTGCATGCAAATAACTTGTCACAAAAGAAGAGATGGAAACAAACAAGCAAGGGTTTTTTGAAAACTAAAAATGTATATATCAGAGAGAATGAGAGAATGAATTGATATAAAATACAATGGGATCAATCCTTATAAAAAGGAGATCATGCAAACCCTAATAAAACCCTAATAGAAGCCCTAATAGGATAACATTTAATAATTAATATAATTATTAAATGTCACTTTATGCAAACTAACATGAAATCTTAAGAAGGGAATAAAGGTAACTTAATCAACATAATTAAGTTAATACCTTTACTCTAACAACACATACTACACAAAGAAATGCTCTATTATTAAAAACATCCCAATGTTATATCATTGAATGTTATGGTTGTATTGTAGTGATTTTCTCACAACCAAAATAATACTTATATATGCTATTTTTAACTCTTTTTAAATCAAGTCTACATAAATATGAATAAAGATAGTATACACATCTATTTAGATATACATGTGTATATATAAATTTTTGTTGCATTGTAAAAAGAGCCACAGTGGTCTTGTTTTGTATATATGGATATCTATATATCTACCTATATGTATATTTTTAAATATGAAATGAGGAATCCAATACACACACACACACACACACACACACACACATATATATATATATATGTGTATATGTATTTATCTATGTTTCATGGAATCCAATACAATTTCCCTTTTTGTCTATAATATTTAGTAGCCAATAAGTGTTATTCTAACACCTCTTATACAATTTCTCTATTTGTCTTCAATATTTACTACCAAAGAACACAGCTTGAATCTTGTATCAATATGTTTCATGATATTTTATTTTCTCATTTGTTTGAAACTCCCTACAACAAACTGCTTAGGGTTGTTTCTGATAGCCGTGGAGCTTGCTAATTACGTGGGTTGGTGGTGGTGGAGTTGGTTTCCTTGATACATGGAATCAAAATGGTAATTTTTTTTCTACATGAGGGTTAATGCATCTTGACATTGTTGTACAATGATATAGGAGGGAGTAAATACAATATTCAATGTTGTAGTGTGAGAAAGTATAAAAACATACATGGGAAAAGGTTGGAAAATAACATTGGATAGCATTAATTTTCACATAAAGTTCACATTCCACACCATTCCTTTTCAATGGATTGTAAGTTAAATTTATACAGAGCATGTACCAAGCAATAAGCTATACAAAATGTATATAGCACCAAACATGCACAGAGATAGCAAGGAACTATATCCAAAGGCCGAAAAAAATACACAAACCAAAAAAATTGAAAGCAGTCCAAAGGTACAAGTCAATGTCATGTTTGTAGTTTATACCAATCTACAAAAATTTCAGAATTTTGAAAGTTGAAAATAATTCTTATCACAAGGAAAATTGAATAAGAAAATCCTAAAGTGTCATGCCAAGAAAAAAATACATGAGGACACAATCCTTAATTAAATGCACAAAAAAATTACTTGGGTTAAGATATGAAGAATACAAGAGCTAAACTATGGAAATGAACAACTTGTTATAGGGAGCTTCAAATAGATGAGAGAAATACAATATCAAGAAACATATTGATACAAGACAAGCAATCTATGTAATAATTGGCTTGTCAATTCAAAATTCAAGATATATTATTCAACACTAAATATTATAGACAAATAGGGAAACTGTAAAAGAGCTATTAGAAACACACTTAATAATCATAGGAAAATGACAGATGATCGAAAACCCACATTAAATAGAACTTAAAAACATGGAGAATAGAAGAGGTGAACTACAATAATGAATAGTTTGTTATGGGGAAGTGGGAAAACAATATCATGAAACATATTGATACAAGATAGGCAATCTATGTAATAGTTGGCTTGTCAATTCAAGGTTTGAGCTACATTATCTAATACTAAATATTATAGACAAATAGAGAAATTGTAAAAGAGTTGTTAAAAAAAAACTTAAGAACTTTAAAATATGGAGAATAAAAGAGGAAAACTACGATAATGAACAATTTGTTATGGGATATTGAAAAAATGATTAGTTTGAAACATATTGAAACAAGCAATCTATGTAACAGTTGGCTTTCCAATTGAAGATTCGAGCTACACTATTTGGTACTAAATATTATAGACAAATAGGGAAATTGTAATAGAGCTATTAGGAAAAAACATAAGAATCATATGAAAATGATAGTTGATTGGAAACCCACATTAAATACAACTTTAACATATGGAAAATAGAAGAGGGAAACCATGATAATAAACAGTTTGCTTTGCAAAACTAAAAAAAATAATATCATAAAACATATTGATACAACACAAGCAATCTATGTAACAGTTGGCTTGGCAATTCAAAATTCAAGATACATTATTTGACACTAAATATTATAGACAAAACAGAGAAATTGTAAGAGAATTATTAGAAAAACACTTAAGAATCATAGTTAAATGATAGGTGATTGAAAACCCACATTAAACATAATGATACAAGACAAGCAGTCTATGTAAGAGTTGTCTTGTCAATTAAAAATTTGAGCTACTTTCTTTTGTAGTAAACCCACATCAAATAGAACTTGTAAAGCCAATGGGTAGAAATACTCTGTGCAAAATGTGTATAATGCCATAGACTTAATTGAAAATTCAAGCTACATTACTTGGCATTAAGTATTATAGACAAATAGAGAAATTGTAAAATAACTATTAGAATAACACTTAACAACCACTAAACTAATTTTATCTTGAATATCTTTATGCTTTCATACTAACCCTCTACATATATATATATGCAATTACTCCTATGTTAATCTACAATTACTCCTTTGTTAATGGGTATAACACCAAAGATGCATAGAGATAACTACAAATAATAAACGAATGGTCAAAACATTACTAACCCTAACCATATTTTTTGACGAAAGAAAGAAGATTTAATTGCAATTTGTCCATCCATACAGAGCCATAATCTCTTTGAAGTCTCCAAAATGGGTATAACGTCGAAGATACAAACATATAACAAGGAACAATAAGCAGAGAGAGAAAGAAATGAACAATAAATTAATCATTTATCTAAAATACCCATGTAAAATGACTTACAGGTTTCAGAGCAAAACTGTTTGAAAACCCTCCAATCTGCAATAAAACGGAGCTGAAAGTGACAATTTTTACAATAGTCTGCTATCAAACCAACACCAAAATGGCTCTTTCGACAATGCAACTTAATCAATATATTTTCTCGCACATTTCCAGGTATACTTTCCCATAGTGCAACATTGAATATTGCATTTACTTCCTCCCATGCCATCGTACAACAACGCCAGGATGCATTAACCCTCACACAAGAAAACACTTACCATTTTTTTTCCATGTACTGAGGCTACCAAATCCACCACTCCCAACCCATGTAATTAGCAAACTCCACGTCCTCATAAACAACCCTAGGAAACTTGTTGCCGACCATCAGTGATTATTAATTTTTGGCACAAAGAAATTCTATTCATGACTAGGTTGATGAAAATATCAAGGGAAATTTCACACAAATAGCCTATTGACTAAAAATAAAATTACTAGAATACGGAAATGTGAAGGATCATCATGGAAAAAATAGACCCTTAAGTGGCAATAAAATTTAGAAAAATAAAAGTTATACAACTTGATGTAAAAATTTGAATAAGTTAACTATATTATTTCAAAAATATGTAAGAATAGAATCTATTGTAAATTGAATGTAGTTTCTAAACTACTAGGTTTATTTTTATTTTGAAAAAATCTATTTGGTGAAAATTTGAAATTTCAATGCAGTATTACTTGAATTTGAGGGAAAAAATAAGTAGGTGTCTGTCTAACCACCCTAACCACAATAAAATGATAATATTTTTTTATTATATTTTAGATATAAGTAGAAGAATCATGTCCCGATGTGATGCATATTTTTTTATAATTTTTTTATGAGTAAATAATTAATTATGGTTTTCTTATTACAACTTTTAAAAAATATAAAAACTCGTACATCTGACCACCTTAACTTGGTCAAAACTTCATGAAATTCAATTTTTTTATTTTTAATCCTATAGTATGTGAAGCATAGAATGTGACACATGTTTCAAATTCCAAAAATGTGATACCCTTTGAAAGCTATAAATATTTTTCAATCAGCCTATCAATCAGGACTTTAGTCATAATTCAAATGCACATACCAAATGCATAAGAAAACAATTGTAAAACAATGAAAAAGAAACTACACAATTAAAAAAGAACTAATAAAAATGAATTAAAAAATGAAGACAAAAAATGACGAAAGAAATTTATAAAAAACCAAATACATATACAAACAAACAAACAAAACAAAATACATACCCATATTGCAATGCATACAAAACCTTAAAAAGAAAAAAGAAAAACAAACACAAAAATTAAAAATAAACACAAAATTAAATAAAAACAAAACATACATGAAACATATATTTTGATGTGATCATGAACACCACTACTAATGGAGATCGCTTCGACTATTCTACAAAAGAAAATACAAAGAATTCTTCCTTGCAAGGAAGGAAGCTTAGAATCAAACAAAATCTTTCTTGATGCATTCAATGCATTTATATTCTTATACACAATATTAAATATATCTTTTTTTAGTAGGACAATAAAAAATATTATGCCAAATCACCAACGTTTAGGAGAGATTGATATTGTTGTTTCTTCTCTTCATTTGCTTCTTCTCGAATATTATTGTCTATCCTTCTAAACCCTACATTTTTTTTCTTTAACTGTGGCGGGCATTACAGTGCAATGCAATATTCCACAAGGTCGCAAAAGCATCGTAATTCTCAGGCTAAATGCTGATTTAATAGAAGTTACTAAAAATATTACCCATTTTTTCTCTCCTATTCCCTATCATTCATTTAAACAATCTCTCTTGAGGTACCCACATGATTGAGACATTTGAGCTATAAATGCTACCATGTTGCTTCCGACCGAGTCAAGAATATGCCACAAATACCTCTTTAGATGACCTGCATTATTTAGCCAAAGAAGCAGTTTCTCAGAAGAGAAAGAAGATAAAAGGATTTCCAAAATGCCATGGATAGAAAAGAATTTTTTTTGCAGCTAATAGGCCCATTTGGAATTGTGGGAGAGGCCTTCAAAATCATTCATTCTCAAGATATTTTATTGGTGAACATCACTCTAGTGTTCATTCTTCCTTTAACATTGATAAATGTGGTACACGGTTTAATGGTAAGGCTTCTTCCCGCTAAGATTATTTCTAGCTAGGCTACTGAAGACAAGAAGCTACCTATTCTTGAATTGACGAAGTTCCTAGTGCTGCAAATTGTGTACTTATTACTCTCTTATGCGGTACTGATGCTGTCCATGGCGGCTATGGTGTACACCGTGGCCACCATTGACATGGGCAACCACAAACCCTCCTTGGCGGGGGTTATGAGACTCATACCTAGAGTATGGAAACGAATGATGATAACATGCCTGTAGTATTTTATCATTGATATCTTGATTTATATGGCTTTATATTTTTCTCTATGTTTAGTAGCATTGGGATTCGTACTATTGGGTAATTCTTATGGGATAGTGTTTGCTATTGCACTATTTATTATTTTCGTGGTGGTCATCCATGTAAGCGTGTATGTGAGAATGGTGTGGCAGATGATGACTGTTGTGTGTGTTATTGAGGAGGAATATTTTGGGTTGGAGGGCATGAAAAGGAGCCACCGTCTCATGGAAGGAAAGTGCGCTACAACATGGGTTCAAACCATATCTTACTTGGTAATTAAGGGGGCACTTGGTTATACAACAAAAAGGGGAAATATGCATGTGGTGGGATTAGGGCCCAATATAGCATTTCAAACAACCTGTGTAGTGATGTGGTGTGTGGTTTCTTTAATGTGGATGTTGACTCAGACTGTGCTCTACTTTGTATGCAAGGCTTACCATGGGGAAAGCATAGATAGATATATCGGTGAATATGAGGCTGTTAACAACAAGGGCATTGAGAGTGAGGAGCCTTTAAATGTGTAATCAATAACTAGGAGTGAGAAGAATTGGTATATTGGTTTAGTTATTTTCATTTGGTTGGTATGGATCAGGATGTTGTTGGAATTTCACCCAACTCTCGCGCGCCAACCTGGCTCTTACTATGCAACTGCGTCATCTTCGACTTCAGCTCACGGTACCTTGGTTTCCACCGCCATACTGCCACCGAGCCTTTCACTACTTGCGGAATTGTGGTGCTCACTGCGATACTGCGGCCCTTCATGCAGCTCTCCATAGTGGCATGGTTTACCACCTCACCGCGGCCCCTTGTTTCCTCCTCCGTGATCTCTCGGTTCCCTCTCTCTATCCACTGATGCACTGCGGCTAACCATTTTGCCGACCATGGTAGCATGGCCAAACCGCGGCCCCATGAACTTTCCTCTTAGCTCTTTGGCTCAGCGGTCTCACCACCACCTCATGGTCTCCCTCACGACCTCCCACGGTTGAGCAGTACCCTTGCGACACCGTTGGGCCTTTCTCTCTCCTCAACGGTAAAGTGGTATGGATCTTTTTGGTAGCAGTGGTTGTGGTGTCCGAGCTGGCTTCATTTAAACCAAAAGGACAGTTATTTAAATTGATAGGACAATGTTTTAATATGACTTGGACTTGATTTTGATGGCATAATTTATTTTCCTTTAATATTGTAATTAATTTTTCTTGCTGTGACTTTTGATATATATTTTTGATGTGGTTGTAAATTTTCGGGAGAATGGAAATTTTTTCTCAGAAGAAGCAAAGTAAAATTAGCTACTATTCTGTGTGAAAAATTCATGAATATAATAAAATTATTTTTTGTGTAAAATTTTTCTATGCCTCTACTCCTTCACATGGTATCAGAGTAGGTTCTCCATAACCAAGAGTGTTTTAGAGTGTCTATGAAATGGCTACAAGCACAAGCTTGACTAATCCCCAAATCCCTCAGTTAAATGGGAAAAATTATGACTATTGGTCAATCACAATGAGAGCTTTATTTTGTTCACAAGATTTATGGGAGTTTGTTGAAAATGGTTTTCCAGAGCTGACAGATGCAGTAGCATACAATGCCTTGACACAAGAAGAGAAAGATCTACTGAAAGACAACAAGAAGAAGGACTCAAAATCTCACCTTTTTATTCTACAAGGAGTACATGAGAGCATTTTTCCAAGAATTTCAGCTACAAGTAAGTCCAAACAAGCATGGGACATACTACAAATTTCTTATCAAGGAATGGAGAAATTCAAAACTACAAAGTTATAAATACTGATAAGAGAGTTTGAGATTCTGTACATGAAGGAAAATGAGTCTCTAGACTCATATTTCACCCAGATAATTGGACTGGTGAATCAAATTAGAACACATGGTGAGACACTTGAAGATTTCAAAGTGGTAGAGAAGATTTTAAGGTGTTTACCAACAAAATTTGAATCAATTTTAGTAACTATAGAGGAGACAAAGAACCTCACCCAGTATTCAGTTGATGAGCTTTATGCTTCACTCATTTATCATGAGCATAGATTGAGCAGAACAAAAAATATGTCATTGGATCATGCATTCAAGTCACAAGCTTCAATTAATCAAGGAAGAGGCAGAGGAAGAGGAAGAAGTTTCAACAAAGGTGGAAGAAACCACCTATCTAGTTCAAGTGGATGAGGCAGCAGTCAAAACCCAACTCATTATCAACCTCAAGGTCAAAGTTATGAAGAGTCTCAAGTCCAATGTCAGTACTATAAAAAATTTGGACATTATGCGAAAGAGTGTAGGAAGAAATAGTATGATTTTGGTAGACAAAATGCAAATTTTACAAAAGAAAGTCAAGACCAAAAACTAGATAAGAGTACAATGTTTTTGGCCTGTAATGTAGCACAAGCTAGTGAAAAAGATGTTTGGTTTTTAGACTCAGGCTATAGTAACCACATGATAGGAAATTTTGAATTTTTCACAATCGTAGATGAAAATATTAAGTCTGATGTCACCTTGGGTAATGACAAAAAAGTGTCAGTTAAAGGAAAGGGAAATGTTAATATTCAAACCAAGCAGGGGGAGAAAAAGTATATTTCAGATGTGTATTTTGTGCCAAGTCTTAAACACAATTTGATGAGTGTAGGACAGTTAGTTCAAAAGGGTTATAGAGTAAGCTTCAAAAATGAACTATGCACAATTTTAAACAAATACCCAAGTAGTCAGTTAATTGCTAAGATCAAAATTAAAAACAAGAGAATGTTTTGTTTGAGAATTCGGCTAGATTTGAGCACAAATTATGAACAAGCACAAGAAGTAACAACTGGTGGTTAGACTATCTTTCAAGCAGAAGTAAAAGATGAAAATTGGTTGTGGCATTTAAGATTTGGTCATCTAAACTTTGGTGCTCTAAATTTGCTTCATAGGAAGTGTATGGTCAAGGGAATACCTTTAATTGAAAAACCTAAGAGAGTTTGTGAAGGGTGCCTACTAGGAAAGCAACATAGAGAGTCTTTCCCAGAACAAAAGTCAACAAGAGCTAAAGCCCCTTTAGAAATTGTTCATTCGCATCTTTGTGGTCCAATGCAAACAGCTTCAATAGGTGGTAGTTTTTATTTTTTTACTTTTATAGATGATTATTCAAGGAAGACATGGGTTTATTTAATAAAACACAAAAGTGAAGTGTTTGATTTCTTCCGTTAGTTTAAATCTCTTGCTGAAAAACAAAGTGTGCATGTTATTAAAGTGTTGAGAATAGATAGAGGAGGAGAATATAATTCAAGAGAGTTTTTAAATTTTTGCAGAGATCGTGGTATTCAAAAGCAGTTCACTACCAGATATACACCTCAACAGAATGGGGTAGCTAAGAGAAAAAACGAAAGGATAATGGAAAAGGCTAGGAGTATGCTGAGAGCTAAACACTTGACAAATGAATTTTGGGCTGAAGCTGTATCATGTGAAACATACATAATGAATAGATTCCCAACAAAAAACATCATGAATATCATTCTTGAAGAAGCATGGATTGGGAAAAAACATAATGTATCTCATATGAGAGTTTTTGGATGTGTTTCATACACACATGTACCTGATGAACTGAAAAGGAAGTTAGATAATAAAGGAGAGAAATGCATATTTGTTCATTACAGTGATGAATCCAAAGCGTATAAGCTTTATAATCGAACAAATAAGAAGGTTATAATCAATAGATATGTATAGTTTGTTGAAGATGAAGCATGGGATGAAAGTAAAGAAAGCACAGTTAATTGATCTGTTAGTATCCCACAAGAGGAAAATGAAATTTATGTTCCAACAAATTTTCCTACTGTTGTGACCTCTTCTATACCATTTCAAGCTTAGACAAGTGGTCAACTAGTTACACCATCAAGCAATGTGAGAGTAGCAACAAGAGGACTATAGATGCCATCTACAACAAGAACTACTAGCGCAGGACCTTCAAGTCCATATTCCACAAATTCAAGTGATTTATCAAACCCAACACTAGCAAGCATGAGGAGAGAGAAAATCAAAAACATAAGTGATATCTACAATTAAAATGAAGGAGAGAATAATTCACAATAGTTTACACTTTTTCATTTTATTCTCAAGCTGAATACCCAATACATTATGAAGATGCAATTAAAGAAGATAAGTGGATAAAAACAATGGATGAAGAGATTGACTCAATTGAAAAAAATCAGACATGTGAATTGCAGAGTCTTCCAAAAGATAAAGATGTTATAGGAGTCAAATGGATTTACAAGACAAAATTGAATGCAAACGGTGAAGTGCAAAAGCACAAAGCAAGATTTGTTGTAAAAGGTTATGCACAACAACCTAGAATTGATTATATAGAGAATTTTGCACCTGTAGCTCAACTTGATACAGTCATAATGATACTGGCCATAACAACACAAAAAAATGTTTAGTTCACCAAATGGATGTGAAATCGACATTTCTAAATGGCTATCTTGAAGAGGAAGTATATGTTGAACAACCACCTGGATATGAATTATTGGGACAAGAAGACAAAGTATACAAGATCAATAAAGCATTGTATGGTCTTAAACAGTCCCCAAGAGCTTGGTATAGTAGGATTGATAGTTATTTCATACAAAATGGCTCATCAGATGCAACAATGAACCAACATTATATACCAAAATGAATGAAAAAGGTGAAATTCTGATCATATGTCTGTATGTGGATGATTTAGTCTTCACTAGAGATCTATCAGTTGATTTGTTTAAAGGAGCAATGATGAATGAGTTTGAAATGACAGACTTGGGTCTAATGAAATATTTTTTGGGTATTGAGGTAAATCAAGATGAAAATGGAATTTTCATTTCCCAGGCTAAATATGCTAAATATGTTTTGAAAATATTTCATATGCTGAACTGTAAATCTGCACCCACTCCTATGGTGACTGGTATGAAGTTAAGCAAGGAACATACAGATTCAGATGTTACTTCAACTTTGTATAAACAACTGGTTGGGAGTTTGATGTATCTGATAGCCACAAGGCCAAACATAATGTTTTCAGTTAGTTTAATTTCCAGATTTATGGAAACACCAAAAGACACACACTGGAATGTTGGACAACAAATTTTGAGATATATTAGTGGAACAAGGAACTATGGGATTTGATATTCAAGATTAGATGAATTTAAATTGATTGGTTATATAAAAAGGGATTTTTTTGGGAGCATAGATGAGAAAACAAGAACATTTGGATACGTTTTTCATTTTGGCACAGGAGTTGTTTCATGGGCTTCAAAAAGGCAGTCGATTGTCACTTTGTCATCAGTTGAAGTTGAATACGTAGCTACTACAAGTGCATTGTTCTAGGTAGTTTGGATGAGGACAATATTAAGAGAACTTTAGAATGAGCAATTAGAAGCAACAAAAATCTTCTGTGATAATAATTTTTCCATTGCACTGTCAAGAAATCCAGTGTTTCACAAGAGGAGTAAAAACATTGATACCCATTACCACTCTATAAGGGAGCTAATCAATAGTGGAGAGATCACTTTGGAATTTTGCAGGTCAGAGGAGCAGCAGGTGAACATCTTCACAAAGGCACAAGAAAAAGAGTCATTTATATTTCAAACGGAGTGTTGGAATTTCACCCAACTCCCACGCGTCAACCTGGCTCTTACCGTGCAACCGCACCATCTTCGACTTCATCTTGCAGTACCTCGGTTTCCACCGCCATACCACCACTGAGCCTTTCACTACCTGTGGTACAACAGTTCTGACCGCGATACCATGTCCCTTCATCTAGCTCTCTGCAGTGGCATGGTTTACCACCTCACCGCGGCCCCTTGTTTCATCCTTCACAGTCTCTCGATTCCCTCTTTATGTCCACCGCCACACCAAGACTAACCGTTTGGCTGATTATGGTAGTGTGGCCAAACCATGGCCTCACGACCTTTCCTCTCAGCTCTTTGGCTCGATGGCTTCACCGCCACCCCACGGTCTCCCTCATGACCTCCCACGGTTGAGCGATACCCCACGGCACCGCTGGACCTTTCTCTCTCCTCAACAGTAAAGTGGTATGGATCTTTTTGGCGACAGTGGTTGTGGTGTCTAAGCTGTCTTTATTTAAAACAAAAGGACAATTATTTAAATCGATAGGACAATGTTTTAATATGACTTGGATTTGGTTTTGATGAAATAATTTATTTGCCTTTAATATTGTAATTATTCTGTCTTTTCGTGACTTTCGATATAAATTTTTGATGTGGTTGTAAATTTTGGTGAGAATAGAAAATTTTTCCCAGAAGAAGCAATGTAAAATTAGTTGTTGTTCCTATGTGAAAAATTCATGAATATAATGTAATTATTTTCTGTGTAAAATTTGTCTCTACCTCTACTCCTTCAGATGCTAGTGTGATGTAAGCTTGTAAATGAAATCAATAAGATTCTGATATTGTTAAACATGAAATAGATTAATTATCAAATAATATTAGTTTAGAAATGATGAATTTATGTTAAAATATTGCTTTAGAGAATTTGAATGGTATTTGTTGACAAACAACAAGATAATTATGTATTCTTGGTGAAGATTGATGTGGTGTTAGCTCTAGCATATTGTTTTTGTTCCTAATTCTTTGTCTTGATTGGAAGAAGTATAGGAATGGAAAATCTATTTTCCATATAATATTTTAACTGTGCAAATTAAACAATATATAATTGTTTGACCTTTTTAAATCTATTTTAGAGCCATGACTAGTGAAACTCCTTAGACATGAAGGATAATCTCTTTAATCATTAGTCTTTAAGCAATTGAAAAGGAATGTAGTTTTGTATCCTTTTGGTTAGCTCTACCACATTAGTCTTTGTTATTGCTCTTAATTCTTTGTGTTGGTTGGAAGAAAAAAAGGAATGAAAAAGTTAATTTATATATGTTGTTTTTAACTATGTGAATTAAACAACATATAATTGTTTGACATTTATAGTTGGTTTTATTAGAATTTTTAGTTTGTTTATAAAAATAGGTAATTGAAAAATAAATTAATACTAAATTCGTGATGGGTGATGTTACAATTAATGTTAAATTAGATTTTATGTAATTAAAATGGTATCATAATTAGAAATATTCTTAAATCACTTTAATAATTGGAATATAATCATAATGTTATAAATAAAGTTGTAAAACTATTAATTTTGTATCACTTTTATGTTGGACACTAAAATTTAAGATAACATTATATCAATATATAAGATATAAAATAAGGACATTGTGACGACTTTACATAAAAAAGACCACAAATATTAATGTATAATAAAAAATATTTTAGAAATATTAATGTTTTGATTAGATTAAAACTAGAAGGACCAGTACCCATAAAAAATGACTATCGAGGTCAAGGAGGGGCTCACGACAAGTGAAAACCCTTAAAATTAAAACAAAAGAAACATAAATAATCCAACCAACAAGAAAAATAAGAGACAACACACAAATAAAAAACCAACAAGGGACCAAAAAAAACTACTGCTCTCCCAACAACTTGAGACCACTAATTGCCTTCCACTCCAAATCCAAAAAGTGAAGCTTCTACTCAAAAGATAGGGGACCCTTATGAATAGTTTGAGTATCCACCGCAGTAGTGTCTGGAGCCGAGTTGCCCACAACCTTGCCTTTCTTTCGTGTGTGACTATCATCAAGACCACCCTCAACCACCCATTTACCATGAATTTTCCTTATCTCTAGTTGAAAGAAATCAATGGCTAGAGCATTGTTCTTCATAGTCTCCTTTTTTTAATCAGTATTGACTTGGAGACATTGTGTAATTTTTTCATGGTTCTTGTGAATGATATGAATCTCCATCTATAAATTCTTTTTATAATCCTCCATTCCCACAAGAGCTCCAAAATCTTCCAGCTTCATGTCCTAATTTCCCCAATGCTCAAACAACTTAGCCATGGAGTTAGTCACATCTGAATGACCACTATCCTCCACCTCATCTGGCCAATGGACCTGCTATTGTAGCACCTTGTTTTCTAAAAACTGGATTATTTATTTAGCAATAACAAGCTAAGCCAAAAGCCACTTGAGGATGTCATTTTGGACATTAAAAGTCTCTAAGATTTTATTAATTTTATTGTGAAGGGGATCACTAGAGGCACAATTTCCAATACCCACCTTGGGTTCAACATGGGTCCCATCTAGGTAGATGCAGAGATTAGGGGAATTTTGAAGGTTAAGTTTAGTGACATGAGGGGTATTGGGGACATTAGAAACCTCTGCATGAACAATGCAGTGTGTGGGAGAATTTCCAAGGGTGGGATTCCAAGACTCATCATTTGAATTATCTAAATTATCATATCTAGAAGTAGAAATTGGAGTAGGCTCTGATAAGGGAACACATTTAATGGGGTTGGGAGTGGTTGTTGGAGGTGGAATTACTCTGAGAGGGGGGGCTGAATAAGAGTAATATATTTTTTTTAAAACTCTTATGACGTGAAAGGCAGATTTGAACCTTTTTGATCTTGATCAGAATGTAACTTAATATATGTAATATAAAAGCTAAACTTTAAATGATAAGACAAATTACTCAATCAACTAAAAAATTAATTCCTAACAACTCTTGTTGAAGAAAGATGTATATTGTTCATATAATGTTGAGTGGACAAATTTTTTAATGCTTTCTTTTGCAAGCAAACCAGACTTTTAGATGACAAAGAATAAAATTTAGACTTTGCACATTTACAACTAAATCAAGAGCATTTAGATGAAATTGAACAATGAAAAAGTATCAAATCATTTGAAGAAACTAACTCAACATAAATTGTAGAAGGAAAAATTATGCAAGATAGAGACAAATCACACAAAAGAGTGACACAAAAATTGTCGAGTGGAAAACCCTCTTGGGGTAGAAAAACCACTCCAAAATGCCTTGCAGGCTTGATTTCAAAATCTGATTACAATATTTTCCAGAGCACCAACTCAATCATAATGTGGAGCATCAACACCTACAATAAACTAAAGTACCCACTTCAAATTAGAAGGAGCGACTTCTTTTGTAACAATACCCTAATGATATTGCAACCTATTAGGACCTTATAACTACAATAAGTATCTGTAGTCACAAAATCATAACAGGATACAAAAGGATTTTTTTCAATAATGCCCAACACAATGTACCGACTGCAACAGTAAAAGAAAATAATCTCTCTCACACAAATATGAATATGATTCTCTGTTTTAGAAACTAGAGACAATATACAATGAAGCCCTCTTTTTAATTTCAATCTTTCAATGATTATTCACTCTTTTTCTTTCTCAAAAATCCACTCCATAATGGCTTATTGCCTTACATTTATACAAATAGTGCAAAACAAATATTCTTGTCAAAAACCTGTATCCACAAACAAAAGTTTTTACAAATTTGTAAACCATGTTGTTAAACCATGATACCCATAATGGGTGTTAACAATAATCACTAACATTTCGATGAAAAACATTGAAGATTAGGAAAACCCTTGAGTATAAACTCAGGTTACCAAATTGAAACGAAATCTTCAACCAAATCTTAAACACAAAACAATTAAGATTTAGACTAGCACAATGTCTTATGAAATGTAAACCAAATACCTATCATGGTGGCCAAAATATTACAATCTGTTTGTGTAATGACTTCATAATTATCTCACTAAAAACCTTCCAAATTTCAGCTCAAAATGAATCCATGATAGAAGCCGCCAGCTAATTCTTCAATTCAACATACTTCTAGCTCAAGCAAAGACTCTTAGTCATGGTGATAATAACCAATGAGATTAACTTCATGGTGGTGCAACTAGGGTTCAGATGTTCAATGAAAAAACATAACAATGTTTTTCTTTCCCTAATTCCCTTTACCACCGAGTACTCAACAGAAAAAAATAATCATTTGGAATCCGCAAGCACAAATGTAATCACTTTCAAATCCACAATCATTGATAGCATAATAAGCTATGTCAAAGTCCACGTGAGTTATGATAACTCGATTAACAACAATCCAAGTCACCAAGCAACAAAATAATATTGTCGCTGCCAAATAATCATGTGAACATGACAAATGACTATCGATGAGAACTCATCAAGTGGAGCCCAAAAAAGAAATATTTACCATGTATCCAAAGCCATGTCACTTTCATAGTGATTTTTTTTTCAAATATTTCTCACACCTTTGTCAGCTTTTGCTTGATATCAAACATAATTCATAATGACTTGAGACAAGTCAAAAACTTTAATGAGAAGCCCGATAACATTATAAATGATGCCAACTCAATGAAGGTCAAGCACTATAAAGTGTAACATCCATATGCAAAGTGCAAGTTATAAATGATGTAAGTTGAGGCCCAAGCACAAGAATGTGCTAAGTTCTGCTATAAAAATAATATACCACCTGATTCTGCACAAACACTAAGTCATACACATTTGCAAATGATATGTGATGAAGCCCAAGCATGAGAGTTAAAGATAATGTTTTCCATATAATGTAGTCACCAAAATGTAGACATCGTTAATGTCAGAATGGCAAACAAATAAACTGAAACAAGGTATACCTTCCCACTTTAATGAAAAAGCCGGTATGTATCATGTCAAAACACAAGTTACCATGAAATGTCTTTCTACACATGAATCCAACAATCAGTACCAACAAAATTGGATATAAACCAATCACCATAAAGTTAAATGCCAAAACAAGTATGCCAGCCAAAACCATGTATGTCAAAACTGAATATGTCTAAATGTACACACAATTCAACTGATAATCAATCACCAAGATGCCAACTTGAAGCACAAGTTTGACATCGAGGACAAATACCAAAAGATAAGCTCAACAAACTCCCCATTTGTCCTTGATGGCAAAAATCGATCCATCAGAAAAAAAGTAACACAATTTGAACCCAAAACCTCAATAATCTCTTCTCCCCCTTTTAGTCACAAGGACAAAGGGAAAACAGGGTAATGCCAAAAACAAACTGAATGAAACAGCTGCAAATATAGCATGAAGCAGCAAAGCGATGTGCAGCAGCAAGAAGGTGCTTTGAGAGCTGAAAATATCCCCCTCAATAAATGATAGACATTAAGAAAGAAATTATTGAGAGATAACTCCCAACCGAGAATGAAGCCCTTCAAAGAATTCTTTAGCCAAAGGCTTTGTAAAAGTATCTGCCACTTGTGCTTGTGTGGAGACATACTGCATTGTTACCTCATGAGCCAAAAATTTTTCCCTCAGAAACTGAAACTTAATTGCAATATGTTTAGTCCTTGAGTGCATAACAAGATTTTTAGACAAATTAATTGCACTTGTGTTATCACAAAAAATAGAGATAGGTTTAGCAACATCAATACCCATGTTTGATAGTGTCTGAGACATCCAAAGAAGCCAAGTACATCAAGGTGTAGCTGCAATATATTCAGCTTTAGTTGTTGATAATGAAACTAAATCTTACTTTTTTCTATGCCAAGAAATAAGACAATCACCAAGATAAAATGTTGCACCACTGGTGCTTTTTCTATCATCTAAACAACCAGCCCAATCAACATCAGTGAAATATGTCAAAGTAAAATCATTGTTTCTAGGATACCATAAAATAAAATCAAGAGTACCCTAGATATAATTGAATATTCTTCTTACAATAGTAAGATGAGACTGTTTTGATGTAGATTGAAATCTAGACACCATACACACAACTTGCATTAAATTGGGTCTGGAGGCAGTCAAGTATAACAAGCTGCCAATCATTGATCTATACTCAGTTTGATCAACATCAGGAGAATCATCAGTCTTAGACAACTTATAGCCAGTTACCATAGGTGTTCTCATGGGATGAAATTCATCCATTTGAAACTTGTTCAACATCTCTTTGGCATATTTTGTTTGTGACAAAAATATTCCTTGTTGAAGTTGTAAAACTTGGAGGCCAAGAAATAATGTTAGCTCACCAAACATTGACATTTCAAATTCAGATTCCATAATCTGAAAACATTTTAGACAAAGCATCATTATTGCAGATAAAGATTATGTCATCTACATAAACCTCAACAACTCGAATATCATTACCTTCAACTCTAACATAGAGATTGTTGTCAACACCACCTCTTTTGAATCCATTTGTTGTTAAGTGTGCATCCAATCTTGAATACCAAGCTCTAGGATATTGTTGAAGACCATACAAGGCCTTTTTCAACCTGTATACATGATCATTTTTTTATTTTACAACAAAACCTTCAGGCTGTTCCATATATACCTCTTCATCAAGATAACCATTCAAGAATGCAGTTTTGACATCCATTTGGTAAACCTTAAAATTCTTGAAACAAGAGTATGCTAAGAAAATTCTAATTGATTCAATATGAGAAATGGGTGCATAAGTTTCACCAGATTCTATACCTTCCTATTGTGCATACCCTTTGCACATAAAACATGCTTTTTTTTCTCGCTACTTTGCCACATTCATCCAATTTATTTCTAAAAACCTATTTGCCACCAATAAAATTTATATCATCAGGTCTTGGTACTAGTTCCCAAGTCTTATTATTTTTAATCTGGTTGATCTCTTCCTACATATCTTTCAACCAACAATCATCATTTAAAGCATCAGAAACATCTTTAGGCTCAAAATTAGTTACCAAACAAAAATGTTCAGCGATTTGTGCTTGCTAATAAAAATTTTCCCTTGTTCTTGTTAAGATCCCAACATCTCTATCCCCAATGAATAGATCTTGAGGATGATTCTTGATAACAATCTTGGAGGGTGTCTTTGGAGGAGTTACTCCCTTAGAGTTTGAAGCATCCTCCTATTGTATATTATGTGCTTCATCAGATTTGGGAGAAATGTCAAGACCTACCATAGGTTCCTTGTCAACATCCCGCACATGATCATCATCTAGAATCATTTTTTCATCAAATTTGACATTAATAGATTCACCAATCTTATTCAGCCTCTTATTGAAAAACCTATAGGCTTTGCTATTAGTGGAGTATCCTAAAAAGATACCTTCAACAGATTTAGATTGAAAATTGCCTAAATTTTCATCATCTCTTTTGATAAAACATTTACAACCAAAGATTCTGAAGTATTTAATTGAGGTAGATTTACCATGCCAAAGTTCATATGGAGTGAAATTGGATTTCACTCTGATTTGTAATCTATCCAAAATATAAATAGTTGTATGAAAAAAAACAATTCTAGTACTTGTTTGGAAGTTTTGCTTCATCTAGCATTGTCCTTGACATCTCTTTCACTATTCCATTTTTTCTCTCAACAACCCCATTTTGTTGAGGTGTTCTTGCAGCAACATATTGCCTTTTTATGCCATGTTTCTCACAATAATCAATGAATTCTTGAGAGGTAAACTCACCTCCCTTGTGTGACCTCAAGCATTTAAGCTTCATATCAACTTCTTTCTCAACCAATTTTTGAAAGATTTTAAATCTATCAAAAGATTCTAACTTATGTTTGAGAAAGGTTACCCAAACCATTCTTGTGTAGTCATCTACAAAAAACATGAAATGCTACTCATCATTTATAGACCTTGTCCTAGTAGGACCACACATATCAGTGTGTACAAGCTGCAAAGGTTTAGTTGAAGCATGTTCCTTTGATTTAAAACTAAACTTTGTTTGTTTACCTCTTAGACATTCTTTACAAACAATATTTTTTGGTTTTCTTAGAATGGGAAAACCTCTCACATTCTGGTTTTTACTGATCCTAACTAGATTATCAAAGTTAATATGCCCTAATCATTTATGTCATAACCAATTTTCTTCAACTTGACCCATAAGACATATGCCTTCATTCCATTCATGATTGGAATAGTCAAGAAGATTGTAAACATTACCTTGTGTTCTTAATCTAGTTGCAACTATTTTACCAGATTTGTTCTTTATAGCACAACCTTGTGAGTTGAATATAAAATTATAACCATTGTCACAAATCTAACTAACACTTAAAATATTGTGTTTAAGGAATTCTACATAATACATATCATAAATAGGCGTGTCATCATTTAGAAGCAAAGCGCCTTTACCTTTAATCTCAATTCATGTATTGTCTCCAAACTTTACAAAACCTCTTGAATAATCTTCAAGCTTAATAAACTTGTCCTTATCTCCTGTCATGTGATTGGAACAACCACTATCCAAAACCCACAATGCCTTATTTTTGGAAAGAAGAGTAGTTTGAACAAGCATGGATTGTTCTATGTTTTAAACGAACTTGGGTCTCCAAACTTTTTTAGAGATATGTTTACCTTGTTTGCACTGTTTGGATGTGTGACCAATGGTATTGCATGTAAAACACCTAATAGTATTAGGAAATCCAAAAAATTGTTTGTGACCAAACCTTGGTGTTGTAGACATCATTATCTTGAAATTGCTTACTTTGTGTCCAAACTTATTACAAAAGAAGCAATAACCATGAAAGAAAGCATTAAACCTGAAATTGGTTTGTTTATGCTCAAATGGCTGCTTCTTATCAGCTACCTTAAAGTTTTGATTTAAATATTTTGAACACTCACCAATGTTGAATCCAATACCAGTCATATCTTTATGTTTTTTTTGTTTCCCAAGTATATCATTCAAGTGAATAGTAATTTCATAATCTTCAACTTGTTTTTTAAGATTGACAACCTATTGTTCAAGGTTTTGAATCTCTTTATCTTTATCAACAAGAACAGATTGGAGAGTATCCACCATTCTTTTAGAATCATCAAGTTCAATTTGTAAGCCAGTGACCAAACTGTCTGGACTATGCTCTTGAGAGGCAATATGTTTCTTTAGTCTTTTTATTTCTTGAAGAGCACAAAGCAATTCAATTTCACAGTTTTCTATCTCAGATTGTTTTTTTGGTTCTTTATTTAAATTTTTTTGAGTTTCTACTTCAGCCATAAATAAAGTTAAGTCTTCATAATCTAGTGAGTCATCTGACTCAAAATATGAGTCTTCTTTTGAAAAGAGATTCTTTTTTAGTTTGAAGTTAAAATTCTTTTAGGATAAAAAGTATTTTTCCTATGATATTTTTTTGGTTTTTCATCCTCATAAGACTGATCAACATAAGGAAATTTGGCAGAAAAGTGTCCAGGCTTGCCACAAGTAAAAAATTTAAAGGGCATCTTACCCTTATACTTCTTTTTTAGTTTCTTGACAAGTAGAGCTTCTTTAGAATTTGATAAATCCGAATCACTGTTAGAAGGATAAATCTTTCTTTTATGCCTTAAAGGTAGTTTCTTTTCCAGAAGAATTATTTTTATTGATTCTCATTTCATAGGCAGTCAGGGTGCCTTGTAAACTATCTAAGGTAAGCTGGTCAAAGTGTTTCTTTTCTTCAAGATCAGCAACCTTAGCTTCAAATTTATTTGGTAAAGTTCTGATGACCTTAGTTACAACATCAAATTATTTTACTTCTTCTCCTAACCCTTTCATAGCATTGTCAATTTCATCAACTCTCAAGAAATAATCAACTACATTTTCAACATCCTTCATTTTTATTTCCTCAAATTGATGTTTTAGAGTAAGGAATTTGGACTATTTAACTTTTCCATTTCCTTGATAGATGGTTTCAAGTTTAATCAAAATATCCCTAACAGAATTGCAATGCATGACTTTGATAAAGACATCTTTAGTCAATGCACACAAGAGAGCATGTTTTTCTCTAGCATTGGTTTCATATTTTTTATTTTCATTAGCAGATGTGGGCAATGTAGTTGGTACAGTGTACCCAGTTAACACTATACTCCAAACATCAAGATCAATAGAATTCAGATATGTTTCCATTCCGATCTTCTAGAAAACATAATCCGTTCCATCATATAATGGAGCTCTAGTCATAGAAGTGCCTTCATGAGTTTGAGACATTTTAAAAAGACTCCAAGACTAGAATCAATCCTAGGTTGCTTAAACCTGACAGAGGACCCTACACTCTAATACCACTTGTTGGAAGTGCAATTACTCTGAGAGGGGGTGGTGAATTGGAGTAATTTTTTTTTTAAACTCTTATCACATGAAAGGAAGATTTGAACCTTTTTGATCTTGATTAGAATGTAACTTAATATATGCAATATAAAAGCTGAACTTTAAATGATAAGAAAAATTACTCAATCAACTAAAAAATGAATGCCTGACAACTCCTGTTAAATCAAGGTGTATATTGTTCATATAATGCTGAGTGAAATTTTTTTTTAATGCTTTCTTTTGCAAGGAAACCAAAATTTCAGATAATAGAGAATAACATTTAAACTTTGCACATTTACACCTAAATCAAGAGAATTTAGATGAAATTGAACAATGACAAAGTATCAGAGCATTTGAAGAAACTAACTTAGCATAAATAGCAGAAGAAAAAATTATGCAAGATAGAGACAAATCACACAAAAGAGTGACACATAAATTGTCAAGTGGAAAACCCTCTTGGGGTAGAAAAACCACTCCAAAATACCTTGCAGGCTCGATTTCAAAATCTGATTACAATATTTTTCAGAGCACCAACTCAATCATAATGTGGAGCATCAACTCCTACAATAAAATGAAGCACCCACTTAAAATTAGAAGCACCAACTTATTTTGTAACAATACCCTAATGATATTACAACCTATTAGGACCTTATAACTACAATAAGTATCTGCAGTCACAAAATCATAATAGGATACAAAAAGATTTTTTTTCAATAATGTCCAACACAATGTACTGACTGCAACAGTACAAGAAAATAATATCTCTCACACAAATATGAATATGATTCTCTATTTTAGAAACCAGAGACAATATACAATGAAGCCCTCTTTTTACTTTCAATCTTTCAACGAGTATTAACTCTTTTTCTTTCTCAAAAAATCCACTCCATAATGGCTTATTGCCATACATTTATACAAACAGTGGAAAACAATTATTCTTGTCAAAAACCCATATCCCCAAACAAAAGTTTTTACAAATTTGTAAACCATGATACCCATAATGGGTGTTACCAATAATCACTAACATTTCGATGAAAAACATTGAAGATTAGGAAAACCCTTGAGTATAAACTTGGGTTACCAAATTGAAACAAAATCTTCAACCAAATCTTAAACACAAAATAATTAAGATTTAGACTAGCACAATGTCTTGTGAAATGTAAACCAAATACCTGTCATGGCGGCCAAAATATTACCATTTGTTTGTGTAAAGACTTCATAATTGTCTCACTAAAAACCTTCCAAATTTCAGCTCAAAATGAATCCATCATAGAAACCGCCAACTGATTCTTCAATTCAATATACTTCTAGCTCAAGCAAAGACACTTAGTCATGGCGACAATAACCAATGAGATTAATTTCATGGTGGTGCAGCTAAGGTTCAGTTGTTCAATGAAAAAACATAACAATGTTTTTATTTCCCTAATTCCCTTTACCACTGAGTACTCAACAGAAAAAAAAATTCATTTGGAATCCACAAACACAAATGTAATCAGTTTCAAATCCACAATCATTGAAAAGATAATAAGCTATGTCAAAGTCCACGTGAGTTATGATAAATCGATTACCAACAATCCAATTCAACAAACAACAAAATAATACTGTCACTGCCAAATAATCATGTGAACAAGACAAATGACTATCAATGAGAACTCATCAAGTGGATCCCTAAAAAGAAATATTTACCATTTATCCAAAGCAATGTCACTTTCATAGTGATTTTTTTAAAAATATTCTGCACACCTTTGTCAGCTTTTGTTTAATATCAAAGATAATTCATAATGACTTTAGACAAGTCAAAAAATTTAATGAGAAGCCCAATAACATTATAAATGATGTAAGGTGAGACCCAAGCACAAGAATGTGCTAAGTGCTGCTATAAAAATAATATACCACTTCAGTCTGCACAAACACTGAGACGTAGACTTTTGCAAATGATATGTCGTGAAGCCCAAGCACAAGAGTTAAAGATAGCTTTTGCCATATAATGTAGTCACCAGAATGTATACACCTGTAATGTCAGAATGGTAAACAAATAAATTGAAACAAGATATACCTTCCCACTATAATGGTAAAGCCAGTATGTGCCATGTCAAAATACAAGTCACAATGAAATGTCTGTCTACACATGAATCCAACAGTCAGTACCAACAAAACTAGATATAAACCAATCACCATAAAGCTGAATGCCAAAACAAGTATGCCAGAAAAAACCATGTATGCCAAAATTGAATATGTCTAAATGTACACACAATGCAATTGATAATCCATAACCAAAATGCCAAACTGAAGTACAAGTTTGACATCAAGGACAAATACCAAAAGAAAAGCTCAACAGAAATTTCCTTATTAGCAGGAGTTTTACCACAAGCACGAGTGATACAATTGATTTCCTAATTTATATGGATTTATCTTTTGCTCTGTGTTTACTAGCATTGGGTTTCGTACTATTGGGTAAGTCTTATGGGATAGTGTTTCCTGTTGCATTGATCATTATTTTCATGGTGGTCATCCACGTAAGTGTGTATGTGAGAATGGTGTGGCAGATGGCGACTGTGGTGTGTATTATTGAGGAGGAATATTGTGGGTTGGAGGGCATGAAAAGGATCCACCGTCTCATGGAAGGAAATCGCGCTATAGCATGGGTTCTCACCATATCTTACTTGGTAATTAACAAGGTACTTGGTTATACAGCGGTAAAGGGAAATATGCATGTGGTGGGATTAGGGCCCAAGATAGCGTTTGGAACAGCCTGTGTAGTGATGTGGTGTGTGGTTTCTTTGATGCAGATGTTGACTCAGACTGTGCTCTACTTTGTATGCAAGGCTTACCATGGGGAAAGCATAGACGGATATATCGGTGAATATCATGCTGTTAACAACAAGGGCATGTAGACTCAGTAGCCTTGAAATATGCAATCAATAGCTAGGAGCTGACAGAATTGGCATATTGGGTTAGTTATTGTCGTTTAGTTGGTATGGACTGAAAATAGTTATTCTGTGTGTTTAGTTTCAGGATGCTAGAACGCTTTAAGCTTGTAAATGAAATCAATAAGATTTTGATATTGTTAAATATGAAAATAGATTAATTATGAAATAATATTCGTTTAGAAATGATGAATTTATGTTAAAATATTGGTTTAGAGCATTTGAATGGTATTTGTTGACAAATGAAAGGAACATAATTTTGTATTCTTGGTGAAGATTCATGTGGGGTTAGTTCTAGCATATTATTTTTTTTCTTAATTCTTTGTCTTGATTGGAAGAAATATAGGAATGCAAAATTTATTTTATATATGTTATTTTAATTGTCCAAGGTAAACAATATATAATTGTTTGACTTTTTTAAAGTTATTTTAGAGACATAACTAACAAAACTCCTTAGTCAAGAAGGATAACCTCCTTAATCATTAGGCTTTAGGCAATTAGAAATGAATGTAGTTTTGTATCCAAGTTAAAGATTCATGTGGTTTTAGCTCTACCATATTATTATTTGTTATTGCTCTTAACTCTATGTGTTGGTTGCAAGAAGAAAAGGAATGAAAAATTTAATTTGTATGTATTATTTTTAATTGTGTGAATTAAACAATTTTAAGTTTGTTTATAAAAAATATGTAGTTTATCAATAAATTAATATTAATGTTACAATTAATATTTAATTAAATTTTATAAATCATTAAAATGGTATCATAATTAGAAATATTATTAAATCACTTCAATACTATAATATAATCTTAATTTTAGAAATAAAGTATTAAAATTATCAATTTTATATAACTCCTATGTTGGACACTGAAATTTAAGATAAAATTATATCAATATATAAGATACAAAATAAGGACAATGTGATGACTTTACATACAAAAAAACCACAAATATTAATGTATAATAAAAATATTTTACAAATATCAATTTCTTTTAATGTCAATGTTTATCAACATTTATTATAATTTATATTAAAAATCAAGGGTTGAAGAAAATAATAGGAATAAAGAATGAATAGAAGAACATGGACTGTTAATCACTTAAAAAAAAAAGCTTCACAACTATATTTGATAGTCCTAAAGAGTCCTTCCTTGACTATGGTAGCTCCTCTCTTGAGAGTATCCTAAAACATTCAATCTTTTCCACATAAATCCATCTCTTGAATATTGTCATAAAAAATACCATACAAAGACTTTCGATTAAATTTCATAGCCGATTGGTTAGGAACACATGCAAAAATGCTACTATAGATTTTCCATCAAAGCTTGACTATTGAGCTCGGTCTTTCTAAAGCCAAGATCGTCATACTATATAGGTTGAAATATGTGATCCCAACTAACTAAACTCTATCTATGGGAGTTCAAATTCCCAACCAAAATCAAATTCCTTGACCAAACTATTTGAAATTGAAAGAACAAAGAATGTATATAGGAAGAGCTTGTAATATATTTTACCATCAAATGTTCAAAAAAAAGGTAGCCACCAGAATGTCTAATGACTAAATTCTATTTAGTATGTATCCAAAATTCTCTTCCACTACTCTCTACAAGGGCTACCAATAGATACGGGGTGATCCCACAATAGTGGATTACACTTTTTGGCCAAACTTGACATTGAAATCAACATTTTTCACCAGATATTCACTTTCGTACGCCTATAGAAGCTAAACCCTTAAGAATTTGAAGATGAAGAAAACTAGTGATTTGTGATATTTTGTGTTGAGAATCTAATTATATTTTAAAAATAAATTAAAAAATAAATTGTGAATTATTTTATGTAGTGTTTATTAACTTATTTTTTTTACTAAACATCATTTTCAAAAACTGATGCTTACTTTCAGTTGCATATTTTTTTTTATAGAAAGCATACAATTCTAATTTTTTAAATATAGTGTTTTCACACCATTATCTAGTGGATGGATATTTTTTCATAATTTTTTCTTGCATATATATTTTTTAATTAATTTTCTAATTTAGAGTAATTATAATTTGGATTGAACAAAGAATGTATATAGGAAGAGCTTGTAATATATTTTACCATCAAATGTTCAAAAAAAAGGTAGCCACCAGAATGTCTAATGACTAAATTCTATTCATTATGTATCCAAATATATCTTCCACTACTCTCTACAAGGGCTACCAATAGATACGGGGTGATCCCACAATAGTGGGTTACACTTTTTGGCCGAACTTGACATTGAAATCAACATTTTTCCATTTGAATTAAATTATTCAAATTATAACTTTTTTTGTATTCATTTGAATTAAATTATTCTTTTTTTGTTGGAATAAGGACATCAATAGCTAGTGTACATGAATTTTTAAGAATTTTTTTTCTCTCTTTTCCTATTTTTCCATATGTGTGAAATAAAGACCTCGATGTTCATTGAAAAACCTACATTCACAAGAAATAAATATAAATATAATAAGAAAATTAAATGTATTTAAAATTATACTTTTGGGGAAGCTTATAATAAGGACTACTTGTTTACAAAAAAATAATTTTAAATAAATTAATTTGATCCCCGAAAAGGTAAATCAAAAGTAGTTTTTTATCAACATTTTGATAGGTGTAGAGGAGACTCCATTATAGGTATGGTTTAAAACTAGCAGATTTCTATCCAAGGGGGTTTGATATAAGTGGGTTTGATCAAACCCTCTTCAATTAAAACCCTTAAAATGGAACCTTTTTAAGGCTTAAATCATTATATTTTCTAAAAATATGTGATTTCAGCAAAAATTAGGATGTCCCAAAAAGTGTAACCCATTATTGTGGCAGCACCCTACGGGGATCCCTAAATAGTTTAAAATAAATGAATTAAGCAATTTTTTACTAAATAGGAATGGGAGTACCAAAGAAAAAATGTTTGAATTATCTTTGTTAATTTTTTTAACTAGAGAAACCAGATAAATTTTTGAAGATTTCTTAAAGTTGGTTTCCTCAAAAAATATAGTAACTCCCTTAAAATTTGTATTCTACAAACTAAAGTTGTGATTGTGAAATCAAAATTTTGTAGTGTCATAAATTGTCACCCTAGAAAATTTCACACTAGGTTTACCTCTCCCATATGTGCCTAGACCAATTTGTTCTCTTAAATTGCTTATTAATGGCCATCTTCAAAAATCAAAATTGAATTGGGAATTTTCTGATTTCATATGTATTTAACGATACCCAAACAACCAAAATATGTCTAGACTAGGGTGCTAGTGCCCCTATCTAGCCTATTTTGGCCCAATGTAAAATATATTATTTTTTATATTTAAAATTTTATAAATTTAAATTCATCTGTCTACTTTTGATAATTAATTTTGTGATAAATCAAGAAATGCATACATACAAGTCCTTTTCACCATTTGTGATTCTAATGCAATGCTAGTAAATTGATTGAGAAATTGAGCATCCTAAAAATTATTCAAGAGAAAAATTACATATTTTATAGCACTTATTATCAATCAAGATGCATGTTGGGAATGCATCATGTTTTCATGTGAATTTTTCTTTCTTTTTATTCATTCTTTTCATGAGTGCTAACATTTGCAAGATGTTCAATCAAGCATGTAATTCTCCTAGAAGGTGATGACTAAAATGAATTCAATCCATCAAGAAAGGAAAATTTGAGTGGTAAGTTGCAACACTTGTCAATTTATCATTCATTGTATTCATTTATCTCTTCCCGACCTAAGATAAGCAATTTTTTACATCATCGTGTAGCCATTGTGGACGTAGAAACACCAAAACAGGGTTTGACTTAGCCATGCCCCTACATTACATGACCCTTCCTCTCCTCTCTTGTATGTAGGTGACATATCTAAAGTGGATTTGGGAAGGGATTAGAGACCCAATTTAAAGATCAAGCATTCTATTCTGCTATGTCAAAAAAATAGGGAAAATGGAATTAATCATTGAAAAATAAAGATTTGAAGTCGAGTCTTGAAATAAAGGGAAAATATGGAGTTAGGTGTAATTGAATAGGGGCTCAATAATTTTACTCTAAATAGAAAGGCGAAAATGGGGTATAATCCACCTATTTCCCTCTATCTCATTAAGAAAAAGAGATCACTTAAGCCAAGGTTGACTTTCAGCCCTTAGGTGATTCAACCTGAAAGGAAATCTTGTTGTTTTCTTTATGATCTAGGATGAGGCAGATCTACTAAAAGAATACTTTTGAGAGAAAGATTAAAATTACAAAATAAATCAAAAAATGCAATGCAACACATGAAATCAAATGATTAAACTTTAATCTAATGAAACCTACAACTTTCAGATAGATCTAAGATGCTTTAGTATTATCACACTCTTCATAAAAATGTTGTTGTTGAGAGTCCTCTGGGACTCATTCACCCATGGGTGAATGGGTCTTTGTAGGTATTTTTGAAATCAATTTTCAGGTCCTTTGGTCCTATGTCTGCACTCCTGAATTCTCTAGATTTCATAGTTGAAAAGTGAAAAAAAAATTCTATAGGTAAGTTTTTGTGGCTTGATGGAAAATTTTACAACTTTTATAATTTTGCACTTAAAAATATCTTCAATCCTTCTTCAATCTAAGATCTGAAAAACACACAAGAAGGAAAACTTGTTTTTTTTTGGTGAATGGGGGTTTGCCTTGGTCAGACCCTGTTTTAGTAATTAAACCTTGAATTGAAACAATGAAACATGAAGGAATGATGAATGAAAAATTACCATGTTGCAAGTCACCAAACCCTGATTCAAAATGCTTGAGGGACTAAAAATTAGTAGATCACTCCAAGGTCTTGATCTTACATGAATAGTTTGATTAATGATGTGATATTGATGCTTGTAATCTGACTTGAATTCTTGAAACCTACATCACAATGTTAGCTCCAAAGACATGCATGATTCTTGATAAATTTGACATGATGTTTGAGATCTTGAATGCTGCAAAAAATGCTAACTAAATCTACTCTTGAAAACCTTTGACCATAATTTCAGCTCTTGTGAAGCTTGCAGTTGAAATCTAGGATTTGAATTGATAAAAGACCTTGTATTTATAGACAATCTTCTAATTTCTCGAAAGTTAAACCATTACAATCCAATACTTAAATCTTGAATTTAGGACCTCAAGATGCTGCTAAAAACAAGTTTAAAAATTGAATTTAAGATCTTAAAGGGGACCCATTCAGCCAAGGGCAAATGGGTTCTAACCTAAATAATTAGGACCTATTCATTTCTTGGTGGTAATAATGGTAAATGCATTAATTAAATCACAACTCCCCTTTCATAAATTACAATTAATTAGGCTTGTAAATTAAAAATTTAGGTATTTAGAGGCTTAATTAAGTCCAATTTACTAAGGGACCCAAATATAGTGTGAAAATGTAAAGTGCATTTTTCAACACTACATTTAGCCCCCACTTTAGTGAGAGGATAAGCCTACACGCAAACTCACACTAAAGTAGTCAAAAAATCATCAAGAGATGTCTAACTATATAATCATTGGAAAGGTAAGACAACAAAAGTCGAGGAGGAAGATTAAGTCCCCAAGATATAAGAGCTCATGAAAAACCAACAAAGGCACAAAGTTACACATACCTATGTTAAATATGCAGAAGCAAGACAAGAAACACAAGCATACAATATCAAAACTAAAAAGAAAAAGGGGTTGATCAAGCTTCAACTATTTCTCCATCTGGTATGGATTAAACATTAGGTGTATGTCCAAAAAAAATTTAAAAGTGGAAACTTGTTGTCCAAGGGTTCTATGATATGCACAATAAGACATGTTTGTAAGTTTTTCTTTCATCTTTTCTTTGATAGGTGGTAATGTTATAAGCCCTTGTTAAAGAAGGGCTTGCAAAACTCATTTTGTATTGTTTATAGTGTGGATAAATGGTAGCTTTTGAAGTTTATAAGGCTTGGATTTCTTACTTTATTGGACAACTCATTGTGGTGGAAGTGGGGGAGGAGGATCTATGGTGATCATATCATCCTCATGAAAGGGAACACCACTTGTTTTAGGAGATGTGCAAGGGGGGGGAAGATCATGATATCCTAAACCCTTGGTATCGTTGGATGGTATTTGCTCTAAACTTTTGTGAATGCCATGCTCATTTTTTATGTCACATCCTTGTTTACTTAAGATCTTAAAGCCTCGACCATAATTTAGACACTGAAAAATGTCCTAAGCCTGTGAACACCATTTCTCCTTGTCAATTCCTTTTCTTCTCTACATAACTGAATTATTTTAATTATTTTAGTATCGTGTAAAGTCACATTCTTCTATTAATTAAATAATTTTAATTATTTAATTCATTCATTTCTTTATTTTTTTCTTCCTTTTGATTAATTAATTAAATTATATTTATTTAATTACTCATTAGCCTCTTCTTTCATAGATTAAAGACATTTTATTTATTTAATTGTTTGCTAATTTGTCCTTTCTCCCACCTTTTAAATTAAATCATTATTTATTCTAAAAGTCAACTTTCCCTTTTATTTTATAATAAACAATGTTTTAATTATTTAATTATTCACTTTCCCTCCTAAATTAAAAAAAAAATATAATTATTTAATTTCCTCCAACAACCTCTTTATCTATGTCATTCTTATCTCTTCACATCTCATTTAATTTCCATCCTTTATTGAATTTTTTTCTAATTTAATTTCAATATTCCATCCTTAACCTAGTCTTATCTTTTCCCTAATTTAGCCCTAACCCTATTTCATACTACATCTTCCAATCTTGGCCATTAATTTTCATATCTTATTGGCTTTTAATCTTAGCCCTTCATTCCAATTTGGCTTTCTATAAATGAGAACTATCATTGTCATTTCAACCTACCTATTTCATACTACCTAAACTATTGCTATCTAAAGAGACAAGTACAATCTTCAATATTTTGATATCATTGTCATTAAGCTATTAGTGCACACTCAAACTCCGAGGGAAATCAAGCATATAAAGCAAAATGGAGGTGAATAAACCATGGCATAGGTAATATTGTTTTATGTTTTATGTTTCTATGTTAGCTTGTGCTTCATTGTTGAATATTTATGGCCTTAACTTTGATTTTTCCTTATTCTACATTTGTGTACCTGGCATGAACTAGCCAGATTTCAAGAAAATCTTGAGAAATTTTGAGCTTCAGGTCCATGATGCATCTGAGAGCCCGAAAAACCCATTTGCAAGTCTATGCACCACATTTGTGGTATGGCATGACACATTTGATAGGTCCTAAGACTTATTTTATGAACACTAGAGAAACGTAATTGTTGTCTAGAGAATTGCATTTGTTCAAATATAGGGAAAACCATCTTTTTAGTTTATTTTTGAGACCTTTTGTCATTTCTTAGCTCTCTAGTTTTTGTTTTCTTATTTCAACAACATAATTGCATCATATCGATTTTGGGTTTTTCCAAATTTTGTTGGATTTGAGTGTTTTGCAGCTTTGAGGTTTTTTCGACACATCTGCTTAAGGCTTCATTGCATTTGATTTCAATTATGAGTCGCAGTTGACATATGGAAAACCATAGTCACTGACTAGTTCACTGCATCTATTCCAAAGTAGTGAGTCACATTTATGAATTTCTACACCATATTTGCCTATTTTTTTGAATTAGGGTTCTGATTAGAAATTTTCTAGTTCATTATTTTCCATTCACTTGAATAGGGCTTTTCATGTTACTGATTTCTAGTTTTCTATATGTGGCTTAGGTTTGGAGGAGACATTTGCATTAATAATTTCTAACTTATCTTTTGCAAGGTTGTTGTTTATTTTATTTAAGATAGAAGCATTTTGATTTTCCAATATCTTTAAGACATTCTCATTGGTTTAAAAGAAGATCACAACTTGCATTTTCACTCATTGGCTTTAAAAGAAAAATAATCCTGCATTTCAAACTCATTGGTCTAAAAAAAAGAACAATATTGCATTTCACACTCATTGGTCTAAAAATAACAACAATCTTATATTTCTCTCATTGGGTTAAAAAGAACTTGCATTTTAACTCATTGGCCTAAAAAGAACAAACAATTTGCATCAAGTGTCTTTGCGACTCTCACATTTCATTTTGGGGCTTAAAAATAACCATTGTTTGTCTTTTCTTGTGGTTTTGTTCTTGTTTTGAGGTGTATATTCTCTTCCCTTGCACCTTGAGTGATCTTGGGAATCAAAATAACTTCTTAACATTTTCATTGGCACACAACACATTTGGTTTTCTAAAGGATAATGAAATCTTGCTAGTGTGAGAAAGTACATTATGTATGCTCTCTCCTTGCATCCTTGGATGACCTTTGAGATCAAAAACATTGTACTTATCTTTATTTTGTTATACCCCTTTAGATTGTGCCTACCAATTGAGAAACATTCGTATGGAGAACTCATTGGTGACCCAAAGAGGTTTTCCCTTCGAGATGCTATATAAAAGGATAAGATGAAAGTCAAGTCAAAACAACCATTATCCTTCATCATATAGTGCCATTCACAATGGGGAGGTACCTTTGTGTATAAGTGCCCCTAGTAGGAGTGGTTAAGGCCTTAAGTAACTTGTTGGATGGTCTTGAGATGATAAGTCCCCGAGAAATGACTAAAAATCAAACCAGTTAGAGGCCCACCATTATTGATTGAGTTTTGGCATCATTCTTAGTGCATGGGATTCGCATTGCATCTTGATGATTTTACACTCACCATATGGATCCCTTGAGATGAGATATATATCCTCAACGTTGTATAAGTTATTTTTTTTACTTGTAGCTCTCTAGGGAGAGTGTGAGTTGGGTTATACTTCCATTCCAAGAGGCCCATACCCATCTTCTCTTGCAAGGAAAAAGTGAAAACACATCATAAAGGTGTCCTTCCACTCACGTCGAAGGATACTCCATATTTTTGGCCTGAGAGTGTTGCCATTGGTTATTGGCCTTAGGGTAGGAAAGTGTTTTATGTGTGTGATTTATCTTCAAATTTGTGTCTAGACTCATGGAAATTGGGGTGAATAACCCTAGAACATACACATTATGATCAAAATATCTGGGCATTTAGACAACCAAGCCATTGTTTCTAGATTGTTTGCTATGTTTTCCATCACACTTTACAAAAACCAAAATGAAAAATCAACCAAAAACACTCAAACTAGGGAAAAACACTCTATTCACCACATCTTTCATTATAAATCATAATTTCTTCTTGAGACACTACATCTGCTAAAAACTAGTGCACTGCATTCACTGCTTAGAACAACACATTTGACAAGCCATGTACCGCATTTGCAAGTTGACAAAAAAATTAGGGAATTTTGGTGTAGTATTATTTCTCATCAATTCTAAATATAATATTCTTATCAAACCATAGACTTATCATTCTTAGATCTTTCATTTCATTCCACTCCATTCATTGGCTTACTATTACATTAGTTGCATTCATCATAGGTCAAACTTTAGGTCTCATTAGATTACATACACTTTTGTAGACATTAAATTTGGAAATTTAGCAGAATTTTGATTAGACCATAATGTAGTTTGGTTGGTAACTTATTTTTAGGTCAACCAAAAGTGGTTAGTCTTCATATCATAACATTAGGGCATGTATAGGATCATCATGGAAAAAATAGGCCCTTAAGCATGACAATAAAATTCAAAAAAACCAAAGTTAGGCAACTTGACGTAAAAATTTGAATAAGTTAAATATATTATTTCAAAAATATGTAAGAATATAATCTATTTAAAATTTAATGTAGTTTCTAAACTACTAGGTTTATTTTTATTTTAAAAAAATCTATTTCGTGAAAATTTGAAATTTCAATGCAGTAGTACTTAAATTTCAGGGAAAAACTGAGAAGTAGGTGTCTTTCTGACCACCCTCACCACAGTAAAATGATAATATTTTTTAATAATATTTTAGATATAAGTAGAAGACTCATGTCTAGATGTGATGCATATTTTTTTGTAATTTTTTTTGAAGTAAATAATTAATTATGATATTTTTATTACAACTTTAAAAAAATATAAAAACTCGTACGTCTGACCACCTTAACTTGCTCAAAACTTCATCAAATTCAATTATTTTTATTTTAATCCTATATAATGTGACACATATTTCAGATTTAAAAAATGTGACACCCTTTGAAAGCTATAGATGTTTTTCAGTTAGCCTATCAATCAGGACTTTAGTCATAATTATAATAGAAAATGAATAATAAAAATTTATTAAATTCAAAGTAAAGAATAATTTATATTGGTGGAAAGCTAAGAATCTCCTTTAAAAACCCTTTTCATTTCATCAATTTTGGGTAAAAAAAAAATTGTCAGCCACATGGGCCATGATATCACTTACATATAGCCACTTTTTGGCCCATCATGATCCTGCACAAACCCATTAGTCATACCACAACCTTCATCACAATATTAGATTGGCATTACACTTGTATACTTTAGTCATAGACCTATCATAGATTTTGATCATTGTGACATTATCACATCTCAATTTCAACTATTGTCACATTATATATTTAATCTCACTGCATAATCATTTGGCATCCTTAAACATTGAAAAATATAGAAACATAGTCTAGTTGCATACCCTACTTAATTCTATCATTTCATTGTCATTCATATCCATTCATCACATTGGCAATTCTTTTATGGTCCAAACAAGATTACAAAGGAAGAGAAAAGAAATGGACACCATCCAAGAAGAAGATGACTTTTTCAATCATACTAAAACATGAATATTGGCTCCTCTTCCAATGAAGCACCTAAGCCACAATTATCATTTCACAATCCTTTTGAAAAAATCATGATCAAAGACAACCAAGGATAAACAACTATGGAAAAAATAGAGGCAACTGCCCAAGATCTCAAAGTAGCATGATTTGTCAATGAAATAGTGTCACCAAACCCACAATGCTTTCTTGCATTTAATTATTACATAGTGGGGCTAAACTTCCTTATGAATTTGATGTTAACATACTCCAAGGAACACCTATAATTGAAACTTCAAAAATCCAAGGACATGATACTTCTTCTCTTAAATGCACTATCCCACAAATAAATGCTACCATGCCATTAGGAGGAACAACAAAAAATACCACAATGACCAATACCACACCTCTATTTAGGGCACAAAATTCACAACCAATGACACAACCCTTTGGAAATACATTTAACGCATTTGGATCATCATTTAATGCCATAGGTGCATCATCATCCAACCCCTTTTCAATGGGTAGAAACAATATATGAAAGGTTCACATCCATGGACCCAAGCCAGAAAAAAACACTAATTTGAACAACAACACATTGTCACAAGGTCCTACTAGAAGCATTACCCTACAAAGTAACACACAAGGAACCTTCCAACAAGAAAACTTAAACACACATGGTCAAACTAGTTCAATCCCATTTCAAACACAACTCAATATGAACACTACACACATCCCTCGGATCCCAACTTTCACTTGACATATCAAAACTAAAACTCCACATATCCAAAATCAAATTCCTACATTCACCTGGATAACATTCCAAAAAATATATACCACAGACATTTGGCATCAATACCAATTCATCCACCCAACATATTGGATTGAAAATTTCGAACACAAAGCCATATCATAATGAAGTCAATAATTTAGTAGACACATCCCTTACTCAAGTTGATGTCTTATAAAACTAAATTATTGCATTAAAAAAAGAACTAGAAAAAATGCAAATATCAACCAAGAAGATATATTCAACATAAGAGTTATGTCCATACCCCTTTGACAAAATCATATAAATGCCTTCATTTCCTCACAACTATTTCATGCTGAATTTTCCCAAGTATAGAGGAAAGGGGAATCCCATTGAACATGTAAGAAAATTTCAGAAGAATTTAATAGACATCACACCCAAGCATACATATCTCATGAGATTATTCGCTAGGAGTCTCATAGGACAAGCACTCAAATGGTGTTCCCATCTACCTTCTGGCATAATAACATGGGATGAACTAGCCAACAAATTTATATCTCACTTTTCATATTGATATCATGTCCATATTCCAGAGAAACAAAATATTTTCGCGTTCGTAGAAAACTTGATCACGAACCTAAAATATCAATTGCAAGCCAATTGTTGTGCCACATTTGTTGACCTAAAAAGAAAAGGAACTATACTTGACCAGTTTCTTATTGCAATGGGGGAACTTAAAAAATTTAACAAAAATTTGAATGCCCAAGATACCCCAAATGATAAAAGTAAATCTTGGGTCCATAATAAGAATGTCACAAATGATAGATTTGTCGATGTAAAGGCAATACATGTTAGTCATGTAATAACACTTAAAGAAGCTAATATTTCCAAAAACCCACCACGTTTCCCTGACCAAATAGTAAACACCCTTCATAATAACCAAGAAAAAAGACCTCAAAGGAATTTTCCAACAAGACACAAGTACACTCCCTTAGGGGAACCGATTGAATCTTTCCTAAAACAAATTTTATAGTCCAAATTCATACAAATTTTTGATGTAAAAAAATATTATCCAAGGAAATTTAAACCTTCATGGTGGGATGAAAATTCCTTTTGCAATTATCACCATATCAAGGGACACAGAACTTTGTCATGCAGACAACTCAAGAACATAACCTAGGACCTAATAAAAAATGGTGTCATAGAAGTAAATAGTCAACAACAAACCTCCAATAATGATCATATGATTTTTAAGAATCCTTTGCAAGAACATGGGATAGGTAAGGTCTCCAATTTTGGTGCAAAGACCAATAACCAAGCTAATTATACATGTGTTGTGCATGACTATACTATACATCATATTTGAGTCTTAGATAACCATATCAATACCATCACCATTAAGAAGCAAACATAATGTGCAGTAAACATGTGATGAACCAAGGTATCCATACAAGGTGCTCCCCCTAAACAATAACAAAAGTACCAATATAACCTCTTGGACCACTTGGGGAAAACACCTAATTAGATCTCTATCCTTGAGTTACTCCGTATGTCCCATGAGCACAAAGCTATCCTAGATAGAGAATTCCAAGATACCTCCATACCTACTGACCTTGATTTCAATTGATTCAAATAAATGGTGGGCCATTTAGCTAACACTCACCATGTAACTTTTTTAGACCAATATTATTCATCTCAAAAGTTCAATCATAATGACCCTTTCCACCTAGAAGTCTATATTAATAAACATAAAACTAGACGAGTCTTTCTAGAGAGTGGAGTGAGAATAAATATTCACACTCTTAAATTAGTTATGACATTGGGCTTCTCTAAAGCTTTCATGGATACAACAAAGAGAATTATCATAAAAGCTTATGGCGATGAAGATAATTCTTCCAAAAGGGTCAGAACTCTACCTATCAAACTAGGGCCTGCTATATTGGATACCACATTCCAAGTATTAGACCTAGATCTCCCTTACAATCTCCTCCTTGGGTGACCATGGATTCTTGCCATGAAGGATTTACCATATACACACCTTCAATTCTTGAAGTTTCCTCACAATGACACTGAGATCACAATAGTTGGTGATCCTGATCCCTTTCAATATTATAGTAATCTAAGAGGGAGTATTGAATTCTAGGTGCCAATAAACCATGAATCTTCATCCTCCACCATGTCACATTACATTGATCCATCTTCCTTGGTCAAATAATCTAATTCATTTAGTGCACCATCAAAAACCAAAATCCAAGAAGACGACATGGGATGTAGAGATTATCGTATTGATAGTTCACTCTATGTTGAGAAGTCATCCACATGTGAAACTTTTAATGCCGGTAAGGATAGTTAGGCTTCGAAGAACAATGCTAAGTCAGCTTCAAATCTTGGTGAAAATATGCAAGAAGATGGTCATGCCTGAATTGACACCTTTTTTATCTCGATGACACCTTTGTCTTTGTCATGTATTCTCATGATCCTATTTAAGATCATCCATCTCCATCTCATGCCTCTTTTTCTGTTACTCCATCTTCTGAACTATTATCCTTCCATTTTGACCATCTTGGGATAGGGTATGTATTCACTACTACTACCTCTCCAAAGTCTTATTTCCAACTCCTTCAAGATGTGCAAGCTTCCTTTGATGTTAATAGTCCTGAAAAGGATAGTCACAAAGAATCTATTGAGTGCATCATCAAGTATTTTCATGAAGCACACATTCTCACCATCTCATCTAACTCATCCAGCTCACTAACATCCACCCACCTCATCGACGTGGATTAGCAAGTCATACCTCAAGAGAATAACAAGGATAAAACTAAATAATCAAAGGTGGAATTACCTTCTTCAAAAGGAGATATAGAAATTAAAGAAGGAATGTAAGTACTGAAATATCAAGACAAGTCCTCTAGTAAAAATAAAAAGCTATGGGACAAATCAAAGACAAAATTAAAGGTCAAAATTAAGAGAAATTTGATCTCTTATTATGCCTCTTCACCAAAAATAACTAGAGGCATCTATTGAAGTAGAACGTCAAAAGAAGAGATTGTTGATCCAAAGTCTTTATCCTCATAATTTTCATCTAATCCATACCCACACATCCATTATATCATTTCATTTCCATTGGTGATATTTCTTGATGGTCCTTTGACGATGACCCATTCACATACTATAACTCATTGGTCATCCAAACTCCTCTTGGGATGAGGTTTGATGGCCCATGTAGTGTGCACAATAGGAATCGTACCCTAGCTCCTTTAATTTACCACATCAATCACCCTATTCATCCATCATTCACACCTTTCATTTTGATTAGATCCCTTCGTTTGACATGGTCATCCAAGTTTGAACCAAATTGGTTGGGTCCATATATCATGATGATTATCTATGTATGAGGATCTTATTGAATTTCAACTCCTGAATGGGAATTTTTTTCAAATCCTATCAATGGTTTGTAGTTGTGCAAACTCTACACCTAGCTTCAGAGAGCCATGTCAAAACTAGAAAAATACAAAAAAAATAAAAAATCGTCACCCTGATGAAAACCTAGAAAATAAGCATCTCGATGACACCAAAAAATTAAAAAAAATCAACAAAATAGTAAAGATAAATAATCTATTGAATAGTGAAAACAACTTCAGTGGAACTTTGGATAAGTACCATGTTAAAAACCTGGAAAATAGGTGACATGTGTAGTTGATATTTTCTCCACCATCTACCATCATTCTATCTAGTTGTCCATCGTCGCTCATAATAAATCCATTTTCCCACTTTTCAATTTATCCATAATAACACTTTGTTGTCCTTTCCAAAAACTGGAGCAATTTACATTATGCATCCTTTCGCCTTCCATACCTATCCGCAATAAAGCTTATCCATTTCCACCCCTAATAAATTGGTCATATACCTGACTAGGGGAATGTTGCTAACTCGAGTCTTCAGTGGATCCTACACTTGATATTGGAGGTCTCGATATCAAGAAAGCTAAAAAAATAAAATAAACTTCAAAAAGGAAAAAAATCATAAAACTTTAAAAAGCCAAAAAAAAAGAAAAAAAACTTCAAAAAGCCCAAAAAAAAATAAAACATCAAAATACAAAAAATTGCAAGTAATCTTCAAAATCCCAAAAAAAAAGTCAGATTTAGTTATGTCAATCAAATTCTATTTGAACTAGATAGCCTTAGCATGTATAATTTAGACAAGGTTTTCAATCGATGAGCCCTCGAGGCACTAGGTTAGTCTTTTAGGGTTTGTTGAATAAATTTGATCACAAATTAGTCCATAATAAATAAATGAAAATAAGTCCAATCAAACTATGAGGTGTCTGCGCATTTCTATGTAGGCAAGGCCATCAGTCGATGAGCTCCTGAGGCTCTAGGTCATTCCTTTAGGGTTTATTGAGTCAGTCACTACTCATGTCACAATAAGTCAGACATTGTCAAATGAGACATGCAAACATTCATTTGAACTATAACCAAAATAATCATTCAATAGAAAAACTACCCAACTAATCTTCATGTCAAATCAGTCAATTTCCTAACTACTCAAACATAAAATAAACCTCAAAAAATAAAATTAGTCGGTCATTTATCTTATACAGGATGTGTCCTTCCTTAAATCATATATTGTAACTATCAAACTTTTTCACTTGCCTTATACAAGTGGCTACATGATTGAAACTATACTTGACATCTTATACAACATATTTCCTCTCTTGAAACTAGGAATTTTCAATCAATCAATTAGTCAATCAAACACTCACAAACAAAAACTAGAAAACAATTTGAATGGCTATTGACTTTGTTGGTCTAATTTTTCTTATCTTTTTTATTTCACATTTGGGTCATATTACTAGCTACCTCGAGGATGTCCCATGAAGGATTTAGAGGAGCGATGATGTCTCATGAACCAGTTTTTCTTTGATTGATTTCTGTGGACTGTTTTGGCACAAAGACTGGGGAAACTTTGGGTCTTAGTATGATTTATTACATTCCTTTTTCATTGGCTGTCTATTTTCACAAGTGGATAACTTTGCACACCTTGGTAGATATGTCATACCATGTTTTTATTGTCCATTTTTCATATTTCAGTGCCCAATTATAGTTATATGCAAGGCCTTTCATAGAACAATGTTGATCTTTCTTTGTCTCCAGTAACTCCAAGCTAACATCCATGTCCTCCATAATATTTCTTCTTGTCCCATAATGATGGCATCTTATGACACACAAAAATATATATCTTGCATATATAATCATCTTAGAGCATCATAAGCATTATTATACATGCATACTAGTCATTCGTATTACATAAGAAAATACATAAATATAGATAGAATATACAAATTTCATGTAGGCATCCAATATCATAATCATCTCTTGTCATCTTGAATCCATATAACATTACAAATTTTTATGTATCAACACATAACGTCTAACATAATCATTGCATATTCATATCCATAAGTGACCATACATTGCATAATATATCATATTTAGCATATCATTGCATCGACATCATTCCATAATCATAATCTATTACCATACATCACATAGAAGGAAATCATACATAACATTGCATTCATACCCACAATTAACATCACATAAAATTTTATTCATCATTTAGAATCCACGATAGCATAACATCATAACATAATGATCCATCTAACATCAACATATTATAGAATCCTCACATCATCATATAAAATATATAGACATCATACACCATAATAATCCATCACATGACATAATAAATGCATAACATAGTGTAGTATAGGAAAATGCATACCCTTGCATTTTCACACGTTTTTGGGCCCACATTGCTTTATCCATCCTTCTTTATGTCTTAATTGGTTCTATTTTGCATCCACAAGTCTAATAGACTACATCTTTTTTTGGCTAATTCTAATAATCATCAAAGGGAAAATGAGAATCTAATGATTTTGTTTGTGTGTCCCTAATTTGTGGATTGGAACTAAAATTCCACCTAGGGTGTCTTTGTCCTACATGGGTCTTGGGACCTTGATTTTGAACAAACCTAAAAGGCTCCTTTTTGGATTCTATGCCCCGAGAATTAAGCCTTAGGACTAAAACACTAGCTAGGGTGTCTTAGTCCTCCTTGGCTTATTTTCGAGATTTAATTTCAAATTATGGTAGGATTTAGCCTCATTTGATAAATATTTTTCTATGTTGGCTTGGTGTGATGTAATTTTGGGATATTAAGCATAGACAAGTATAAATACAAGGTTTATTCATTCAGATTTTTACCTAGCAACTTGGGTATTCTTTCCTAAGGAAATTTTATGAGATCAAGAGCATTCTAGAGCAGTTATTCAAGCATCATATCAAAGGATATTCTTGCATCATGTTTATTTTTGTGCTAACATGTGTGATGTATGGTTTTTACTCAAGCAAGGAATTCAAGAAAGATCTATTGAAGCATTTCATTGGATTCAATATCTACATCCAAGCTAGCCATCTCACACAAGTTTGCAGACTTCATAGCAAGGGTTTTGTGAGTTGTAGAATTGGATGTTGTTCATTCATAATTTCCCTCCATTTTATTTCATTTCAATATTTAATTACCAACAAGGGGTTTGACCAAGGAAAACCCCCATTCACTAACATTCAACAATTTTTCCCTCTCTTGTATGATTTTTATTACAAATTTACGTTGAAGACTTGAAGATCATTTGGAGTGCATGATTGAAAAGTTGAAAAGTTGCATCAAAAAGTTGTCATCTTCACAAAAACTCACCTACAAGTCAAATTCAGAAGTTTCAAAACCTGAGATTTGAGAGGAATCAAGTGTAGACCTTGGAGCTCAGGATCACATTCAAAATTTTCATAAATCTAGGATGAGACTAATATGCTACCTCAGGTGTCTTAGTTTTCGCAAGGGTATTTCTTAGAGATTCTTTGAGATTCTATTTTGAGATCCCAAGATTTCACATATGCCTCGAAAAATAACATCGAGACCAAGACTATAGTAAGGGCATCTTAGTCCTCCATAGCACATTTTGACAACATTTTTGCATTTCCAAAATCCATGTTACATTTCTAGACTTCCTAAGTACAGATATGCTTACTTGGTTTTCCTTAATCTCATCATTTGCACTCATTATTTGACTTGCATTACTAGGTCTTGTGAGTTGAATTTTTACTTGTCTTTTCCAAGCTTTCACTTGGTGGTGAACGTTTAAAAATATAAAATAACACACCCCCCTTCCTAAGTCCTCCTAATTAAGAATTGACCCACCTTGTGAGGTTGATGGTCAATCCAACTAGGGTTCTTAGGACATAGTTGAATGATTGATCATGGGAAAGTGGAGTGACATTTCATCACCCCATATTTACCATTAATCATTTTGGTGAACCTATCTTCTTTGAGCATTCATTTTTTGATTTGGAGTCCATAAAATTCTTAGATCTAGATTGCATTCATTGCATCTTGCATTAGTGAAAGTGCATCTAGGGTTTCTTGCATCTTGCATTAGTTAAATTACATCTAGGGTTTCTTATATTTACATTAGTGAAAGTGCATATAGGTTTCATTTTTACTTTCTTACACCATTTCATTTCATCAAAAAAATAAAACGTACATTGTTAATAACTCCAACCGCATTTACAAACATTGTTAGTGCATTAAAAATTGAAAAACGTGCATTCAATTTTTCATTCAATTTCTTGTTACAAGTTACTTTTTATTTCATGCATTTGCATAGATTTTTGTTTCCAAACATTAGATCCCTAAATAGATAACCTAGAATTCTCTATTTTTCTAACAAGAACCTTTGCTAGGACTAAAACGCCCTTCCTAGTGTCTTAGTCCCTCTCAAGGTCTTTCGCTCAAAAGCCTCTGTTTGTTGTTTTCTATCCGTTTTAGTCCCTAGAACTTCAAAATCTCACCGGGAGGAACAATACATCCTTCCTAGCATCTTAGTCCCTATTGACTTAGACTTTCTAGTTTCTAGGGTTTCAAATTTCTTTTCTGTGCATCTTTTGGCTATTTTTTATTTTTTGTTTCAATTTCTAGAATTGTTGTTATTCCTATTTGTTTCATTTCAAGTGTAATTTCAAGCATAGGATATTGTGTTCATTTCCCTTTTCTTGGTTCATCCCTTGTATTATTTGTACCACTTGGTGTTCTACTACTAATATTATGGTTAGACGCAATTCAAGACTCATGGCATCTCACAATAAAACACTCATTGTGTTTCTTGGGTTATCAAGCTCTCTTACTCCTAGTGTTGGTAATAGTTTACTAGGTATAAACCATACCTTTGATACCTCATTTTCTATGCCTACCTTACCCACAAGTTATGTGCCAAGTGTTCAAACAATGATTGACCATATTCCTCAAGGAAGCATAATGAAAATGTGTGAAGACCTAGCCCATTTACAAGATAGTGTGAGTACTGAAAACATTTTTGAAACTGTTATACATGCCATAAATAGTCTTCATAGCATGATGAAAAGTGATGAAGGACTTTATTTTGTGTGTAACATAGCCCACATCTTTGGAAAACATATTCCTTCCACCACTAATGGTGCTCAAGCTTCAAACAATGTGAAAATCCAAGGAGGAAATCAAACTCCCCCCTATTCAATGATAGCATCCATTCCCAACTATACAGCTCCTCAAGTGACCACAATGATGCAACCTACTAGCAATATCCTTCCTACCTCACACATTTCCACTAGTTCTCCTTATACCTATGTGGCATCTAATCTCATACCTCCTCCCACAAGCAATCCATTCATTTGTCCTTCAAAAAACATACACACCAACACCATACTCACCTCCATCTCAAACCATAAGCAATGACCCTATCATTAACGACCTCTCACAAATATTTTCATCCCTTTAATGTCAAGTCTCTACAATAAATAAAAATCAAAATGGTCCTCCTTCATACTATGTAAAAAGAAACCGACTATCCTTGGAGATATTGAGAACTTCGGTGCCGCAAGGTATAGAGATCCCTAGATTTGAGAAATATGGAGGGAAGGGGATCTTTCTAATCATTTAAATGGATTTAATACTTTATGTAGTTACTTTATCCTTGATGAAAAAATCTTGGCTAAGCTCTTTCCCCAATCCTTGAAATACATTACCTTTGACTAGTTTTTCATATTACCGAAGAAATCAATTAATTCATTCAATAAACTTTTTGAAGCCTTTATGAACCATTTCCAAGTGCATATGGTTCCTAAAATGAAATTAGCTTATTTGATGAGATGCAAGAAAATGAGGGTGAAAAGGTCACAAAATTCATTTCATGTTACCAATCACTTTATTCCCAAATCAGTGTGAAGGTTCCTATTTCTCACCTCCAAAAGATATTCATATAAAATTTACAAATAAAAATACGAGACAAGCTTACAATGATGAAATTCCCTTCCTTCATGCACCTATGCACTACCCTTCATGATTATCAAAATTATGTAGGTAGTAGTGAACCAACACCCATTTCTACCTATCCTAAAAAGTTTGAATCCTCAAATCAAAACACATACAAACCTTTCTGAAGACAAAATAAAAGATTCCTTCAACTAAACCCTACCTCCCAATCCACCCAACAAGTTGATACCCAAGTAGTTGTTATTAAAAAGAGCAATCCTTATATATTTGGTGATCCAAAAAGACAACTTACACCTTTACTTGACACCCTTCACAATATCATGAATCAAATGTTAAACAAGAACATGCTTACCTCACCCCTCGTTCGACCTCATGACCCTAGCAAGCCATTACCTCTAAGATTTAGCCACAATGTCTATTGTGCTTATCACCAACAAAAAATTCATGATACAAAACTATGCAAGCATCTTAAACATATTGTGTAAGACCTCATTGATTCCAATCATATTCAAATTATAGGTGTGAATGACCAAGGTAATAAGTTTGTAGTTCCTCCCAATCAAAACTTGCAAATCTTTACAAATACTATGCATAGCCACAATATTTCATTTTTTAAGGCTAGTGAAACTAATCCTGATGTGATGAACATTGAAATAGATGATGATAACATGAGTAATAACAAAAAAAATCCTATGGATACTGATGACCAAAGTCTTATTAGTACAATTATAGGAGTGATTGACCTCGAGCCTCATAAATAGAAAACTATAATGCCTACTAATATTACTTTCTCTTCAGAAGAATGAATTGAACATGCACCTGATGGTCCTCTTTACATAGACGATGAAATAAATAACAAGCCCACTCTTGGGATTTTAATTTATCCCGTTTGTGAAGAGAAGGTGATCACAAGAGAACTCCTATATGTGCATAAACTTACTCAAGATAGATATGATAAACCTAAAGCATGGATTAAAATGCATGATGGTATTGCTCATGCTACGATGGGCTCGATCATACTCCCTTTATAAGTAAAACCTAAGAAATAAAACATATCATTCTCTATCATCTCTAATTTAGACCAATTTCATGTGAAGTTAGGCTACAAATGGCTTCGCTCCATGAATGTGATCCCATCCTTTGTCCATAAGTGCTTAAAGCTTCTAGTCAGTAATGAAATATTCATCATGAACCATAGTGGCTTTATCCCTTCGTCTTCTTGTCAAAACGTCTCCTTAGAATATTTATGTCTTGAGACCATGGAACCAAAAAGACACTGTGAGGACTTCCTTTTCATATCCTACCAAAAGTTCAAAGAAAGATGCATATCCAGGCTATCACTTGAAAAAATTTCTCTACCCATGATTGAACCTCCACCCCTTCAAGAAAATAATAGTGAGCTTAAGAAAAATTCATCTAACCAAGACCCAACCATTAAAAATCCTTTACCTATTTCCTACAAAAGACCAAGAGAAAACCAAACAAGTCCTAATCTACCTCCTAAAAAAATCTATAAGCCAAAGAGAAAGTGGTTGAACAACCTTCCATGGCTTCTTCTTTTCTTCCGTCACAAGAAGAAAAGAAATCTATGGTCGATAAACCTGCTTCTACCCAAACACAACTTGAAAACCATAATAAAAGAAACATAAATTATCGAGAGCATAGGTGTATATGTTGTGCTATTGCTCAAAAGATGACAAAATAAAACAATATTGAAAATCACAATATGGATCTGATAGAAGCAATAAATGAAGACCCTCATCTCTTACAAGAACAAACAAATCCTATGCCTCCAACACAACAAGGACCAACACCTTGTATGGATATTATCATTCATCCACCTCTTGTGCTTAATTTGGATGACAATGAAGAAATAGATAAAATCGATGAAGCGCATAATGAATTGATTTTTTTGTTTTCTTCTTCTATGAACTTAGATGATAACAACCATGATGATCCTCCTAAACTAAGTGACGCACCACATGTTGAACTTGGTGATTCTCCTAGTTTAACACTTGATGTGATCCATCTCACTAGTGATTTTTATTCTGAATATACTAAACAAGATTGGGATGCACATGACTTGCTAGATGCTTGATTTGCGTGTGCTTTTCCAATCTTTGCACTTATTTTTTATGTGATTTCATGTGTGTATTGTGATACCCATGATGGAATGTTTGATATTTCTCTCTCTTTATGCATTCCTCCATTTGTACCTTCATTATTCTATATGTCATAAACCTTTTTACCTTTTTCAATTTTGCTTTTGTCTTGTGTTTTCCTTTTGAGTATGATGCAAGACATCGAGACACCCTATGTCTCTTCAATTTTGACCTAAAATATTTTTCTATCTCCTTTCCTTTTTTTCTTGTGTTTTTCTTTTGAGGATGATGCAAGGTGTCGATACACTGTATGTCTCTTCCATGTTGACCCAAAATCTTTTTCTTTATCCTTTCCTTTTTGTCCCATGTTTTCCTTTTGGGGATGATGTAAGGCATCAAGACAACCTATGTATCTTCCATGTTGACCCAAAAGGTTTTCCTTTTTTTTTTGTGCTCTTTGTGTAATTCTTCGAGTTCTATGTGTATTTGCGGAATGATGATAGTTCCAAGCTCTCTAATATCATTATAGCCAAGATAAATACTACCCCTAAATCCATAGATCCCTTATGTGTTTCTTAGGGAAACCCTCTTTTCCTTTTTCTTTTCTATGTTTTTCTACTTTAACGTAATTGCTCAAAGCATGGTGTTAGCAATTTCTTTAAAGTGGTGGCATACATTTTCATTATATTTGGCATGATTTCATTTTCATTTATTTTTCATGTTCCTTGTGTGATTTCCTTTCTTATTGTGACATTTACTTTTATTGGTGGTGTCATTGGGTGTTGACTTCCTCTGAGAGCATGATATTTCCTTGTCCTCTCTTAGAAACATTAGATACAATGTTCCCTAGGATAAAACCACTCGTGCTTGTTCTCTCTTGGAAACAAGATGAGACCTTTTGTGCTTTTCCTCTCTTGTAATCATTGGGTATGATGTTCCCTAGGATGAGACATTGTATTTATCCCCTCTCAGAGATGTTGGACACAATGTCCCCTAAGATTAAGACCTCGCATGAACTAAGCCATATCCCTTTGAGCACCCCTCTTTATTGTTGTGCCTTGTGCCTTATTAAAGTCATGGAGGTATGGCTTTGATATGGTTTATTGGGGCTCACCTAGTGAAAAACTAGCTTCATTAGCCCATGTGAGTGTGCATTTTATTTTTGTGCCTTATTAGAGTCATGAAGGTATGGATTTGATATAATTTCTTGGGGTTCACCTAGTGAACAACTAGTTTCACTAGCCTATGTGAGCGTGAGTTTTATTTTTTTCCTTATCATATTCATGGGGGTATGAAATTGATATGGACTTCCTAGGGCTTATGTAGAGTGCATAAATAGCTCCCACTAGCCCTTGTGAGCATGCACTTTTTTTTGCATAGTGGACAACGCATTCCACTTGTAAACCATTTTGGACAAACAGACTAGACCTAGTCCACCACGTTGGATGACCTATTGAAGCTTGATCCATTATGTTTTTCCATTTTCTTTTTTTTCTTTTCTTTGATGATGTATGTTTTTGATCTGGTTATGGCTTCATATATCATTTGCAAGTGTTTTCCTTTGTGCCTATGTTGGTTTCTCATAGGATTTTGATCCTGGGGGCTTGATCATCCCTCTTGATTGTTGTCATTCTATCTTACTAGAATTTATACATTTGAAACCCTCTTGATTACATGGTTGGCTACTTTTGTGTCAGTTTGAAGCAAGTTCATCCTTCTCACTAAAGTGTGGGATAAATGTAGTGTAGTAAAAGGCATACCCTTGCATTTTCACACTTGTTTGGGCCTGCCTTGCTTTATGTGTCCTTCTTTATGTCTTAATTGGTCTTATTTTGCATCCATAAGCCTAATATACTACATCTTTTTCTAGCTAATCCCGATAATCATCAAAGGAAAAATGAGAATTTAATGATTTTGTCTCTATGTCCTTTATTTGTAGACTTGGACTAAAAAACTATTTAGGGAATCTTTATCCTCCATGGGTCTTCGGAGCCCAATTTTGAATGCACCTAAAAGGGCCCATTTTTGGAGTATGTGCCTCAAGAATCGACCCTCCAGACTAAGACGCCACCTAGGGCTTCTTTGTCCTCAGATTATTTTTGGGATTTAATTTCAAATTTTGGTGAGATTTAGCCTCCTTTAATTAATATTGTTCTATGTTGGCTTGGTGTGATGTAATTTCAAGATATTAAGCATAGACAAGTATAAATACAAGGTTCATTCATTCACTATCATATCGACCAACTTGAGTAGTCACTCCTTAGGAATGCCTATAAGATCAAGAGAATTCAAGAGTAGTTCTTCAAGAATTTTGAAACCATCATAAATATTCAAACATCATATCAAAGGCTATTCTTTCATCATGTGTGTTTTTGTCCTAATATCTATGATGTAGGGTTTTGATTCAAGCAAGATCTATTGAAGGATTTCATTTGATTCAAGATCTACATCTAAGCTAGTCACTTCACACAAGTTTTCAAACTTCATAGCAAGGGTTTGGTGAGTTGTGACATTGCATGTTTTTCATTCATCATTTCCCTCCATTTCATTTCATTTCAAGGTTTAATTAGCAACAAGGGGTTTGACCAAGGAAAACCCCCATTCACTAACATTCAACAATTTTTCCCTCTTGCACGCTTGTGATTGCAGATTTAGGTTGAAGACTTAAGGATCATTTGGAGTGCAAGACTAAAAGATTGCAAAGTTGCATCACAAAGTTGTCATCTTCACGAAAACTCACCTATAGGTCAAATCTAGAAGTTATAGAACATGAGATTTGAGAGGAAGCAAGTGCATACCTTGGAGCTTAGGATCACATTTGGAGTTTCCAGAAATATAGGATGGGACTAATGCACCACCTAGGGTATCTTTGTCCTCTCAGTGGTATTTCTCAGAGATTCTATTATGAGATCCAAAGATTTTGCATCTACCCCAAAAAATAGCAACGAGACTAAGAAAATAGTAAGGGTGTATTAGTCCTCCATAGCACTTTTTGACAACATTTTTTCATTTCTAGAATCCATGTTACAGTTCAAGACTTCCTTGGTACACATACCCTTACTTGGTGCTGCTTAATTTCATCATTTGCACTCATTATTTGGCTTTCATTACTAGGTTTTGTGAGTTGAATTTTTACTTGTCTTTTCCAAGCTTTCACTTGGTGTTGAACCCCTAAAAGTCTAAAAAAACCTTTCCTAGGTCCTCCTAATTGAGAATTAACTCACCTTGTGACATTGATAGTCAATCCAATTAGGGTTCTTAGGACACAATGGAATGTTATTTGGAGAAGAGTGATGTTCTATGTCTTAAACCCTAGAGCATCCCTTTTTCCACTAATCACATAGAAACAAAAATCATATAGTCACCACCAAAAAGATGCATCAAATATATATATCTTAAAAAGTGATATAGTATAAAATCATGATATCCCTCAAAATTGAGCTCGTAGGCTCGAAGGTCCAAAATATAAGTGTCCCAATACAATATCAAAATGTTCTCTACCTAGATCTTCCTTGATCCCCTATAGGTGATGATCGTGGTGAAGGTTGGTGATCCTATCTTTCCTCTCACTCTTGTGACCCAAATGATCGGTGCTTTGATGAAGTTCATTCATAAGGAGAAGATTGTCTCAACCCAGAGACACCTACAATACTATATGATTGTCTATAATTTGATCGGCTCTGAGACCTACTCATAACATCTATAAAGCTTGGCTCTCTCTACTTAGGTGGTACTACCACCTCATATAGATCTCTATAATACTGTTCACCCCTAGTATATCTCTATAGCTCCTGAGCCATGTTTTTAGTCAAACCACTAAGAGTAGCCATAAAGTCTAGGAACCACGATCAACCTAAACATAACCAATAACTGATGCATCCTTCTCAATCCTAAGGGTTCCCACCTCTTCCTCTAAGGCCTTTATCCTAGAATTCATAGCATCTAGTTTTGCCTTTATATCTTCTATCCTCTAATCTACTGATCCATCTTCCCCTCTGATTGAAACCTTCTCTAGGCACTCTACATGTTCCTCCCCTATCACAATACTATCTTATATGACCCACTTCACCTCTCCCATCTCATCCTCCTCCTACTTATCCTCCTCCATCTCATGCTCAACTCCCCCATAACCAAATCTTGTTTCTTGACATATAAGAGAGGTCCCTCATCCTACCGCTCCTCCTCCTCCACTCTCTCCTCCTCTAGCTCTAGATCCTCCCTAATTAGTGAGAGGTGTCACACTACTCTCTGCCTCCTCAGCTTACTCTATTGAAATCATCCTCCTCTACCTCCTCTAACATCTCCCCCATCATCACCTATGTGTTTTTCTCCTTGTCTTCCACCTCCCCTCCATCCTTGTCCACTGAATCAACCTTGAGGGCCCCTACCTCAACACTCTACAATCACCATCTAGTCTGGACCTGTCAATGGTTCAAGCCTATGGGTGGCCCACCATGCATCATAGTCAGACATGGTTCATGCATTTACATCTCCTTCTCTCCAACTCCACTACATAGGTTTCTATGTATCTATACCATACTCATCCATCACCACTAGTATCATCTACCCCCACTACCCAATCTCCCATGAGGACCTACAAACTCTATTGTACCAACGGGTACACCCTGACACTACACAAACTATCTCTACATCTACTCATGGACGTACATCTCAATGATATTTTGTGATTGAACTGTAAATCCAATTAGGAACCTAGGCTATCAACACCATGGAAAGTGCTCATCCTCATCTTCCCATGGTTGTAAATCTCTATACGTCCTCCATACAAGCCTGGAAAGAGGGTCAATGGAATTTTTCAATATCCTACATCTCTGACATGAGTCTATGTCACTACCTCATTGAACAAGTAGACATAAGGAATGCCATCCCCCAGTTGTCTACCCACTGGTGGATGAAACATGACTATGTGCTCCCAAGCACATATCATCAATAGTGTTTTTCCATAGTTGATCGATCGATCTCCTTTATAAGTGATGTTATGTAGCTAAAATTACTTCATGGCTACCAAGCAAGGCTCCCATGCATAAACTATACCCTTGGCCATCATCCCCACTAACATCTCACACCAGCCAACTAGAAATCCATACCCTCGATAGTCTAGAATAATGATCCCGAAATGAGTGTGCATAATATACAATCACATCAATCATTCCTCTCTATTAGGACCTCCCATATAATCCCATAATCCTCAATTCCTAGCTCTGCAACATCCTCATGCTCATACCTGTCCTTAATGGCTTGATTCCTACACTTTGGATCATATGTCACTTGTGCTCCATTGATAGGAAGTCTCAAAATCTGATAGACATCCTCAAGTCGAATGAGTTCATCTTGTAATGCCTTCTCTTGAAAAGTGTAATCAGTAGTCTCCTATTCACCCTAATGTCATGAATTAATGTCACATAGTACAAACCTAGGTGAAAAGGTTGATTCTTCTTAGCATTAGTTAGTTGATCCCACAAATTGAATGTAGATGGCTAAGACACTCAAGTGTAGATTGGCTCATATCTAGTTTTTGGTCACAAGTAAAGAAATGTGTCAATCCAAAACCCTTGTAAATCTATTGGACTTAAATTTCCAAAGAAATTTCATCCTAAACTAGGGAAAAAACCTAAATCAAGAAATTTCATCACACTACACAATTTCATCATATGTGTTGCACAATTACAATTAAATCACACACCTTAGCATATGTATCACTTTGGGAATTTATGGTCAACCCCTACTGCTTGTGTGCCATAATTTTACATGCATATTTTCATCATGTGCATGCAACTCACATTTGTGTTTACGTTGCTCTCGACTATGAGTGTAGTGTAGGAAGAAAATGCGGTGAACTTCATAGTTGTGTCACACCGCATTCAACAAAATCTAATCTACATATGTGTTGCTCTATGTGGATGCAGCGAATAGAATCCACATTTAGGGGACACAATAGTAGTTGTGGAAAATTGTGTTCATTGCATCTTCTTTCTCATGTTTGAAGCCCTAAATCTACTCAAAATCAATGAAATGATGAAGTGGGTAAGGAGTACTTACCAAGTCCTTGAAGTCCTTTAGCCATAGAAAGGTCCTATCTCTGAATCTAGAATGAGAATCATGAGGAATGAGTGACATCTTGGAATCAGGTCTCTCTAGAGATCTCTATTCACAAAAGTTGAAAATGTACAAATGAAAAAAATCACCACTCAATTCCTATTTATAACCCCTCCATATTAGGGTTAGGTCTAGGGTTTTTACTAGTTACACTTATTCGAGGGTCTTGAAACCTAATTTAATCACCAATAAGCTCCTATAGTGTGATAATTTTGTCCTAAACACATTGTCTAGCATCTAAATTTCTTATTAGAACAATTTTAAAAAAATTAATATTTTAAAAAAAAATTGATTTTTTTTTTTTAAATTATAAAAAAAATTATGAGGGGACATAGGTCCATCTCGTCTACATTGGAGCATATTTTTTGAACTATATTTATTTGATACAATGAAATAAGCTACATTGTATCAAAGAAGGGCAAAATATAGACACTAAAAAATGTCCTAAGCCTACGAGCACCATTTTTCCATGTTAATTTCTTTTCATCTCTTCATAATTGAATAATTTTAATTATTTGATTATCATCTAAAGTCACATTCTTCTATTAATTAAATAATTCTAATTATTTAATTAATTCATTTCTTTCTTTTATTCTTCCTTTTGATTAACTAAATAAATTATATTTATTTAATTACGTCTCTAGTGTCCCCTTTCTTCTTTAATTAAATAAATTCCTATTTATTTAATTATTGTCATTTTTCTACTATAATTAAATAATTATTTTAATTATTTAATTATTCATTAGCCTTTTCTATCATAGATTAAATACATTTTACTTATTTAATTACTTACTAATTTGTCCTTTTCTCCCATCTTTTAAATTATATCATTATTTAATCTAAAAGTCAACTTTCCCTTTTCTTCTATAATTAAACAATGTTTTCAATATTTAATTATTCATTTTCCTTCCTAAATTAAATAATTAAATAATTATTTAATTTCCTCCAACAACCTCTTTTCTATGCCTACCTCTTTATCCATGTCATTTTTATCTCTTCACATCTCATTTAATTTTCACCCTTGATTGAATTATTTTATAATTTCATCTCAACTATCCATCCTTAAGCTAGTCCTATCTTTGCCCTAATTTAGCCCTAACCTTATTTCATACTACATATTTCAATCTTGGCCAATGATTTCCATATCTTATTGGTTTTTAATCTTAGCCCTTCATTCTAGTTTGGCTTTCTATAAAGGAGACCTATCATTTTCATTTCAATCGGTACCTAGTTCATGCTACCTAGACTATTGCTATCTAAGGATACAAGTACAATCTTCAATATTTTTCTATGATTGTAATTAGGCTATTGTGGCATACTCAAAATCTAACGCAAATCAAGCATATAAAGAAAAACAGAGAAGGAAAATGGAGGTGAGTCAACCATGGCATCAATAATATTGTGTTATATTTTATATTTCCATGTTGGATTGTGCTTCATTGTTGGTTTAGGGCTTTAGGGTTTTATTTTTAATGATTTATGACCTTAACCTTGATTTTTCCCTATTCTACACATAATTCCCTTCTAACTTAGTGGGTGTGTTAGTAACTCGATGAACATAAGATATAAGAGTATTAGTATTGCCCTTGTGATCAAGTTCATTAATGATTGATGGTTGAGGGTTGATTTGTATTTCAGTTTTAAGATGTAGGAGGTTGAAAATATCAAGTGATGGGATTATAGATGGTGCTTGTATTGATGGATATGTATTATTTTCAAGGTTACATAGGGGGTCTTATATGAATTGTTGCATGTTATCTTCATCTCAGCCTAATATTTCCACTTCATAGGGACATTCATTAGGAGGTGAAGGTTCATTAAGATTCTCAATTGTGTTAGGGTCTTCTCCTATTCATGGGAGATGTATTGGGAGCTCGTTGAGGGGGAGGAATTTTTTTGTTAATGAGATGGGCCAAGCCACATATAAAATATATTCCTTGTTCATGCTTAGGAATTGTTTGTATATTACCTCTGAGAGGAATGACATTAGCAACAATAGGTTTGGTTTTTTTGTCATATAGCTTGTAAGTTTTATCATTGATGGTAACCTAAGTCATGCATTCGGTCTACAACATAGTTTTGGTTTACACTGACAAAACAAAGTGAATAACATGGCATCTGATTATAGTCATAAAAGTTGATCTGAATACCTCATCGGACTATTATTTTGGGTTGTGGATCTCTGAGGAAGGTTTTTTGATGTTTTTATCACCTTATTCATGAATTCCACTGACGTGCATTCACTGGTATTTAATTTAGGAGATCTGGTGCATTAATCTATTGGATATCTATGGTAAAAAGTTGACCCATCAAGTATAGAAATCACAGATCTATAAGGGGTTATTAATTAAATATTCTTATGTTCAAAATATGTTTGTTTGGGTCCTCTCTATGTCTTAACCAACTTTGGAGGATGCACATAAAGAATTAGTGGTGGATCTAGCCAACAAGTTGAAAAGAACTTAATATTTTATGGAGCCAACTTATGAATGGTTAAATCCTTATTAGCAGATATATATATGAGATTGGTTTTATCATTTTGGTGAAGAAGAGTGTGGATAACAAACATAGTGAATCTATGGTGCAAAATTCAGTAGAGTAATAGTGCAAATTTATCCATGTGTGATGCGACACTACGAAGATCAAAAAAGAGTAGAGTAGAGCAGATTGAACTGTAGAGTTAGAAATAAGATCTAGAATGAAATATATGAGCTTCACTAGAATAGTAACCTAGCATGAATAGATGCTACTATCTCAGTTCATCCTTCAAATGGTTTTAATCTAAACTTTTGTAAGGTAGTGAGCCTTTCCTTTTGAGGAGTGAGCACTAGGAAGTGTGCCTAAATGCAACTGCATTGCCTTTTGTAAAACTTTATTTGATTACTCAATTTGTGGATTAACCTCCACCATGGTTTTTCCTCTAATAGGGTTTCCACGAAAAAATCCTTATGTTATGGTGTTATGAATGTTTCCTTTGTATTCTTCCATCTTTGTTTTAATGTATGGTTTGAGTTTCAGATTAATAAAGTTAAGCTTTGTTGAACACTAATTCCCCCCCCCCCCCCCCCCTCCCCCCTCTAAGTGTTCCCTTGAGTCCAACAATTGGTATTAGAGCTTATTTCCTCTGAATAATTTTAGCATTTTGAGGTGCATCTTGGAATGTAATGGACTCTGATAGTCTTCAACAATAGCTTCTGGTGGAACTTGATGATCTTGATTAATCTAAAACACAAGTTAGGGAATTGAGATCAAATCTTAAAGATGCAAAGAAATTTATTCAGTCATTGAAGGACCAAATTGTTAAATCCAGGGAGAAGAGAAAGGATCTCTATGATTAGATACAATAGAAGGAGAAGTCAAATATGGATGATGCTCGCCTGAATCAAACCTTGAAGGAAATAACTAAAGAATGTGAAAAGCTTGCCAGAGACAATGCAAAACTAAAACATGAAATGGAATCTATGATGATGAAGCTAACTAAAGAGATCGAGGAAAGGAAGAAAAATGAGGAAAATCTTGTTCAAGCCCTAAAAGAGAAATCTGATGAATGCAAAAGAATAAATGGATAATTCACTAAGTTTGAAAGTTAATTACAAAGATCTAGAAACAATGAAGAAGAACTTGGTAAGCAGATTGCTACTCTCAGGAATGATCTTATCATTGTAAATGAATACAAAGAAAATTTTAAGATCAGCTTAGTGAAGCTTGATGAGCTGAGTCAAGGAAAAAAGAGTGGAAATGATAAGAGAGGTCTTGGATATGAAAAAAATTTCAAATTAGGATAGAATAATTTCAGACAAGGCAACTAGATGAACAAAAGTGGAAGGTATCCAGTAAGATAACCTAATGCTCAGAAGTTTAATGGATTTTTTTTTTATTGTAAAAAATTTGGCCATATGGTTGTTCGATGTAGAAATAATATGAATTCAAGAAACTCATCATTCTTTGGTAAGTGTTTAAATTGCAAAAATTTTGGTCACAAATAAATTGAGTACAAAAATGTGTCAAGGAATGTTGAATGTTATACATGTGGGAAATTTGGGCATATTTCTAATCAATGCAGATCAAGAAAAAATCAATGGAATGATTAGTTTGGACAAGGAAGTGTAGACATGAAAAATTGACATCATGCGTTCCTCATATTTAATCATATTCACCTATCAATTAAATAAATCAAATCTATTTGATTAATCTCCTAAGGTTATCTCCTTAATTAAATAAATCAAATTATTTAATTAATCTCCTAAAGTTCTTCCATTTAATTAAATAAATCCAAATGTTTAATTAAAATTTTCTTTATCTTCTCATTCAATTTAATCAAATCCTTGATTAATGCTAACTCTAATCCATGTCCCATCATCTAGCTTTTCCCCCTTGCACAATAAATCATTTATTTTGATTTATTAAAACTCTATTTTCCTCACAAAGCATATCCCCAAGGAATATGCCCTCATTAACTCCATTTTTTTGACCTTTTTGTCGAAACAAATTTCCCCCCCAAAACTCTCAACCATATCCATTTAATGCATTTTTTCAAATTCCAAACTCACCTAATTGCATTTATCTTGCACAAATACCAAAATGTGCTCACCCTTCATCCTCTCACATCTTGACAAGTGGAAAAAAACTATTGGTTGAGGATTAGTCCCACATTCATCCACTTTTCATCTTCTTCTTTCAATTCTTCTATAAATTCAAAGGCTTTTCTCCTTCATTTCCATCCAAAATTTGAACATTTACACTATAGGCATTTTGAGTTTTGAGTTCATCTTGCATCATCATCATCATTTTGTATCTTTTGGCTATCATAAATTTGAGGCTTATCAAGGATTGGAAAAGGGGTCCTTTACATAACAAAGGTGCACCAATATAATATGGAATAGGTTGGCATTGGAGTGGAGCATTGAAGTTTGAACAAAAGCAAGTGGAGTAAAATTGAAGAAGATTAATCTTTGAACATCGAAATAAAGATTTGAAAAAGCATTTCTTAATGCTTAGTGTTATAATCCGAGGCTCCAATTCTTGCTTTTGTTTTTTGTTTTAAATAACCTCACCTTTCAATTAGGGTTTAAAATCAATCACTGATTTGATCTTTTCAAAGTTGGATTAAAATTCAACCTTAGAAACTTACTAAATTTTAATTTGGGTTCTAAAAATTTGACAAACAACTCTCTCATTTCGATTTTGGGGCTTTAAAAAGAACTCAATTTTGCCTTTGGAAATAAAAATGAAGATGTTCTTTTGTGTCTTGTAGTATTTTTACAAATTAATTTCATCTAAAAATGTGTATGCACTTCTCTCGCGCTTCACAATGATCTTGAGAATCAAAATTCTTTTTGGTGACATAAAGTTGCATAAAATATTTCCTCCACATTTCAATTTGGATACCTTAAAATTGAACAAAACTTGTGAGTGTGAGTGGAGCATATTGTGTATATTATCTCTATTTGGTTCGCAAAAAATATTGCTCAAGTTACGGATATGTTTGCTCACTTTTATTTATCTTAGAGGACCTGCCTTGTGGGAAAAAGTAATCACCTAAGGGAATGACCCAATCGGGAACACACTAAAGCCAAGCGACTTCCACCTAGGATATAAGTGTGGATATTGGAAGAAAGTCCAATATCACAAGGATTATTTGGATGAGAAGGATAGAAATTGTCTCTCACCGAATGGATGGTCCCCCACAAATGGAATGCCCGCATTAAAACCCTTGTTTAGCAAAGGCCAAAATCCTTCTATATGCGATTCTATTGTAGAGATATAAATTATTCCATGGGAGATTCATGGGTACTGATGCTTGGCTAACCTGAGAAGTGTGTGTCATGGAGGGGAGCTAACGTAGTCAAGCATCTAACCACCCACACTGAATATGCGTATATGGATTTATCCAAGTGGGAACCCAAAAAATATTGCCTTTTGAGCCTAGGATTATGCATGCTCTTGGAATCAAAAAACACTTTGCTTGAGTCTCAAAACATTTGAAAACAAAAATTCACAAAATCTTCAAAATTTCAAACCCTTTAGGAGGAGAAAATACCTTTGACCGAAGCCAAGTGTTGTTGCTTTCCCTAGGGATTTTATCCTTAAGGGTTTCTAAACATTTGGATTTACATCATAATTTGCTCATACTAAAATCAACCTAGGAAATTGTGCTCTTGAAACCTTGATTTTCACATAATGGACCTTGTGGAATGAAAAGGAATTGAGACAAAATCAAAATCAGGAAACTTAAGTTCAAAAGTCTTAGTTTAAAAGCTCATGCAGAGCATCTAGAAAGACTCCTTGATGTTAGAGAAAGATTTGTTTACAACTTCTACAAGAAATCTTCTAGAAACAACCCTAGGTTGTATGAGTTTTGTTATCAAAAAAATCCCAATATTTTTCAAAATTTTTTTTTCTCACATAGGAAGTATTGCATGTTCTTCAAAACTAAGGTCTTGTTAGAAGGAGTTTTACCTAGGTCAAGTCTAGGATCAAAATAAATCACTCTCATCCATCCTACAAGCATCAAAATCAAAGATCATCTCACCAACAAACTCTTGGAATCTTTGAAAACATCATTCATGCTAAACTTCTAAGCAAAATAAAAATCATCTTGTTTTACTTAACACACCTAGTCAAATTATCCTAGTGAAAGAATTTACATCTTGATAAAATCCAACATCTTGGGATCTAGGAGTTAATTATCACTTTGTTTGGCTTAACAAACTTAGTCAATTTATCCAATCCATTATCACTTTGTTTGACTTAAGACTCAGTCAAATTATCCTATTGTGAACAAGTTCATTCTAGGCCAACACACTCTCCTAGAGTTTACAAGTTCATTATCCAAATCAACCGATCAAAATGCCAATCAGATCAAGTCCTAAGGTTTAGCATCTCCGTCAAGGTTCATCAAGAGTTTCATCATCCATATCATCCATCTTTCGTTCATCTCATCCTCATCATAACTTTGATAATTAAATTATCCTAGTTATTTTCTTCTTTGAGCCTAAGGTTTAGACCATTCTAAGGGGTTAGAGTTTCATCTCTTACATTCCTAAAAATTGATCTCTATTCTATGGTTTAAACTCAATCTCAACACAAGAAGACTATGGAAAAAAACAAAGAAACATCCACTTTGAGAAATCTAAGTCAATCTAAAACAACATTCAACCCTACGATAACCATTGACCTCCCAATCAATCCTCCTCAAATACCTCAAAATTCTCAAGAGGAAGGTCAAGTGGAAGACATCACCAACAAAATCTAAGGGATGACATATGAGGACATCCTTCAGATGGTGTGAAATCCTGAAAAAATAATTGAATTGTCAATGCTATGATAAGGTTATATCCCTCCCAATACATACTGTAGTTGGTAAACGAAGGGGCTAAACTCCCTTCAGATTATGATATAAGTACTATATTGGAAAGACCTCTTGAGTTCATGCCATCAACTTCATCCACGCTTTTGCTTCAAAGCGTCACTCAAGGCATCCACCAAATCATATCATCTATCACTTCAACCCCGTCGGTTGTTAACAAGGGAAGTGACATGCTTCATGAACTCCAAACACATCACCTTGTGAGCAACAGAGAGTTGGATACAAGCATCGCACCTGATCCATCCATACCGATAAATCCATTGCACCCATACATTCCACTTACATTCCATGATTCCACCAATCCAACCGCTTTTCATTCAACACCAATTTATCCTCTAGACACACAAACCTCCCTCCCCATATCACAAGGAGAAGGTGACTTGTTTGGAGCTGGGGGAATATTTTACCCATCATCATCACTTAAAGGGATTGCACCTCCCATCTTTCCACCATTTCCACCCCTAACACTTACATCTACATCATCACTTGGGTTAGGTTTTCTCCCTTTACCCACCATCAATCAACAAAACCAAAGCATCATAATTTTTTTTCCTATTTTGCGATGAATATCACAAAAACATATGGCAACCATCTAAGAAACATCAACAATCAACACAACCACCATTCCTCAAGTCTCTCAAAGCATGGTCTCCTAAGGACCAAGCATCTCAATCATACCATCCACAACTCAAACCCCGATTATCAACATGACTATTTCACTCATCATAATGGTCCACACCCTTCCCAATCCACCACCACCACCTCCAAGACACAACACGACAAATTCATTCACCCTCGCTTTGCAAGCTACTCAACAAGCCACCCAACATAACACTCCAAAACTAGTAAGCTACATAGGTAGTTGCTCAACAAGCACAAGCACAATAGGCACAATAGGTTGCTCAAGCCCAAGATTTATTACATCAACAACAAGTTTCCCAAAGTTGCGCAAGCAGTTCAAGCTCCACAAGTTGCGCAAGTAGCCCAAGTCACTCAATCCGCACAAGCCACACAAGTTGCTCAAATTGCACAAGCAGTCCAAAAAGTGCATGCTATGGCATGAGCCCAATTTCGAGCTCAACAAGAAAAAGCACAAGAATAGTACTAGGAAAAATTGCAAGCACAACAAGAAGCATATCAACAAGCCTTGCAAGATTATCAATTACAACAAGAAGTGGCTCAACAACATGCCCAACAACACTATCATCAACAAGCAACAACATGACCAAAAACAAGTGTTATTGGCTCAACAACAAGCATAGGTATTACTTGCTCAGTAAATCTTGCAAAAAAATCCTACCAACGTCCCACCCATCAACCCAACACCTCAAAATGTGTTCACCCCACCTCTTGATCCACAAGATGATGTGACAAAACAAATCAGACTTCTCTCATAGCAAGTGCTTGATCTTCAATCAGGAAACACAACAAGGACACCCAGTAATTTGTGACCTTATCCTTTTGATAGGATCCTTGCAATGGTAACATTCCCAAAGGGATTCAAAATCCCAAAGTTTGATAAATATTGCAGGATGGGGAACCCTAAAGATCACTTCAGGGAGTTCCAAGTACATTGTATGGAAGTCACATACAATAATACATATCTAATGCGGCTATTTCCTCGAAGATTTACCAGTTCCACCATGGAATGGTTCTCTCGTCTGCCTACTAGCATCAGAACATTCCAAGAAATTAAAGATGCATTCCTCAAAAATTATGCATTCAATATCACTGCAGATGTTAGTCTAGAGGAATTATCAGCACTCAAACAAGGAACAGGGGAATAATTCACCTCCTTCCTACAAATATGGCAAGCCAAGGCCAATTAGAGCAAGTGGGCCATGCCAGAGGAACATCAAGTTTGCACTATCATTGCTAATTTGGACAAGACCTTGGAATTTTATCTCAAGATGCAATGCATCACCACATATGACCAACTAATCCCCAAGGTGGTCAACATCGAAAGGGCCCTTATTACACAAGGGGAAACACCTAAATATTTTGAACGTAAAGACAGTCACCCATCTACCAGTTCCAATGAGAAACCTTGCACATGGGAAAAGAACATGAATGTCACCAATGATGGAGTGGTCAATGCCAAGGTCATCATCAGTGGTCCAAAGAAAAATACCCAAACCCATCATCAATCATAGAACAACCATCACAATAGCATGTAAACCAATGTTGTAACCACACAACCACCCCACAATCAAGTCAACAATGCCAATAATCAACGTGGACCGCCTCCATGAAATAGGTATCCTACCAATAGGAAGTTCACAACTCTTGGGGAATCCATCGAATCCATCATGAAGAAGTTGGTTAATGAGAACCTCATCAAATTCCCACTCATGATAATTATCAAGAACCCTAGATGAAACCACCTTGGTATAATGAAAATTTCCTTTGCGATTTTCATAAACTCAAGGGGCATACAACTGCCAATAGCATGAAACTGAAAAACATCATCAAAGATCTCATTGATGATAAAATCATAAATGTTGAGCAACCAGCTGGCTATCAAGATCTGAAAATATACACGCATCCTATGCCAAACCGCAATCAAGGAAATGATAATGCAAAATTCTGGTAAGTGAACCATGTATATGAGGGAGTTGTCACATGCCTCGATGAATTGGTCTTTGTTGTTAGCATTAAGGGAGCCAACATTGATTGTGGAGTTACCACACATGGCAGAAAGTCACTATTGCAGGGGCATCACATCCATCTAAGACCTCCACCTCAGAATCCATCCCTAATGGTTACAATGTCCTTGACCAGTTGAAAAGAACCCCTACTCAAATATCCATCATGGAGTTACTAAATATTTTAGCTGCCCTAGAGAGATCCTTGAGGAAGCATTGGCTTCATCCACCATCTTCACCAACCTTGATATGAAGAAATTTTAAGCTATGGATGGTAACATCACCACTCTGAATCTCCTCACTTTTTCCAATCAGTACTTTCCTGCCCAGCCATCTCACAACCATGTGTTACAGGTCTCGAAATCTTGGTTCACAAAATTAAGGTCAAAAGGGTCTCGGTGGAAGGAGGTGCAGGCCTCAACATTTGTTCACTAAAGCTCATAAATAATTTTTGAATCTCTAAAGATTCCATTAAGAAAGACAAAGGAATTACAATTAGAGCATATGATGACCAGGAAAGAGTATCTCAAGGCACTATCAAACTCCCAATCCAAGTAGGGAAAACTAGTATGGAAATCACATGTCAGGTCCTCTACCTTGATTTTCCCTATAATATCCTCCTGGGATGCCCATTGATCCATGGGATGAAGGTGGTCACCTCAGCATTCCACCAATGCATCAAATTTTCATACCAAAATGAAGAGGTTACAATTCATGGAGATCTTGAGCCTTTTGCCTACTGCAAGAGTCTAGAAGCCAAGTTCTAGCAAGTTCTACAGATCCCAAAAAATGATGAGGGTCCCTCCACTTCATATATTGACCCATCCAACATCGCCTCCACATTTGGGAAAAAGACAACTTCCATTCCAGACATATCTAACATCAAGCTCATGATCCAAGACAATGGGTGTGGGGAATAAAAATGAAGAAGAATGCTTCTGTAATAGGAGAGTTACCTCAATCTCCAAGATCACACGGGCAACCCCTACTAGCTAAAACACCCTCTCACACTTTCAAGGAAAACCCTTCTAGATTCTGATGTTGGGGGGTCTAAGTCAGGAAGCTGTGGATGAAGGAGACATTTCAAGCTCACTATACCAAGATGAAAGGTTCACACCTAATCTTTGCATGGAAAAATGAAGCAAGGGGCTACAATTGATGCTTGGTATAGGCTACAATAGAAATGAAAGCCTTGGAAGGAAAAACAATGGCTGAATGGTACCCATGATTATTGAGAGACAAATGAAAAATATTGGCTCTAGGTGTACCCCTTTGAGTATAACCATATGTGGCTAAGGTACCCAAGTTAATGCAGTCAAGACTCCCCCTCAGTTATCAACAACTACCCTATGGTTATCCATGTCTATAGGTCTACCCATAGATAACTTCACGTTTCATGTAATCGATGTGTGTAATAGTGATGAGGATACCATAACCAGCTTACCCATACTTTTTGAAGACTCCTCCCTACTCATGACTAGTGCCTCATCCTCTGAGTCAGACCACCAAACTCATAAAATAAACCTGGTTTATCCTCAACTCATCGACTACGACCAACAAGGACCGCCGATTCTATTAGTGTTTGAAATAACAACCTAGCTAGAATTTGAAACTCTGTAAGAGGTAGCCAACCTCTATATTAAAGAACAACAAAGGCTAGTGGTAAACTGACAAGATTCAGTCAAAGATTGACATCTCCCACACTTCTACCTCTACAAGACCAAGGTGGGTAAACCTAAACAATGCTCAAAACTTAATTCACTCATACACTAACATTGTTTTACAAACTAGATAATTCCCAATGAAACAACACTAAGGGAAGCATTGACAACTTTACATTTTGCTAAATTCTCAGCAGCTCAACCCTCTCTTAGCCATTGGAAAGAAGGACACACAATAGCACAGTAAGATAAGAATGATTTTGCATTTAAAATTGTTTCTGAGATGCACAAATTGAAAATAGATCAGTGCCAGTTCTAGGCCATGGAGTCAAACACATAAAATGAATCTCTAACAAACAGTCTTCAACTAGTGGATTTTACTTGCTAATTATTTGCATTAACTGTTAGTGCCTTGCACCAACAATCCTTCTCTTGATATCAATCAAATTCTTCTTATCAAATCCCATCTACACACCTGAAATCACAATCACTTGCTCAAAGCCTTTTAACCATTTCCTTGAAACAAAAAAATGAACAGACAAAAATATCTCATGAAACTTGAGATGATAAACTCAAAGACACTTTGTATTATTGAATTTATATAACTGAAAGTGTACAAAAATGGAGACAATATGATGACATTCATGAATGTGGAAACACCTTCATGATGTTAATTGCATAAACTAGCTGTATTTACTTTTGAATTTATAAAATTACAACTTACAGACTCAAACAATGACTCAGAAAATACAAATCTCTATCTACCTAGTCCAATACAAAAAATCAGAACCCTTTACAATGAGAGAATAATAGAAGATATAGAAGAAGAGAGGCAAGCAGGAGCAGCCCTAAATTCGATCTAGAATTTCCATCTGGAAGCTCCATTTACCGTTGATCAACTGAAAGGAATATTTCCTCCTATCTTTGCAAAACAAACATATTCAATAAAAAACAACGTTTTCTCATCATTGCCCATCAACAGAAAACATGCCCATGTGTCCATTCTTCACTCTTTACTTGCAATTGAAAGAAAAACTCCACTCTCGTGAAAATCCAATTACTGCCTTTTTTTATTTTCCCTTTGCAAAAAACATGTTGCATACTTTATAATGTTGCACTGTTATGTTTTATTTTATTCATCTTCAATGAATAAAATATTACATCTTCACTTAATTGCAGCTTCAATTAAAGTATTTTAAATACTTTACCCAGCATTACAATGTATTTTCCATTTCCCTGAATAAAATATTTCACATGATGTAAATAAAATGATCTATTTAATAAAATCATTTTATAATATTTCCCCATGAATATTTTATTCACCCGATTGCACTATTGGACAAATATTTAACCTCTAAATATTTTGCCATGTAAACATTGCGACAGGCCCACCTCAATTTTTAATCAAAAATATGCAACCTTTTAAAAAAAATTAAATTAAAAGCTCCCCCATGCATTCTCACTCATTCTCGCCAACCTCGCACCTTATTTGTGACGTCACCAAAAATATGGCGATGTCTGTGAGGTCGGCCCTAAATTTTAATTTTTGAACTCCTATGCTCTGCTCCACCTGGCGTGAGTTTTTCCTCTCTGGTGTGGGGGTCTTTAATGGCTGGTTGCAGGCTTCTTCTCACATGGCACAAGCCTCATGTTTCTCTTCATGGCACGTGTTCCTTGCACCTACCAGTGTGTCATCCTCCTCAAATTTGTTGCAGGCCATGCCTAGCAACCTGGTCCTCCTTTCACTGTGCGGGCCTCTCCATGCTTGGCCGCACCCCATACTATGATGTGCCTACCCTGTAGCTTCTTGCAAGTCACACCTTGCACTCCCTTGGTGCTCCCTTCATCACTAGCATGAGCTCCCACTACCACTGGTCTTCACCCTTCATTGGTGCAGGATTCTCCTTGCTCCTCCCATGATCTTCCTATGCACTGCTCACCCTTAATCATCTAGCACGGGCTTTGCATTTGGTGGCCAACGCACCTCATTGTATGGTGCAGGACCTCCTCTTTTGCTATGTGTGGTTCCCCACTTGGTGTGGGCTTTTCTCTAGCCTTGGCTGCGGGCCTCCTATTGGCAGCCTCCACCTACTAGTGGCATTTGCTTCTAAGTTTCTAAAGCCTTTTCAACAAATCCACCTAGGTGCATTGCGCAGGTCTCCAGCTTCCTTCCAGGCATGCCCAGCAACTTGGTGACCTTCTATGGCATGGGACTTCCTACTGCTAGCCCCGCACCACACATACCTGCCAGTTGCGCCTCTCACCCTATCCATTCCTCACCTTGGTGCAGGCGAGCAATTCTCTCAACAATTCAATATTGCTCTCTCTGTGAGTCTTTGTGAGAAAGACCACTCTATCCGTTTTCTGGCACTTTTGCAAAATGGTCAAAATAGGCCAAGTTGCCTCATGAATCAATCTGGGAAAATGGTCAAACAACCTTTAGGAGACATCAAAAATTGGAAGCATGTAGTCATTTGACCCAAAATTATAGTGCAAAAGATGGATCATAGAAACAGATTACAAGGAACCGAATATTAATCAACAAAGTTGTCCAGTCAGGCTTTTCTAAAACAACAGCTGTTCCAAACTAGCTGAAACTCATTCAACTGCCAATTTGTAAAAATAGCAAATCAACTCCTAACGAGATGCCATCAGACATAGTGGAACATTAAGATACCCTGAGCACGTGTGCAAAAGGAATTTATTTGAAACATCGTTGATCAAAAGTTATTGAGGGTCGAAGTTGGCCACTCAAAAATGTTGTCAAGAATGCAGCTACAAAATAGAACAAACTGCATTTAGTTTTGATCTTCTAAAAATAGAAAATCAGATTATGAAGTTTTGAAAACTGACACTCGAGATCCTTTAGGCATGGAGAATATGGAACATCATTCATTCTGACATGACAGTGAACTTGTTGCCAAAACCAAGCTCAAATAGGAAGCTATTTCGCAAAACAAATAATCTGCAAACAACAAAACAGTGTCAAAAACCTTCAGCTTCACTTTTCGAAACTCTGTCAAAACTTATCATGGGAAGCTAAAATTTGACATGCCTTCTCACATAGGTCAATTGAATATTTCTAAAAATGGGTTTTCCACGACAATTAATAGGCTTTAAATTATAAGCCTCCAAAGCGGGTCAGTTAGGATTGATTCATTAGGTGCAGTTCTGAAAGTGTAGAGACAAAATTTTGAAATAGGCATCTCTAATTTGCAAAATTTGAGAGTGCCAACAGTGGCTCCGACTGGCGATGTATGCCTCCCATGGGCATAGCAAGATTCCAGATCTCTAGAGAGTAGACCAAATACTGATTCCATCAAGTGTCCTCAAACTGTTCATTTATTCGACCTTATTTTCAACTTCATCTGATCACCCTAGGTCACCAAATGAAAAATGGGAATCAACATCTACCTCTGTCAAACACAATTCTATAGAAAGAGTTGATCTTCCTCAACTTATGCTTGCCTTTATCAAACCACAACAACACAGGTGACTACATCTTTGCAAACAACAACACCAAACTGCCCTTGTGCAAATGTGAACTTGCTCTCTATTTAGCATTCTTATCACATGGAAACCAAACCAAACAAACCACATCACTGCCACTTTCTTCATTCTTTGATTTATTATTAAATGGTAGTATTTGAAAATGGGGATCAAGACCATATGAAAGAATATCTTGATCACAACCATCCGCCTGATGAAACATGTCGGTACCCCCTATCAGGAAATCATTCACAACATCATCAACATGTTCACAATCACTATGCATCTAAAATTCAGGCATACTTTCAAAATTCTTATTATTATGTGGCAACAACATATCACATAGATCACTTAAATCATTCTCAAGCTAAAAACAGCTTGCCTCAATGTTGTTCACATGGCCACATTCTATGAAAAGCTCTTCCAGCTAACAAAAATAGCACTCACATTCTGCCTTGTGGTTGGAACTGTTAAATTGAAACCGATTACTAGTTTGCATATAAAAATTAAAATTATCACAAGAACTTACCAAAAGATCTTGCTCATCATGCAAACCATCTCTGAGTGTACCAAAAAAAATACACTCATGTATTAGCACACTTTGTGACTATTCTTCATCATGTTGGTATTGAGAGTCATCAGGGATTTCTGACTCATCATCATCTGTAATCATATAGTCATCATCTGAACATAAGGTATCAACCTCTTCAATATCACAAGCTTGCTCAACAAGCAATTCTGGTTCGAAAGAACAATCTGATTTCTCATCGAAATCAACATCTTCATTCTCACTCAAAGAGAGATGACTAGGCTCATCTGAGTCATCAAACAAAGACTTATCCAAATCTACATTACAATCCTCAAGATTTGACTCATTGTATATGTAAACCTCATGGTTATTTTCTTCTTCAAACTCATCAAAAGAGATTTTTGAACTTACATCAGTGTCCATATCTTCATACTCATCATACAGTGCATCATCACAATCAATTTGTTGTTTGTCTTCATCCATATCATCATCATCATGATCAATTAGTTCATCATTGGAAAGAGAATTAAATTCACTTGAATCATACCTTGCATCTTGAAGTTCATCACCATTATCAAAGTCAATAGGGGCTGCACACAACAACTAAGAGTTGTCCTCATGTGCACATTTTTGATATCTTGTGGTCAACAAATCTGAAATTTGTTCACAAGTCAATAGATCATTGTTTTGGTCTATTGTTTCAACCACTTCCTCTTCTTTACCTTCACTTGAATTGGATGCAATATCAAATTGTAAATCAGGGCATATCAAAGGATTCTCATCTTCAAACTCTGAGAATTCAATGGGCTGATCATAAACTGGATCTCCCCAATCATAGGAGGCAGAATTGCTGACTACATTATCACAAGAAAAGTCATAACCACTCCTAGTGAATAAATTGTCCACTTCTCCCTCCTTACTTTCTTCTGGGTTTTCATAAGAGCAATCCACATCACTTTTCATTTCAACATCAGATTGGGTATCATCACTAAACTTGTCACTTGCATCCTCTTGAGGATAATCATAAACATCTTCTTTATCAAACTGAAAACCAGAAATGGTCTCCTGATTGCAACTGCTTGTGGCTTGTCTTTCAAAATGAAATTCATCACACACCTTGTCACTTGCAGCTGATAAACTTATGTTCTCAAGAGTATTTCTTAAATCAGAAAACCCTCTTGTCTCACTATGCAGACTTGTGTCAAAGCTACACTCAACACTTGTAGGCTTGACATAATCACTTGTATCATCATATTGCTGATCACATATCTCTTCTTTAAAAAGTAAATCCAACTCATATTCTTCATCAGGTTCTTGGCTTGGGAGACCCAACTACTGATTTGTAGTTGGGTACATTTCTTCTATAATTTGTTCATTAACAACTTCCTCATCATCTGATGATGCATTCTTCTCATCTTCTACCTTCTCAAGTATGCACTTGTCTGGAAACATCTGATCATTTTCATTCACAGCACTGTTGCTTTCATCAATAGGTTTTCCCATAACTAAAGACAACAAACTTTGAACATATTCATTCCTCTATTTCTCCAAATTATCCAACACTATGTATGCCATCTGCATACTCCATATTTCAAAATATTTTAACAATGCATTAGAGCCTTCTTCATAATCTGCAAAATACATATAGATACAATCAGAAGTGCTAGGTCTGAAATTTTCTGGGATTAGTGAAAGAGCAACAACAAATCTATGACTGAAATCAACACTTGACTCTTCATTTTGTTTCTTGATCTACTTTAACCTCATGACAAGGTCTGAGGGATCTCTTGCAAATTTTTCTCTGTAAGAAGCCACTAATTCATCCCAACAAGGAAATGACTTCTTAGGAAAACTTAGATACCAATCCTGAGCTCGTGCTTCAAGAGATCTGACAAAAAATCTCATCTGCATATCTTGATCTCTGAATGAATGTTTCTCCATGAAGCTTGAAAAACTTTGAACATGTGCATCTCCTTCACATACATTATAACCATCAAATGTAGGCATCTCCTTATAAACTTGAACTGACATACTTTCAGTTTCATAATCAACCCATGAAAAATATAACTGAGCATACAATGGATCAAAGGAATTGACAACGGGTGCAATGACTTCACAAGTAGACACAGTTTGATGGTCTCTTGACTGGGCTTTTTGAAACAATTGGTATCCTTCATCCATTTCTTTAAGTCCTCTTTCAAATACATTGTTCCATTCAGGACTGAACCTAGGCTTATTAACTCTTGGATTCGTACACTTTGGGGTATTAGATGCTTGAAGATTATTATACTCTTGACACTTCTTAACAAGTTGAATCAAAGTATTCACTGGTATAGCTACTTTACGTTGGTGATCCATGGATATTACAAATTAAGGCTCACTAATTGTTCATAATTACAATCCTAACCACATGATGGACAACAGGGATAATTACTAACATAATGACAACCTGGGCTTGAAAATTATGACAATACAAATGGATGGAAACCCCTAAGATACACAAATGCATTCTAACCATCCAAACTAGCAGATATTTGAGCACTAAACATAATATTTCAATGGAACTGCAATTACATTCAATAGATCCAACAAATAAAAGTGTGCAAACTTAATTTACTATTATTTCCCTTTGTCAGTGCTAACTCACTCAATAGGGAAACAAAGTTTCTTCTAAGAAGTTCAAATATTGTCTTCATACACAAGTTCTTGAAAACCAAAAGTGAAGAATACCTAGAAACTTTTAAACTGCTGCAAATTGTCTTCCTGACTAGTAATATTTGTAGATCTAGAACTTTCTTCAAATTTTTTATAGGTTTTATCAACAGATTCACCACCTCTTTCCACAGAGGACTGAACTTCAAGCAGTATGAAGTTCTTTTACATATAAACTTTTCTCTGAGTTCCTTTCCATGAGCAGAGCACCACAGATTACAAAACTATTCAGGTTCACTGCAACACTTTCTTCTCTAGGGTTGAAATCCTTCAAACTTTGAACTAAATCAAAATGGTAAATCATTTGACTCTATGCAATGACTCTTAAGGCTAGATTTTGCAATTAGAATTTTATCAAATTCTCCCCAATAGAGTTGCCATTCTATTGGTGTTTGAAATAACAACCCAGATAGACTTTGAGACTCTCTAATAGGTAGCCAACCTCTATATTAAAGAACAACAAAGGCTAGTGGCCAACTGACAAGATTCAATCAAAGAGTGACATCTCCCACACTTTTGGCTCTGCAGAACCAAGGTGGGTAAACCTAAACAATGCTCAAAAGTTATACACTGACATTGTTTTACAAAGCAGATAATTCCCAATAAAACAACACTAAGGGAAGCATTGACAACTTTAAATTTGGCTAAATTCTCAGCAGCTCAACCCTCTCTTAGCCATTGGAAAGTAGGACACACAATAACATAGTAAGATTAGAATGATTTTGCATTTAAAATTGTTTCTAAGATGCACAAATTGAAAAATTGATCAATGCCAGTTCTGGGCCATGGAGTCAAACACATAAAATGAATCTCCAGCAAATAGTCTTCAACCAGTGGATTTAACTTGCTAATGCTTTGCATTAAATTTTAGTGCCTTCACCAACAATCCTTCTCTTGATATCAATCAGATTCTTCTTATCAAATCCCATCTATAAACCTGAAATTACAATCACCTGCTCAAAGCCTTTTAACCATTTCTTTGAAACAAAACAATGAACAGACAAAACAATCTCATGAAGCTTGAGATGATAAAATCAAAGACACTTTGTATTATTGAATTTATATAACTAAAAGTGTACAAAAATGGAGACAATTTGATGACATTCATGAATATGGAAACACCTTCATGATGTTAATTGCATAAACTGGCTGTATTTACTTTTGAATTCATAAAATTACAGCTTACAGACTCAAATAGTGACTCATAAAATACAAATCTCTATCTACCCAGTCCAATACAAAAACTCAAAACCCTTTACAATGAGAGAATAATAGAAGATATAGAAGAAGAGAGGCAAGTAGGAGCAGCCCTAAATTTGATCTGGAATTGCCATCTGGAAGCTCCATTTACCGCTAATCAACTGAAAGGAATATTTCCTCCTTCTTCCTTTGCAGCAACAAACATACTCTGTAACAAACAACATTTGCTCATCATTGCCCATCAACATAAAGCATGCCCATGTGTCCATTCTTCACTCTTCACTTGCAGCTAAAAGAAAAACTCCACTCCCATGAAAATCCATTTACCTCTATTTTTTATTTTCCCATTGCAAAAAACATGCTACATACTTTATAATGCTGCACCATTATGTTTTATTTTATTCATCTTCAATGAATAAAATATTAGATCTTCACTTAACTGCAGCTTCACTTAAAGTATTTTCAATACTTTACCCAAAAACACAAAGTATTTGCCATTTACCTGAATAAAATATTTTACCTGACACTTAGCATTTAAAATATTTCACATTATGTAAATAAAATGATCTATTTAATAAAATCGTTCTATAATATCTCCCCATGAATATTTTATTCACCCGATTGCACTATTGGACAAATATTTAAAATTTTACCTCCTCGGGCAAAATATTTAACCTCTAACTATTTTTCCATATAAACATTGCGACGGGCCCACCTCAATTTTTAGTCAAAACTATGCAACCTTGTGAATTTTGTTTTTAATTTAAAAGCTCCCCTGTGCATTCTCACTCATTCTCGCCAACTTTGCACCTTATTTATGATGTCACCAAAAATCTGGCAAGGTTTGCGAGGTCAGCCCTAAATTTCTATTTTTTGAACTCCCGTGCTCTGCTCCACCTGGCGTGAGTTTTCTCTCTCTAGTGTGGGGGTCTTCAATGGCTGGTTGCGGGCTTCTTCTCACATGGCACAGGCCTCATGTTTCTCTTCATGGCGTGTGCCATGCTCCTCAAATTTGTTGTAGGCCGTGCCCAGCAACCTGGTCCTCCTTTCACTACACAGACCTCTCCATGCTTGGCCACACCCCATACTATGATGCATCCACCCTGTAGCTTCTTGCAGGTCGCACCTTGCACTCCCTTGGTGCTCCCTTCATCACTAGTGTGAGATCCCACTACCACTCCTCTTCACCCTTCATTGGTGCAGGATTCTCCTTGCTTCTCCCATGATCTTCCTATGCACTGCTCACGCTTCATCATCTAGCACGGGCTTTGCATTTGGTGGCCAACGCACCTCATTGTATGGTGCGGTCCCTCCTCTTTTTCTATGTGTGGTTCCCCACTTGGTGTGGGCCTCCTGTTGGCACCCTCCACGTACTAGTGGCATTTGCTTCTAAGTTTCTAAAGCCTTTTCAACGAATCCACCTGGGTGCATTGCGCGGGTGTCCAGCTTCCTTCCAGGTGTGCCTACTAACCTAGTGACCTTCTTTGGTGCAAGCCTTCCTACTGCTAGCTGCGCACCACACATACTTGCCAGTCGCGCCTCTCACCCTGTCCATTCCTCACCTTAGCGCAAGCCAACAATTCTCTCAACAATTCAATATTGCTCTCTCTGTGAGTCTTTGTGAGAAAGGCCACTCTATCCAATATAAAAAGATATGTCTTCCCACGTTGACAAGCATTTTAGGCCATTTTATTCTACTTGATCATTGCTACGGAGAACCGCAATGCTTCCAAAAACAATAGATAATTTATGATAGAAAGAAGAAATTTGGGAGTTGTCAGGTGTATAAGCCAGGATTCAAGTGGGCAACTCAAATGTTAATGATTTAGAATGGCACCCAACACATAGGATTTGCTTCTCTTTTGAAATACATTGCAGCTACTAAGACATTTCTTGTACTTGAAAACAATGCCCATATCAGCTAGTGTATGGCAACTCCATCACAAGGAACAAGTTTGAAAATTCTTCATCATCCCTAGCGTAAAATGTTGGTATCTTTTGAATTGATTGAATAATGTGTCTTTGCTAACTTGGAATGAACCAACTGTACTTCTTTGGATCTTTCTCCATGCATAGAGAAATCAATTGGATTCCCTTACCCATTGCTATGTTTGGCATCCATTTAGAAATCTCATCCCTTTGCCAATTTCACTGTTTGTGAATTGTTCACAGGTAACTATCTTATGCTTGTAAAATACATCTTTATACTTGCTACCCATTTCAAAACAATTCACTTGATGGGATTGCAACATTGGAACCACTATAGGTTCATGACCACGCAAAGCATGTTGGGCCCCATGTGGGTTCGGCTAAAAAAAAATTCATTCTCAAACAAGTTTCAAACTCAAACAATCTCAACACTTCTTTTGAGCACCTTATCCATTAGGAAACAAACTGGGTTCTCATCAAAATCCGTTTTCTAGCACTTTTACAAAATGGTCAAAACAAGCCAAGTTGCCTCAGGAATCAATTTGGGAAACTAGTCAAATGACCTTTAGGAGACATCAAAACTTGCAAGCATTTAGTCATTTGACCCAAAAGTATAGTGCAAAATACGGCTCATAGAAATAGATTACGAGGAACTGGATATTAATCGGCAAAGTTGTCCAATCAGGTTTTTTTGAAACAACAACTGTTCCGAACCAATTGAAACTCATTCAATTGCCAATTTGTAAAAATAGAAAATCATTTCCCAACGAGATTCCATTAGACATAGTGGAACATTAAAATACCCTGAGCATGTGTGCAAAAGGAATTTCTTTGAAACATTTTTGATCAAAAGTTATTGACGGTCGAAGTTGGCCACTCAGAAATGTTGTCAGGAATGCAGCTGCAAAACAAAACAAACTGCATTTGGTTTCGATCTGCTAAAATAGCAAATCAGATTATGAAGTTCTAAAAACTGACACTCAAGATCCTTTAGGTGTGGAGAATATGGAACATCATTCATTCTGACATGGTAGTGAACTGGTTGCGAAAACCAAGCTCAAACAGGAAGTTGTTTCACAAAACAAACAATCTGCAAACAACAGAACAGTGTCAAAACTCTTCAACTTCACTTTTCGAAACTCTATCAAAACTTATCATGGTAAGGTAAAATTTGACATGCCTGTTCACATAGGTCAATTGAATATTTTTGCAAATTGGTTTTTCATGACAATAAATAGGCTTTAAATTATAAGCCTCCAAAGCAGGTCAGTTAAGATTGATTCATTAGGTGCACTGCTGAAAGTGCAGAGGCAAATTTTTGAAATAGGTGTTTCTAATTTACAAAATTTGAGAGTGCCAACAGATTCTAAACAGATTCAAAAATGATGAGGCACTCTCAAAATTCATGGGACTAAGGGATGTGATACCATGTGGAGATCATAAGGCGGGATTTGACATCACACTAGACACACAAGCCTATTATGGGGAGATGATTGAATCTTTCAGTCACAAAATTGAACAATTGAGAATAATTTAAAGGTCATTGAGTGAAAACCACATTGTGGCACTCTCTAACCATAAAATAGTAAAAATGAAGGATGCATCCAATAGTGAAAACATCTCTTAGGCACCGGAGGATGAAAGATTCAATCTCCCCCCACTACACTTCATCAAGAAAAATCAGCAATCCTAGCAGAATAGTGTAACCCCATCAATATAGGAACAAAGGAGCTACTGCACATCACCTTCTAGCCTGAGTCACTTCTCACAGAAGAACAAGAACTTTTGGTTGCATTCTTAAAAGAAAGAAAAGTGAACTTTGCATGGACCTACGCTGACTGCTAGGTCTTGATCTAGAAATCATAGTTCACACTTAGCTGTCTATCCAAGGGAAAAACCAGTAAGACAGAAGTTGAGAAAGATGCACCCCCATATAGCCTTGTTAGTCAAAGTGGAATTGTAAAATATTTTGGTTGCAGGATTCATAAGGCTAATTGATTATCTTGAATGGGTGTCAAATCTTGTACCTATTTCAAAGCCAAATGGGGGCATCTACATTTGCACCGACTTCAGAGACTTAAATAAAGTGTGTCCTAAGGATGAATTTCCACTACCAAACATCAACATGATAGTGGATATGATGGTCATACATGAAATGATATCACTAATGGATGGGTTTCCTGGATATAATCAAATCATGATAGTAAAGGAGGATCAACAAAAGACAATATTCATATGTCCATGTGGGACCTACTACTGGAGCATGATGCCTTTCAAGTTAAAGAATGCAGGTGCAACATACCAAAGAGCCATGCCACTGATATTTCATGACATGATTCATAAGACAATGGAAGACTATGTAGATGACATATCAGAAAAATCCAGAAAAAGACAGGACCACATAGGAGCCTTGAGCTCCATCTTTGATAGATTGGAAATGTATAAGGTCCAACTCAATCGAAAGAAATGCATCTTTGCGGTGCAATCAGGCAAGCTCCTAGGATATATAGTGTCAATGAGAGGAATAGAGGTGGATCCCACCAAATTCAAGGTGATCCTTGATATGGAAGCACTTAGGACACTAAAGTAGCTGAGAGGTCTACAAGGCAGGTTCCAATCCATCCACAGATTCATAACGCATCTGGAAGATAAACCTATCACATACTCTCATCTACTCCACAAGGGGGTAGCATACAAATGGGATGACAAATGCGACTAGGAATTTAACAAAATCAAAGAATACTTACTCACGCCATTAGTTTTGATGCCACCAATCCCAGGAAAGCCACTGATCCTATACATTTCAACAACCATGACAACTCTCAGTGCTCTATTAGCTCAACATGATGAAAATGAAAGAGAGAGAAATATACTATATTAGTAGAACTATGGCGGGACACAAGGTAAACTATATTCACATTGAAAAATATTGTCTCACAGTTGTGTTTGCAGCCCAGAAATTCAAACACTACATGCTGGCTCACCAAATCAAGCTAATTGTGAAGATAGATCCACTCAAGTACCTACTTTCTAAAGCCACTCTCACAAGAAAGATAGCCAAGTGGGTCATGATATTGATAGAACACAACATTGAATATGTGGAGTGCAAGTCCATCAAGGGACAAGCAATTTCCAATCAACTAGCAAAGGCACCTATATACGTAGAAAACCCACTTATCTCAGAATTCTTTGATGAATCAATTTTTAGCCTAAGTGTTGCAAACCACTGGAAGATGTACTTTGATGGATCTTACACACAACATGGGTCAAGTGCAGGAATTTTCTTCATACAACCCCAAGGAGACTGCATACCTAGATCTTACAAGTTGTCATTCCCATGCACGAACAATATAGCAGAGTACGGGGCTCTCGTCATAGGATTAAGAATCATAGTACAATAGTAGATCATGACTCTAAAAGTATATGGGGGCTCTCAGCTCATAATAAATTAGGTAAACGATGAATATCAGAAAAAGTATGATAAACTAACTCCATACAAGAAGTTGGTCAAGAGCCTCAAAGAGTCATTCATTGATATCATGTTTGAACAACTACCTAGAGAAAACAATAGAGCAACAAACACAATTGCTACAATTGGATCGCTCTTGGAAATCCCGTGCAATGTCCCAAAGCAAGAATTCTTGGTAGAGTAGCTTCTCATACCAGCATTCAAGGTACCAAAGTCCAAATTCATGTTGGAACTCATTGGTCCCGGTGATCCCTAGTATCATGACATTTACACATGCTTAAGAATAGGAGTATTTCCTGTTGATATAACCCCGAACCTTAAACGAGCCTTCGTCAAGAAGTCAACCCACTTTGTCACCCTAGGAGAAACCCTTTATCATAGGAACATTGAAAGAACCCAGATGCATTGCCTGAACACTGAGGAAGCCCTGACTAATTTAACTGAGGTACATAATGGAATTTGTGGATCGCACTCGAGTGGTATGAACTTGGCTAAGAATTTGCTGAGAACCAGATACTACTGTCCAATAATGGAGACAGACTCACATGAATTTTTTAGAAGATGTTTGCAATGTTAGTAGCATGGGGACCTCATCCATGCACCATCTCAAGAAATCCACCATATTTTTACATCTTGGCTCTTTTCACAATGGGGCTTGATCTCATCAAAAAAATCACCCCCACCTCATTCAATGGCCACACATTCATAATCACTATCAGGAAGTACTTTACAAAGTGGGTCGAAGCCATTCCCATGACCTACATAATAGGAGAGTAGATATCCAAGGTCATCCTGAACTACCGCATTTTCCGATATGATGTCCCTTAAGCCATTATCTTAGATAATGGGACATATTTCAAAAATAAGGACGTTCATGACTTATGTGAAAAATTCAATACCCAACATCAATTTTCCACTTCGTATTATCCCCAAGGCAATAGCCAAGCAGAAGGTACCAACAAAACTATCTTGAAAATCCTTAAGAGAAATAGTGAATGACATTGGTTGTGACTGGCATCTATAGCTAAATCTTGCCTTATGGGCCTATCACACTAGCATCCACACACCAAAATGTGTCACCCCCTTCTCCCTGGTCTATAGATCAAAAGCCATCTTACCCATTGAAATCAAGCTCCCATCCCTGAGAATATCACTGCAAAACCCCATCACAGATGAAGAATACAGGGTCTCACGACCAAATAAGTTGCAGTTACTAGATGAATGGCGTATGGATGTCCTAAGCCATCTACAGGTGTATTAGAATTGCCTCAAACACAGTTACAACAAGAAAATAAGGAGGTGGATCTTCCAAGTCGGTGAACTTGTGCTAAAGGAGAATCAAAAGAACATGCCAAACCTAGAAAGCAAAGGAAAATTTCAGCCCAACTGGTTGGGACCTTTCATCATCATGGCAAGCTATAAACTAGGGGCATATCAGGTATCAACACTAGAAGGAAATCCTTTGCAGGAGCCCATGAACAACTCCTAGATCTCAAAAAAAATTATGCCTAAAATATTTCAAGTTACAAAAATACAAAAATTCAGAAAAATGTCCTGAAAAATGGTCACCTTGATGAAAACCTAGCAAACAAGCATCTTGGTAACAACAAAAATATCCCAAAATACAAAAATCCAAAAAAATCAAAAAAAGAATTGAAAACAGTAAAGAAAAAAAAATCGTCCTCTAGTGAAAACAACTTCGGTGGTGCTTTGGAAAAGTACCTTGGTGAAAACCTGGAAAATAGACACGAAGCTTAAATAAAAAACTCTCCATCCATCAAGATATTCATGGATTATCCTACACACTCACTCATCCATTACATCCTACCATTCATCCATCATTAATCTCCTATCATCCATCTGCATTTGTATCATAGCTTGATCTTGTGTTTGTATCATGTTCCACCCTAGTACTACTTGGCACATTCCTAAGGTCATTTTTTCCTACCTATATCGAAGTAGTCTATCCCATCTCATTAGGGCCATCTTCCTGTACCTACATCGGATCAAATTCATGTATATTCTTGTGGTCTTCCTTAAAGTAAAAAATCCAAAAACATTCAAAAAATCAAAACCATCAGAAAATCAAAATTCCAAAAACATCGGAATCATATCAAAATCTAAAACTTGACAAAAATCTGAAAAAATAAAAAATAGAGTCATTCAACTGAACTATGTCATCTCTGAGCTTGAACGTAGGCAAGGTTGATCTTTGATCATCCCCTGAGACATTTTAGGTCATTCCTTTAGGCGTCTGTCACAATGGAAATCTGTTTGCCCATCTATCTCATCATTGAGTAAAGTATGTCGTCAATCAAACTACGTGGTCTTTGCATGTATAATGTAGGCAAGGATAATCTATTGATCAACTTCCGAGACCCCTAGGATAGGTCTTTAAGTTAGTCACTTGGTCAAAATCTCGAAAATACCAAAAACAGCCTCAAAACATTTTAAAAAATCCAAAATGGTGCATATGTTTCATCTCACTTTCGCCCACAATAATCATCATTCCTAATAAATCAATCACCACCTTCATCCTTTGGTAAGTCAGTCAGAAGCAAGTCTAGTAGGTTTGAAAGTGAACACCTAATCATCAAAGTCTCAAGTCTAGGTCAGTAAGTCAACAAGTTAATCAACTCGGAGTATCAATAGCTTATCATCTAATAAATCTCATTATCACCTGATCACAACATGTCCTAGGATGCATCCTTCCCATGATGGACATCAACATCAGGAACCACCTTAGTTTAGTCTTGACTAGAAGTATGAAGAACATCAACTTTTTTTCTTACTTTATCTTTTCTTTGGATTTATCTTATTTTGTGCTCATTCCAAGGACCTCTCAAGGATGCCTAATCAAAATGGTTTAGAGAGAAAGGAATGGGGTAACGATCATTATCTTTTTATCTATTGTGCTTTTTGGATATCCATGTAAAATAACTTCATCATGTGTGCTTTATTTTGTTTGTAAGAAGGGTGTTCTATATATCTTGTTGACCATATAGGAAGGCTTGATTTTCTATGTTTTGGTCCGAGATGTTTAGAATATATGAACTGCACTCTAAATAAGGTTTTGTATATCAGGTATGAACAAGAGTACTCCTATCTGAGTGTCAAGTCAAAGTCCATCACACTAGGTGCAATGCTATCTTGGTTCTTTATACCTTGATGCATCACACCTATGTGTGATATCAGACATAAAGAAGGTTATGCTCTTTATCTCTGCCATCCTTGGATAAGAAATACATCATCATCATTCATCATCATATCTAATAAAGTCTCGATGACTAATGGACTTTTTGGATTTCTGCATCTTCTTGGATTCAAGGGTTGATCCCTCTCATTCTTCTATCCTCTTTCACACTAACGTAGTATCATTTCATCAATACATCCATCCTGCATCCACACTCTCATCTTGCATAATCATGTCATATCATCATAGGACAACATCATCCATCTCATCCATCTCACATGCATTGCATAACTATTTAAGTTGTTTAGGATAATATAGATTTGCTATTCTAAGCATCTTAAAAACATCTTATTTGCATCATCATTATCATATAGATCTGTTAGTCTAACCATCTATACATCCATTTTGAACCTCTTTGTTGTGAGATCAACCCGCAAATTGAACTTTTCACTCAATCTCTCGAGGGGGCAATGTACCAATGTACTTATTTCTGCTGGGGCATCCGAAAAAATTTAAAAAAAAATTAACTTTGATGTTGGCGGTATCATTCTTTGAACCAATGCAACAAGTGCATTGCTTCAAAGAGGGGAAAAATATTTACATGCAAAATTGACATCATACATTCCTCATATTTAATCATATTTGCCTATCAATTAAATAAATCAAATTTATTTGATTAATCTCCTGAGGTTATCTCCTTAATTAAATGAATCAAATTATTTAATTAATCTCCTAAAGTTCCTCCATTTAATTAAATAAATCCAAATGTTTAATTAAATTTTTCTTTATCTTCTCATACAATTTAAACAAATCCAAAAAATTAAGTTGAATGTCACAATCACCTATCATCATCTTAATTAATCAAATCTCTGATTAATGATAACTCTACTCCATGCCCCATCCTCTAGCTTTTCTCACTTGCATAATAAATCATTTATTTTGATTTATTAAAAAACTCTATTTTCCTCACAAAGCATATTCCCAAGGAATATGCCCTCATTAACTCCGTTTGTTTGACCTTTTTGTCCAAAAAAATTTCTTCCCCAAAACTCTCAACCATATAAATTTAATGCATTTTTTCAAATTTCAAACTCACCTAATTGCATTTATCTTGCACAAAGACCAAAATGTGCTCACCCTTCATCCTCTCACATCTTAACAAGTGGCATGAATCTATTGGTTGAGGATTAGTCCCACATTCATCCACTTTTCTTCATATTTTCTCAATCCCATCTATAAATTCAAGGATTTTCTCCTTCATTTCCATCCATAGTTTGAGAAAAGTTACTCTCTTCACATTAAGAGCTAATTTTATCCACTTCATAGTATAGCATCTTGAAGGAATTTTTATCATTGAGCTTGTCAAGGATTGGGAAATGGATCCTTTACATGTCAAGGGTGCACCAATACAATATGGAATAGGTATCCAATATGCTTTTATGCTTTCAATTAGTTTAGTTTGTTATTTTGTTTACCAAGCATGTTGGAGTATTTCATAGAGATGTTGATTATTTTCTTTGTTTTAAAATACTAAACATACTAAGAGTGTGTGTTGGGGGTTTTTAGCAATGTGCAAATTTTCCCATCTATAGGAAGTACTTCATGCTAAAATTGCAATAAATATGGTCACATTGCAAGATTTTGTAGAAACAAAAAATGTGGACAGAAGAGGTTCAGTATACAAAGGTAGAAATATAGAGAAAAATGACAAAGGGAAAGGAAAAGCGAGTACAGATGAAATCAAAGAGCGGATGAAGAAGATATGGGTAAGAAAGAATGAATCTAATGTTGGAAATTGTACTACACCAGAAATTTCTTCTGGAAATTCATCCAGTAATTTATCTCAGGCCATTGGCCTAGGGGGAGTTCAAGAAAATCATTCCTCCTCTATTTGTAGCTAGTACCAGAATGCAAAGAATGATCAAAAATGTGTATCAATGATGTGCAAAAGTTTTGGTGAACATTCAAAAGAAAATTTAGAGAATTCATAAGTCCATAGAGGAATTTTTCTCTCACTATCTAAGAAAATAGAGTATCCAGAAATTTAGGGCAAACACATTTATTGCAAGTGTGAGCACTATAAAAGACAAGTTTTAACTTTCATTCATCACTTTGCATCAAAGAAAAGGAGGAGACCACTTGGTAGTATAATTTCAAAACAAAGAAGCTAATTAGCCAATAAAACTCGAAATCCATCAAGTATTTCAGTTGTTTTTGAAATATTCATACAATTTGGTATGTGGTTGTAAACCCCAAGTACAAAATAAAAATGGAACAAATCAAAAGAATAATTATTCTAGATGAATATAACATAGCAAATATTAGGTCTATGAAAAATTTGTTATTTCCCGATGAATTGAAGCAATTAAATGAATTAAAGCACACAGATTTGGATATTTGGAATGTGTTTCCCCATTTCGAGAATGCAGAATTCATGAAATTCATCTTGAGAAGATTGCACAATGATACTTTAACTTTGGACAAACCCTACATCATCTTGAGGAAAACAATTGAGAATTTGACTAGATTATGCAAATTTGGAGTCATACCAAGGAAGAAATCCATCTAGAACAAAGAAGCTAAAACCCGAACCAGAGTAATTGGAGATCAGAGGGCACTGGTAATTATGAAAATCAAGAATCTTATTAGAAAGTACATTGCACACTGAATTTCATATAAAGTCTTTTTCATAAACCAAGGAGCGACTTCGACTGGTGCAATCTACATTTCTCACAAGATGATAATTGAAGATCAGGACTTTGACCTGTGTGGATTGATATAGGATCAGCTAATGGAGAATGTACAATTGAAAAAAGAAACAGGCTACCCTTTTAGGTTTCGTACTCTCATTACATTTTTAGTAATGTATTTCTTGAATTATTTGCAAGAAATCGACAATGTGGTATGGAAAGAAAATGAACTAGTATGCAAACAAATATACTCATATTCTAGGAGCTTGGATGGTTGGGATTTAGAATTTGAAAATCTTTAAGAATGTTCTTGTAAAGTGTGGTTCAATCAATATTTCCCTTCCGGTAAGAATAATTGAAGTTGGTTTCGGTGGCATGTATAAAAAGTAGAAAAGAGAAAAAGAAGTTGTTGAATACAACCCTCCTGAATGCAAAGTTCCTAGAATTGAGGGAAAAGGAAAAGAAAAGAAAATTGTCGATATTCCTGATGAAGAAACTAAGGATCCACAAAAAAGTGAATTGAAAAAGGAAATGTCAAAGGCTAGTGAGGAAGATGATGACCTAACCAAAGAAAAACTACAATAGCTTATTCAGGAAGAAGGTGGAATGTAGAAAATAGCTGAGTTATGGTCTGTTAGACCATCATATGACTAGGAAACGATTATGAGTGTGCTAAATGCTCATTTTTAGCAATGCAAGATCAAATTGGAAAGTTTACAGAACATTCTACCCGATGAAATGATTGAATGCAACAAAGAAACATTGAACTCTGAGGCTCAAGAGAAGGAAGAAGGTGAAGTTATCTCTCACTTGGAGGAGCAATTCAGGCTATCACTCACCAAACTGAAGAATAAAATGAATGAGTTGAGACAATACATCAATGCAGCCAATAATATCTACATCTATTGCATCCATTGGCCCCATGATGTTAGTAATTACAAAGAGAAACTGGAACAAATTGAAACAGAGTTGAATAGGATTGGGAAAAACTTTGATATGTTTCAGGATCCAGATGGTACAATAATGAAAAATATTTGGGATTTGCAATCTGAACAAACAAAAATTCAATTCACCAAGAACACACTTTTGGACACCTTCTAGAAGGTGAAGGATCTATCCTAATGAAGATTGTAGCAGATGGTGGAGATATTAAGGAAAGGTGAGAAATTGGAAGAAGCAATTACAATTCCAGAATCTTTAACTGAAATTGTCAACAAAACATCCAAGAACAATATTCTGATCATTATCATTGGGATCACAATAGATGCTTGGAATAAATTCCTTTCGAAAATGAAGAAAAATCATAAGATAATTTTCTAAAGTTGTAGTTGCTTGTTTTCAAAACTGATTCAAAATTTTGAAGCTTTGGTCAAAGGGGGAGAACTGTCAACATATATGTTTTGAAGTTTTGGAGATTTTGAACACATGTTTTGTCGCTTGTTTTTCATCTTTTTGAATATGGTTTCTATTATTTTTCATTAATGTCAAATGGGGAGAGAATGCAGTGAAAAATACCTTATAAATCTTAGGAGCAGAGAGGGCAGTAAAGTTTGGTACTGTACTTACAGTGATTCTGACACTTAGTCATTTTTCACTAAGTGTTGCCATCAATGCGAAAGGGGGATATTGTTGGCATATATCTTGTAAATGTTGTCATTGATAGAAACCTAAGTCATCCATTCGGTCTACAGTATAGTTTTGGTTTACACCGGCAGAACAGAGTGAAGAACAAGGCATCCAGTTATAGGCATAAAGGTTGATTTGAATACCTCACCAGACTATTATTTTGGGTTGTGGATATCTAAGGAAGTGTTTTTTATGTTTGTATCACCTTATTTGTGAACTTAACTAATGTGCATTCATTTGTAGGTAATTTAGGAGATCCGGTACATTAATTTGCTGGATATCTATGGTGAAAAGTTGACCCGTCAAGTATAGCAATCAAGGATGTATAAGGGGTTATTAATTAAATGTTCTTATGTTCAAAATAACTTTTTTTGGGTCCTCTCTATGTCTTAACTGACTTTGGAGGATGCACATAAATAATTAGTGGTGGATCTAGCTGAGAAGTTGAAAAGAAATTAATATTTTATGGAGCCGACTTATGAATGGTTAAATCCTTGTTAGCTGATATATATATGAGATCAGTTTTATCATTTTGGTGAGGGAAAGTGTGGATAATTAACATAGTGAATGTGTGGTGCAAAATTCAGAAAAGTAATAGTGAAAATTTATCCATGTATGATGTGAAGAGAAAAAAAGAGTAGAGCAAAGCATAGCAAAGTGAACTGTAGAGTCAAAAAGATCCAAAATCAAATCTATGAGCTCCACTAGAATTGTAACCTAGCATGAATAAATGCTACTATCTCAATTCATCCTTCAGATGGTTTTAATCTAAACTTTGTAAGGTAGTGAGAATTTCCTTTTGAGTAGTGAGCTCTAGGTAGTGTGCCTAAATGCAAGTGGATTCCCTTTTGTAAAACTTTATTTAAGTACTCAAATTATGGATTAACCTCTCCTGTGGTTTTTCCTGTAATAGGGTTTCCACGCAAAAATCCTTGTGTTATGGTGTTATGAATGTTTCCTTTGAATGCTTGCATCTTTATTTTAATGTATGGTTTGAGTTTCAGATTAATAAAGTTAATATTTGTTGAACACTAATTCACCCCACTCCCTCTTAGTGTTCCCTTGAGTCCAACAAATTCTCACAAAGTCTTGTAAAATTTTAACTCTTCATTCATCCTTCTTATGTTTTCTTGCAAGATATTAACAACATCATGCACATTTTTTATACGTAAGGGAGTTATTCAAAACAAGGTATGTAGAATACAATCAATAGAGGGTTGATTATCAACACTATTAGTGAAAAAGTTGGAGAACATAATATCCACGAAAAATGGTCTATCGTAGGATGACATGAGTCTCGAACTATGTCTCACAATAGCATTTCTAATATGACACCAAGTTGTAAAGCTCATAGAAGTTTCAAAAACTCAATACACACCCAAAATGGAAGGAAAGTGAAATGCAATGAAGTAACCTAGGATGTAAAGTGCAATTTAAATTTGTAAATGCAATTTTCAGATTTCAAACAAGGTAATTTTCTAATTACACAATGCAAAATCCTGAAACATAGTGTCTTGTAAATGAAATTTTGAAATCACACAATGCACTAAATTTATCAAATGAAGCTAAATATTATTAATTTCACTTAACAAAAAATCTCCAAGCTGAAACAAAAAACAAAAAACAACAAAATAGAATCCAAAAATAGATGTTTTAATACCAAAAAGAAAAGGAAATGACCTTGATCAGGGACTCATTCACCCAGGGCATGAATGGGTCCTAGGTTAGGGTTTTTATAAAAAATTTAATAGATTTATGGTTTGACTCTAGTGGTTCAATATTTTGATCTAAAACAATAAGTTTGAGTTTGAGTTTTCAATTATAGGAATTGGAGTTGTTGAAATGTTTTCAAGGCTAATTTGATGATGTAAGTTCACTAGGTCCTCATGAATGTGGATTAGGTTTTTTATAGACTGCTATCATTCTTTGGTTCAACTTGCATGCTACTTAAAGCAAAGATTTACTAAGGGTGTTGTGCATGCCTAGTGTACTAGTGTCAATAATAGGAGTGGAAGCTCTAGATAACCCAAGATCCACAACGATTGTGCTATCATAGGATGACATGAGTCTCAAAATTCTTCTCACTATGGTATTAGGATTAGGACACCAAACACTCATGTACAAAAGCTACTAAATGCGGGCCGAGTGCAAATGCAATTTAAACTAATAAGAATAAATGCTTATAACTAAAATTCTGGAAAGTAAAATTGAAATGCAGAAGAACCAAACAGAAACTCAAAAAATGACCTATAAATGCCAGAAAATGCAATGCAAAATATGGAAAGGGACTGATTCACCTATGGTCATGAATGAGTCCAGGTATTGATTTTTTTGAAAATTTTCAAAAAAATTGAATTGAATTTTATGATTTTTTTTAATTTTTTGATGCAAATGCAAAAAAATTCTGATTTTTAATCAAGTTCAGTGCAATAATCCAAGCTAAATGAGGTTTTTAGTAATGCAAAAATTGAAACTCTATAATGAAAACTAACAAATGAAAAACCTAATGCAATGCTAATTTAAGCTAAATCTAGGATGTAAATGCACTCCAAATCATTATTATGATGCTCTAAATGTAGGTTCACCAAAATGAATAGAAGGAAATTGTGGTGCTTCACTAGGGTTTAGGAATTAGGGCCACAATATTCTTCATTCACATTCGAGAACAAATCCTTGAGATTTCAATGCAAAGGAGATTTAAATCTAACAAAGGGAGTGTTCTAGGGGATTGAAAGATAAGAATGAGGGGTTCGCCACTAATTTTAGACTTGGAAAGATAATGCAATGAAGGATGAGATGCAAAATCCTAGTTTGATGCAATGCTTCAAAGAATGACCTAGAAATGCAAACAAACAACAATAGAAAACTATAGAGCTATAAGTGTACACCTGGGAAATTGGAGAAAGAAGAATGGAGGAGTAGAATCCTACAAAATCCATTGTTGAAGCCAACTCAGAGTCATACAGCAAGATAGGTGAATAATTCCAGTTTTGAGTAAACTGTGCTAGAACAGGTTTCAAAAAAAAGGGTACTCAGATCTATAAAAATATTTGACAAATAGGTACAATGGGACTCATTCACCAATAGTGGTGAATCAGTCCACTTCTAGATTTCTAGAAATTCAAAGTTGGACCCCGTAGCTCTCAATATTCTCTTTTGTTCCTAATTTAGATCCGAGTCTGAAGTTGCAAGATTCAACCTGTAGGTCTTCTCCAAGCTCCTCCAAGGCTTGTTGACAACTTTTACAACATTAACTTGGTTTGACAATTTGATAACAACTTTTCCAATCATGCTCTTTGATAAATATACAACCTAGACTTGCAAATCAAATGCAAAGAGAGGGAAAAATGGTTGTTGGGTTAGAGAATAATGGTTTGCCTTGGTCTAACCCCTTGCGGGTAATTAAACCTTGAAATGAAAGAAAATGTAAAGTAGATCAATGCATGAACAAAAGATGATGTTGCAACTCGCCAAACCCTAGCAATAAAGTGTTACAATTATGCTTGAAGTGGTCATAATGGATGTGGTTCTCGATTCTTTCTTGATGTTGATAGCTATTGAATGAAAACCTTGCTTGGATCATTAACTCTACATCACAATTGGAAGTACAATAACAAACATGAAGAATGTGATCTTTGGCATGATGATTGATTCTTGAAGAATGCTCTTGAAAGCTTGATAATCCGCCCTTGAAAGCATTGAATTTGTTAGAGTAAAGGTTTTAACTTAATTGTATTAATTAAGTTACCTTTATTCCCTTCTTATGATTTCACTTTAGTTTGCATTAAGTGACATTTAATAAATATATTAATTATTAAATGTTTTCCTATTAGGGTTTACATGATCTCCTTCTTAAGGATTGATCCATTATATATTCATTAATTCCTTTTTGTTCTGATAAGATAATTTCTCCATTTTTCAGAGCTTCAAACCCTTGTTTGTTTTCTCCATCCATTCTCTTCATTGTGACAGGTATCCATTTGCATGTAGGTGTTCTTGGAGTCTGAAGTTGGTTTTGACAAAGTTTCTACATGGTATCAGAGCTTTCCTGCTACATGCATGTTCTTGTTTGAAGAATTTGGAGCTACAAGGGTTGGATCAGGCATTCATAGTTTTGGGGGTTTGCTTTTTTGATCTAGGGAATCACCTGCAATTTCAAAGCATTTTGAGTCCAAATGGACCTCGTCGTTGGATCTACAACAGTCCACAACCCCTAAATCGATTGTTCATTTGTCCATTTTGGACAAAGTTGATTTGAGAGGCAAAATTTTTTGACCCATATGACCGTCCGTCTACACCTTGGTAAAAAAATTCTGCATTTATTTTTCATCAGAATTTTAAAAAAAAAAAATTGTAAATGTTTTTTTTCTTTGTATTTTTTGAAAATCAAAACAAACAAAGCCTTTTAAAGGCTTGCTCAGGCCTTGTACCAGGTACCCGCAGGCACCTTCGTACATAGGCCTGCGGGCCCCTTAAGTACGTAAGGTGGCATATTGCCAGCCGCCGCCGGCTTTACTGCCAACCGGCGGTACACTGGTCGCCGACCCAGGCCGTTTTTCCACGGCTGCCCTCTTTTTTTATGATTTAAAAATAAAATAAAATCAAAGTCTTTATATATATATATATTTTGTAATAAGCCCAATTGTAGAAATGCGGTGACGACCATTTGGCTGTCAATTTTAAGCTTGGAGTTTTGCTGCAACGGCCCTATGACCCTCAAATTTAATGCAACATTGGTTTTTTTCCCCTTTGGAGCTGTTTTCATCTAGAGGCTATAACTTGGGCATACGATATCATTTTTTGGAAAATGAGATATCATAGGAAAGTTGGTTCTATCAACTTTCTAGTGGTGTGGGTCTCATCACTTCATTTTTTTGTTGGTGCATTCTACAGCTAGTTGAAGTCAAAGGAGTTGTTTTTCAGTCCCGAGCTCATAACTTTTGATCAGTTTCTCCATTTTTTGTGATTTTAGCTGCGTTGGAACCATATTTCAGAGCTCTTCAATTCCATCCATGCAAGTTTTCTAGATTTCACTCTAGGTATATTTTATTCAATTTTTTGTGTTTTCACACTCTAGTGAATTACCTGGACATATTAGCTCTTGGGAACTTCTCATTTGCATGGGATGCTTCGTTTTTGGTTGTTCTTCGTGTATTTCCAATTTTTTGTCCTTTATGGGAATTTTGAGCATCATTTGTAAGCAATCTTCTATGTAAATGTACTGAGATAAAGTGCCACACTATTGTACATGTATTTTGGGGATTTTGCACATAAGGTTGTGCCATATTTTGTACTCGCACTATATTATAAAGTGCCATGGGGGGTTGTGTAGTGCTTTTGCTTTGCAATCACACCTTTTTCTAGTGAGTGTCCCTCTAGGATGACAGTGGATCCATATGATTCCAGCCTCATGCATGTGTGCTTTGTTCTGCACACCACTTTTTCAATTGCAAGTGCTTTCTTGTGCACTTTCAGATGTTGTTTCTTCTCCTTCATGCACTATCGGGTGTTACACACCATTTCAGTGGATCTGTCAAGCTCTCCTAGTCCAACATTATGGGGGGGTATTATACTGTTCGTGCTAATTCTTCCTTGGCTTCGCCTTGGAAGGAATCTTCTATTCTCAGTTGATCAGTGTTTTTCAGACTATTGGTACTTGTGCCATCTGTATCTTCATTCTAGGTGTTTGCCTTTATTTGCCATCTGATTCAAGTAGTGTCATTTGGGGCACTCATGCAGATTGTTGTCTTCTTGATCCTGACCATCTTATCTTTAGAGGAGGTTCTTCATCACCATAGTAGTCATCTTTTGATAGTTTTTTGCAGCTTCTTCTACTTCAGTGATGTTCTTCATGGCTTTCTACATCTCTTTTTGGAGTAGAGTTTTTCCCATGAGGTTTTCTCTATTTCTCCACTTTACAGAGATTTGGTTGTATTTGGGTACCTGATTTGGCCTAGTTGTCGAGACCCATGTTTACTTTCCTGCATTGTAGTTACCTTTGCTTTCTTGCACATATTTGTAGCTGCACTCTTTCTCATCTTAAGGGGTGGTGTTAGAGTAAAGGTGTTAACTTAGTTGTGTTAATTAAGTTACCTTTATTCCCTTCTTAAGATTTCACTTTAGTTTGCATTAAGTGACATTTAATAATTATATTAATTATTAAATGTTTTCCTATTAGGGTTTCTTTTAGGGTTTGCATGATCTCCTTCTTAAGGATTGATCCATTACATATATTCATTAATTCCTTTTTGTTCTGATAAGATAATTTCTCTATTTATCAGAGCTTCAAACCCTTGTTTGTTTTCTCCATCCATTCTCTTCCTTGTGATAGGTATCCATTTGCATGCAGGTGTTCTTGGAGTCTGAAGTTGGTTTTGACAAATTCTATAGAAATCACTTACCTAAATGCTCTTGTGAACTCAATTTTCTATTAGGATGTTATCACAAAAGTATTACATGAAAATGATGAAAAAATCTTGTATTTATACTCAATCATGCAAGAATTCTTGAAATTACAACACTACAAGCTGACAATGGATCTTCAAAAATAAAATCTCGCAAAATATTTAAATTAAATTTGATTTTTGAGTTAAAGGGAACTCATTCACCAACTTGGAAGAATGGGTCCCACCTAAGGGGACTCATTCCCAGAATGGCGAATGAGTCCCACCTTATGAATTTTAGGTGGGATTTCTAGATTTTGATGTTCTAAATACCTTTTGTCAGGATTATCCTCAAAATACATATAAATAAGGCTTGTGGATGCAAAAATGAGACGATTAAAGAATAAGAGAGCCCAATTATTAATGACAAGCCTATAGGAATGTGAAAGTGTGTTACAACACTTTACAACAACTTTACAAGGCATCATTAAAATACATTAGTTCACAAGGGCCCAAGACCTAATGTGAATGTGTTATCAACATTACAACACTAAATAAAGGCCACACTAAGCCAAAATCTGTAAGAAGGAGTTAAAAAAGCATGAAAAAGGCTAAGGACTCTTTTTTCGATGTTAAAATTAGGGATTCCATAAAAGGTTTTATAGATTTATGAATTGACTCTAGTGGTTTCAAGATTTTGATCTAAAATAGTAAGTTTGAGTTTGAGTTTTTGGTGAAATAAAGGTTGAATGGAAATGTAAAATATGACAAAATGACAAGCTAGGAGACCTAATATGATGTGAAATTTTGTTTCAATTTTCGACTGAATGTATATGATGATGTAATGCTATGGAAATGATTTGCAAAATGATTGATTTTTTTGTATTTTTCAGATTTCAAGAATACAAAGATGCAATCATAGAACCCCTAAATTAAATGCGAACTAGTGCCAACTAGAAAACCCTAAATTATACTCAATTCAATGCAAATAAATGCAAGATCTAGATGTCGATGAAAATTGAATCCAAAAAATTAGAAAAATGTATTGATAAAAGGTTGGGTTTGCCAAAATAAAAAAAGGTGAAAAATAGGGGGTTCACCAAAATAAAAAAGGTGAAAAAGAGGGTGTTCACCAAAATGGGATTGATGAACTCAATTAGGGGCCCTATCTTCCACTATCTCTTTAGGAAATGAGATCCAAACAATGAAAGGAATATCAACCTTGAGGTGAGTAGAGTCAAAGTGTCAATCTACTGATTTCCTCTTTTTTGCAAGGACATGGGTTTTGATTAAAAAAAATTTAAGGAGATAGATTAAAACTAGAAAACTAACTCCAAAATGCAACATATAACTTGGATCTTGAAGATTAAGCTCAATACTGATGGAACTAGAAATCAAATTTTGGATCTGAGAGAGGTAGGAAGGTATGTACCAGTCACCAAAAGTAATTTCTTGAAGTGAATTAAGGACTAATTCTCCCTATGGGAAATGGTTCCTAAGCTAGGCCTCTGTAGAAATGGGTTTTGTGTTCTGTGCTCCTATTTCTACACTCCCAGATTCTTGATTTTCATAGTCAGGCAATTAGAAATAAATCCTATAGGTGATTTTCAATTAAATTGAAACAATGATGACAACAGATGCAACTTTGACAGCTTCTTTAGTTTTTTCTTGAAGAGTTATTCCAACTAAATATGCAAACACAAATCAAGAGGGAAAGTTTTTTGCTGTTGGTGAATGGGGGTTTTCCTTCGTAAAACCCCATTTTGGTAATTAAACCTTGAAATGAAATGAAATAGCATGAAGGAATGATGAATGAACAAAGCAATGCCACAAATCACCAAACCCTTGAATAAAACTTAGAATGTAGATATGTAACTAGCATGACACGACTTTAATGGATGTGGATCTTGATCTTGAAATTTGATTTGAAAAAATATCTTTGAATTCTTGAATGGATCATGAACACCAAATCAACATATTAGGTCAAATAACATGCATGATGCAAGAAGGGTTTGACATGATAGTTGGATATTAATTAATCCAATAATCCTTCACTAAATTTTCTCTTGAATGCATTGAAATTCTCTTGAAATTATTTTGAAGGCTATAGCTTGATCTCATGAAAATATTTTCATAAAATTGCTAGCCTTAAAGTCTTCTAGGTGAAAAATAGTGAAATGATTTTATATTTATACATATGTAACATTAATTTCTCAAAATTGAAATATTACTGAACCATTGAGAAAATAGTTGGGGGGAAATTCCCACTACTATTCTCCCCACATGATTAAATAATGTCATAAGAATCCAAATTAGATTGACTATCAACAAGGAAGACCTAGGAAGGGTTCTTATAGGCTTTGAAGCCTTCACCAACAAGAAAAATCTTGGAAAAGACAACTTAACATTCAACTCACAAAGCCTAGTAATGCAAGCTGAATGATGAGTGCAAATGATGAAATTAAGCAACAAAAATTTAGGATATGTGTACCTGGGAAGTCTGGATATGTGACAAGGATTCTAGAAATGTAAATAAGTTGTCAAAAAGTGCTATGGAGGACTAAGACGCCCTTACTATCTTATTAGTCCCATTATATTTTTTGGGGAAAATATATAATCTTTGGATGTTGGAATACGATCTTAAGGAATCTCTACAAAATTTCACTTGGAGGACTAAGACACCCTTGATGTCATCCTAGTCCCGATCTGAATTTCTAAAATCTTCAAAAGTGATCTTTAGGCTTGATGTCTGCACTTCCTTCTTCTTTGATCGAGTAGGTTCAGAAACTTCCAGATTTGGCCTATAAGTGAGTTTCCATGAAGATGACAACTTTGTAATGTAACTTTGCAACTTTACAAATTTTTGCTTCAAATGATCTTCAAGTCCTCAACCTAAATATTTAATCACAAACACATGAGAGGAAAAACTTGTTGATTGTTAGTGAATGTGGGTTTTCCTTGGTCAAACCCCTTGTTGGTAATTAAACCTTGAAATGAAATAAAATAATGGAGGGAAATCGTGAATGAACAAAATACTATGTTTCAACTCACCAAATCCTTGTTGTGAAATTTACAAACTTGTGTGAGATGGCTAGCTTGAATTTAGATCTTGACTTGAAGGAATGCTTGATAGATCTTGACTTGAATTTATTTCTTGAATCAAAACCCTACATCACAAATGTTAGAACAAAAACACACATGATGCAAGAAGATATTCGATATGATGCTTGAATCTAGACGATGACTCCAAATTCTTGATGAACTGCTCTTTAATGCTCAAATACTTGAATGCTTGGATGCTTAGATTGGTTGTTAGGAGAAAATGAGGGAATGAACCTTGTATTTATACTTATCCATACTTAATATACCTAAATTACACCACAACAAGATGACATATGAATTCATTAATTAAAGGAGGCTAAATCCCACTAGAATTTGAAATTAAATCTCAAAAGTACTTTAAGGGTGACTAAGATGTACACTAGGTGCCATCTTAGTCCCAAGGCATGAAACTTGAGGCACAAAATCCAAAAGGGGCCCATTTAAGATGCCTTTGAAATCAGGGTCCCAAGACCTTTGGAGAACAAAGAAGCCCTTGGTGGCATCTTAGTCCTAACCCAAAAATCAGGGATACTTAGAAAGAATCATTAAATTATCATTTATCCATTGATGTTTGTAAAGATTAGCCATAAAAAGATGTAATTCATCAGGATTGTGGATGAAAAATAAGACCAATTGAGACATAAGTAAGGATAAACAAAGTAAGGGAGGCCCAATTAACTCTGAAAATATAAAAACTTGTGGGAGATGGATAGCTTGAATGTAGATCTTGACTTGAAGGAATGCCTGATAGATCTTGACTTGAATTACTTTCTTGAATCAAAAGCCTACATCGCAAATGTTTGTACAAAAACACACATGATGCAAGAAGATCTTTGATATGATGCTTGAATCTTTATGATGACTCCAAATTCTTGATGAATTTCTCTTTAATGCTCAAATACTTGAATGCTTGTATGCTTAGATTGCTTGTTAGGAGAAAATGAGAGAAGGAACCTTATATTTATAATTATCCATGGCTAATATCCCAAAATTACACCACAATAAGCTGACATATGAATTCATTAATTAAGGAGGCTAAATCCTACCAGAATTTTAAATTAAGTCTCGAAAATACCTTAAGGGGGAGTAAGACACCCTAGGTGGCATCTTAGTGCCAAGGCATGAAACTTGGGGCACAGACTCCAAAAAGAGGAATATTTTAGATACCTTTAAAATCAAGGTCCCAAGACCTTTGTGGGACAAAGATGCCCTCGGTGGCATCTTAGTCCCAACCCAAAAATCAAGGATCCTTAGAAAGAATCATTAAATTATCATCTATCCATTCATGTTTGTCGGGATTATCTAGAACAAAATGTAAGTGGGTGGGCTTGTGGATGCAAAAGAACCCCAATTAAGACATAAATAAGGATAAAAAAAGAAAGGCAAGCCCAAAAAAGTGTGAAAATGCAAGGGTATACATTTTCCTACACTACATTTAGTCCCCAATTTAGTGAGAGGATGAAATTCCTTCAAACTCACACTAAAGTAGCCAACCACATAATTAAGAGGGGTTTAAATGTACACATGCTAGTAATATAGGATGACAATAACCAAAATAGTGGCCAAGCTCCTAGGGTCAAGATCCTATCGAAAACCAACATAGGAAAAAATGAACACACTTGTGGATGATATATGAAGCCATAACTAGATCAAAGACATACACCATCAAAGACATAAAAAGGAGAAAGGAAAAAGAAATATGAAATACATGGAGATTCCAGTGGCCATCCAACACGTTGTGGGCTAGGTCTAGGTTGTTTTTCCAAAAAGGATTACAAGTGGAATGCATTATCCACTATGCAAACAAAACACATGCTCACAAGTGCTAGTGAAGCTATTTGTTCACTAGGTAATCCCTAGGAAGTCCATAACAACATCATACCCCCATGACTATGATAAGGACAAAAAGAAAATACATGCTCACAAGGGCTAGTGAAGCTAATTGTTCACTAGGTGAGCCCCAGAGGACCATATCAAAGTCATACCTCTAATACTTTAATAACTTATAAAAATAAAATGCAATAAGAAAGAGGTATGTTCAAAGGGATTTTTCCTAGTTCGTGTGAGGTCTTAATCCTAGGGGACATTGTGATTAATATCTCTAAGAGATGATAAAAACAAGGTCTCATCCTAAGGAACATCGTACCTAATTTTTCTAAGAGAGGACAACTACAAAGGTCTCATCTTGTTTCCAAGAGAAGACAAGGAAATATCACAATCTTAGAGGAAGTCAAACCCAATGACACCACCAAGAAGGGGATGCATCACAAGAAGAAATGAAATCGAACAAGGAACATGAAAAAAAATTCCAATATAATGTGAATGTATTCCCCCACTTTAAAGGAATTGTTGAACACCATGTTGTGAGAAATTACTTTAAATTACAAGAAGAGTACAAGAAGACATGAGAGATTGTTTTGGAAGCCCTATGCCCAGTCATATGTTTCAAATAAGCTACATCATGAGAAAGGAAGTAGTTGCCCCTAGAATGTATAACTCAGTATGTCACATGTGAGCCAACTTAAGGCATATCATCCACATCCCAAGCTTTCTCTTATATATACATGAAAGGTGGTCAACTAGCCAAAAGGGACAACAAGTGACATATTAGGACAAGGCTACCGTTCCCCCACTTAGTCTAGGATAAGGATGATTCGAAATGATTGATGAGAAAAATGTTAAAGTGAAAATTAGTATTAATATGTTGGATTATACTACTCAAATCTTTGCATTCATTAGTGGGATGACCATGAACTCTATGATATGCACAAAATGAATTCTTGTAGTAAAATTTATTTTGTGTTCTTGGAGGGAGATATATCAAGCAATCTTGGAGGAGTCTCGAAAAGATACTCTCTTGATCAATAGTAGACAGTGTTTCTTTATTTGTACAAGATGTAATACACACACTAAATGACAAAGCTTTAGATGAAAGTGGAGATAAAGGTGGTAAACCTAGATCTTTCTTGAAAGAGTATGGTATGTTTGTTTTCTTTGTGTGTTCATTGTATCCAATACCATAAAAATCTTTCAATTCATATGAAGGGGATTTATGCTTCTAAGAAGGATTACTTTCTATGTCACTCAAAAATTGTATACCTTTGAAGAAAAAGGACAATTTTGTGCCCGTTTTAGTCCTACATTAGGTCCCCTTTCATCAATTATCATCCAAAACAACATTTATAGGTCCCTAAGGTTTGTTATTTTTGACTTTGAGGCCTATTATATACCTAAGGAATCATATAACCCCCGACAAACAAAAGTCAAAATAACTCAAAAATCACTGATCCCACTTCAAAATCCCTTGGTGAGACTAGGTTGACCAAGTTGATGACCTGGTCCTTTTTAGGGATTTTTGTATTTTTAAGCTGAAAAATATCTACCTTGCTAAAAATTCTCGATGGGTGTTAGCCTCTTAGGTCAAAATTACCAACAATTAGGTACTGTTTCTTATAAATACATTTTTTTACATCATTTTTCCCTCTCTCTTGGTCATTTCTCACAAGAAACTTCAAGAATCAAGTGCAAAAACATCTTCCCGAAGAAGATTCATCTGCCTCTCAAAGAAAAGTTGAAACTTAGGATAGAAAACTAGGGATTTTTGCAGGTCTTCAATCTCACTTCACACTCAATATTAGACATTACCAAAGGTTGAAAATAGATTCCTATGGAGAATCATGGAGAAATCTAGGTTGAGGAGGTGCAAATAGCCACCAAATCACACCTAAATATTGTTTTCAAAGTGACTCCATCTTCTATTTTAAGCCCATCATCACATTTAAGGTTTGCATCCCATTTTTATTCCATTTTACATACATTTTTAATGTTGTAGGGTTTCTTGGATTGAAGTCTTGCATCATTCCAAATCTCTTGCATGCATTCTATTCTAGCACAATAGAATAGGGTTTTGTCTTATTTCAAGTTTTCCTAGTTCTAGACACACTTAGGGCTAGGTTTTATGCATATTTTCTATCTCTTTATAAATTTAAATAAAAACTAGGGTTTTGACTAAGGCAAACCCCACATTAGAAACCCAAATATACTCTATTTTGTAGGTGATTTTGCAAGTCTAAGTCCAAATTTTAGTGGAGAAGTAGAGTGTAGACCATAGACCTTAGTAACCACTTTCAGTTTTATAGAAAAGCTAAAAGGGATTAGGTCGCCAATACTGGTGACCTAGTCCCACTAGAGGTTTCTGATAAATATTTTTGCAAATTTGAGCGCCCAGTTGACTGGAATGAAGTTTGTAGCAGTTTTCTTGACAAGGGACTAGGTAACCCAAGTTGGCGTAAGTGTCCCAGTTGACATAAAACTCAGATTTCAAAAATTTTAGATGCTTGTACAATCTCTACTCCGGTCCTCATTGGTTTCTAGGTGCACTTGTTTGATGTATTAGGTTATCTTGCTTAGTTTAGTCTTTACTTTGTCTTTATTGCATTACATCATGTGTTTTCTAGCAATATAGATTTCATTAAGTTGTGTGTAGTAGTTAGCTTCATTTATAAGATTATAACACTTAGCATACTTCATAATAAACACATTCAACCTATTTCAATCCCTAGTATTGAATGAATCACAATATTTATTCCTCCATAAAGGGATATCCTCTTCCTTCTAGGTGAAATCCCTAGAAAGTGTTAGGGGACCCATCCCTTTACTCACCCAAAGCATAAATTTTGTGGTTCATTTTGGTAAACCTGCATTACACATTTTACTTTTCATTTATTCTGCATTTGCATCCTAGGAGCTCCTTCTTTTATCATTGCTTTACATGTTGCATTGTTTAAAAAGTCATCCTAGGGTTTCATACTTTCCATTAGTGAAAAAGGATCATATTTTTCATTCATTTCCTTGCCTAATAGGAAAATTTTGCATATATCATATAGCTCTACACATTACATTCTATAACACTGCAATTTTTATCAGAAAAATAGAAAAAAAATCAAAAATACCCATAGTGGGACTAAGTCGCCGCCTTGGGCAACCTATTCCTAGTACCCATTTTTTATCAGTCATTTCTGAATTTTCTTTCTAGATTCTCAAGTTTTTGTTTCTTTTAGTTTATTCTCTATTTTATTTTGGTTACTTTATGTTATATGTTTATCATTAACTTAAACACTTGTTACTTTGATGGAATTTATGAATAGCATTAGATCTTTACAAGTTTCATTTTCAGCATTAGTTCATATTTCTTCTAAATCACATTCGTTGGAACACGAAAACACAACCGTAGAAACATCACACAAAATGATACACACACTTCTTGACTATAGGAAAAATATATCATCTAAACCTTTTTTTTAGTGATGACTTGGATTAGTTAGATGAAGCTCTATAGGGCTTCCTCTCACTAAGTTCATCCACTAAGGTTTGTGATGATCAACCAAAACCTATTACTACTAACCTATCTCCCCAACATTTTAGTTGTGATGATATGGATATGTTAGATGAAGTTCTTCAGGATTTCATTTCACCTAACTCATCTACTAGGGTTTGTTGTGAGCAATCCAAAACAAAAGATGTGAATGTCATCCAACCTCCACTTGTTCTCTACCCACCCTCTCATAGACCCCAAACCCCATCTCAACTGAAATCTACCCTCTTCCCACCTAAATCTGATACTATTTCCCATACTCACTATACTCGAAATAACCCACATCCCTAACAAACTCCCTCAACATCCTTACCATCACCCAGCCCCATCTTACCTACAACACCTTGTTTAAAATCTCACATATTTATTGGTTAAGGTGAAAGTATGAATTTCATCTTAAAAAATAAAAGGATTTAGACATAAATCTAACACTCGATTTAACTTATTTTTTATAGAATTCAATAATTAAAGTACTATAATCTCTTCTAAAAATAGATATACATTTAACATGTTGTTTTTAGCCCAGATTCCTAAAGCGTGTTCCATTAGGATAAAAATGAGAGTGTAAAAGAATATGAATCCTAATTTTGTTAGCTCAAGGCTAGTATTCTCTTCAATCTAAATGAAAATAAAGTTTTCAATTAAATATTTGCAATCAATTGAACTTGAGTGGGTCAAGCTTCTAACTGCAAGTAAGAATATTTGTTGTATAAAACACTAAATATTGTAGTCGATCTGAATTTGGAACAAAAATATGGCTATTTAGATTAAAAGTATGTATTTTTATAAAATGGCAGGATTGAGTTTGCAATGTTATCTATTTTATATAACCTAAAGAGAAAAATAATACTAAAGATGAATCTCATTGAATTGGGATGCAAAAATATAGCTATTTAAATTATAGATATATATACTATAGAACTATATGAATTATTTGGGAAGAGTATCTAATTTATATAATCTGAAGAGAATAATAATAATAAATTCCCATTGAAAGAGGTCATTGAATACTATTGTATATTTCTAGATGAATCCCATTATTACAATAGATAGTGGTCCCTCCTAGAACAAATTCTAGTGATGTGGAAGCTCTCCTCCAAGAAATTAATATAGCTAATGTAGACATTACCTTCTATCAACATGAGCTCCCTCCCTTAGAATTAAGAAAACAAAATGAAGCTTTTATGATAAGAGCCCATTATGAGCACATAGGCATCAAAAGGACCCTCATTAACAATGGCTCTACCCTAAATGTGTGCAATGTGAAGCTTCTTGATAGGTTAAGTATGGATAGATTTCAAATCAAATCTGATTCCTTATCCATTAGAGGATTTGACAATGTTACAAAGCAACCAATTGGTGTCATCACTTTACCTATTATTGTTGGAGTGGTTACATTGCAAAACCCTATTCATGTCATGGCATATGACCTATCTTATAATCTCCTCTTGGGAGGACCATGGATACATGAGATGCACACGGTACCCTGGACCCTTCATCGCAAAATGAAATATTTCTATGATAACAAATTTTATCAAATTGACGTAGATCCTAAGCTTGAGAGTTGATTGTAACTTGCAAAGGGCACATCAAGTCCTCTCAACACTTTCATTCCTACTTCCCACATCGCCCCTTCAAAAAAGAATCGAGTAGAAGACAAATCTAAGTTTAACGTATTTGGTGATGATTGGGGGTCATTAGAATTCACACCTTCATTTATCGGTGAGTGTATTACATGAAAATAGGATGAACCACAAGAAAAATCAATTGTCCTCTCTACCCAACATGAAGAACACCCTACCCACACATCTACCTCATTTATTTTGGAAGAAAATGCAACATATATGACAAATTTTGATGAGATAGATTATCAACAAGCCCCCAACTGAAAGCAAATGGAAAGACTTTATGGGCGTGGTTATGGTCTTGTTAAACAATTTGGTTACAATGGTAAAGGATGTGGAAAACATGAACAAGGTATTTGTGCTCCCATTGAGCCTAATATGTAAGGAACTATGACCATTGTAGTGTTTTCCTTTTTCTAAAGTTACCAAAGCCAATCAATGACCTTCACTCAACATCAACACTATCGCATGCACAACAAAATCTAATCTCACTCTCAAGCATCCTAAATTCCTTGATCTGGACTCCCCACCATTCCTCTATGTTCATGATTATGATGCTTTCAAACACCTATTAGGTGCTTCAGATAATCCTTCTCTCTCCAAGAGCCATGCCTCTTGTGCTATGATAATTTTAGAGCCCAACGTTAGTGACATTAATGAACCTCCCACAAGCATGGAACCCTATGATCTTGAAATTCCTAAGTCAAATACACTTCCTTTAGGGGATACCATTGACATTCCAATGGATATAGATGAAAAAGAAAAAGTCATTAAATTTGGGAAATGTCGAGTGCTCCCACAATACTAGTTTACAATTTTTGGGCAAACTGGACATTGAACTGATTTTTTTTTTAACTAAATCTTCAATTTTTGGCTCCTATAGTGGTTAAACCATGAGGAATTTGAATATGACGCAATGTAGTGATTTTTGAAGTTCTATCTATAGATTCTAAATATATTTTTTCAAAATTTTTGGAATCAGATTGCACTCCTTTTTTTTATCTCATTCAAAAACTAGTTTTTATCAGTAAACAACATTTTTAAGGAGTGATGCTCACCATATACAACATAAATTTTTTCGTTTGAAGGATAATTTCTTTTTTTTTTGAATTTAGATTCGTAAATATGATATCTAACTAGTTCATTTGGTTTCATAGTGTTTTATTAAATATTTTTTCCTTAATTTAGTTTCGAAGTCAAACCAATTACAATTCAGACATAGGCAGACTATATACAACATAACTTTTTCTTTATGTATCAAAATTCAATTTATTTATTTTTAATGGATCAAGGACATCCATCCCCAACCTGAAAACATTTTTAATTTTTTTTTTCGATAATCTTCTATTTTTCCACATGTGCAGAACAAAGAGCGTGATTTTTGTTGAAAAACATACATTCACAAGAAATAAAAATAAAATATAATAATCAAATTTAATTTAATTAAAATTATACTTTTTTGGAAGATTATAATAAGGACTACATACTTACAAAAAATAAATTTTAAATGAATTAATTTCATCCCCAAAAAGGTAAATCAAAAGTGATTTTTTATCAGCATTTTGATAGGTGTAAAGGAGAATCTGTTATAGGTATGGTTTAAAAATAGTGGGGTTATTGTTGGATGTTGTGGTTATGCTGCTGATATGTAGTTTTCATTGATGTCAACACTATTAGCATTAATGATTCTAAAGGCTGTATATGTCGAGGATATTGAGAAAATTGTAATAAACATATTACAGTCAACCAGTGTAGTTGAGAAGGTCAGCTTGGTGGAAAGTTTTGTACATTAATCTTCAGGTGGTGCACATTAGAGGGTTTGTTTCTAAGTTTATCTAGTATTTTTTCTAGAATTTTCAGTGGTTTACATCAAGATTTGGGAAAGTTATGAAGTTCTTTGTTACTATAGTCATTATGTTACTATAATAGATGGTCTTGGAAGAATAGGATGAAATTATGGGAATTTTAGTTGTTGCGCATCTTTTTGTGATATTCATTGATGAGTCTATATCATACTCCATTCTTTTTGTATGTCTGTATTGATCGAAGTGATCAAGATCAAAGATTCTTTTGATGTGTGCTCTATTTTACATGTTCTTGGCCGACATGATGGTGGTGGTGTGTTGCGGATCCTTATGGATTAATATTTCATTGTTTTGCATGTTCAAAGGTGTTTATTTAGGTCCTCACTATGTTGTGACTGACTTGTGTTGGTGTGCATTGAGATTTATTCATTTATTGAGGCAGCCAGTTGTAATTTATTATTTATTTATGGACGACAGAGTAGTTGATGTAAATCCATGTAGCAGATATATATGTGAGGTTATTTTCCTCATTTAGAAGGTGTTCTCAGTTTGTATGTGAAGGACATGTGTGAATAAAGGTCAAATCATTCAAGAGTAGAGAAGACTGCGAAAGAGATTGAGCAGAGTGTGGAAGAGTGTGTAGAAGTTTTTCTTTTCCTAACCGAAACTATCATCATGCTTTTGTAGAAGCTAATTTATCAATTCAAATTCATTAGATGGATTTAATTTGATTATTTTATATAAGGAAGTGAGTCTTCCTCTGAGTAGTGAGCTCTAGGCAGTGTGCCTGAATGCAAGTGCATTCTTTATTTATTCTTCATTTTACTTCTAACAGGGTATAATCTTTTGGACTAACATCCACCGTGGTTTTTCCCCTAATACGGTTTCCACGTATAAAAATATTGGTGTTCATGTGTCTCTAATGTGTTATTGATTTATGCTTGCACTGTTAATTATCAGATATGAGATTTAAGGATGATGAATAATGAATAATTTTTATTTAGGTAACAATTGATTCACCCCCCCTCTTAGTTGTCTCCTCTTGTTCTGCCAATAGTTCTATCCAAGGGGGCTTGGTCTAAGGTGGGTTGATCAAACCATCTTCAATTTCAATCCTTTTAATGGAACATTTCAAGGCTTAAATCATTATATTTTCTAAAAATATGTGATTTTAGCAAAAATTAGGATCTCCCAGAAAATGTAAACCACTATTGTGGCCGCACCATGCCTTGAACATGAAGAAAAAGGGATCTTTCCACCTTGCTTCATGCTTTTCCTGAACTATTTTCTTGGAAATATTCTTATATGCTCGGAATAGATTTGAAGATAGTTACCCTTAACATTGTTCTTGCCAAAAAATCGAAGACCATTCGCCAAAAGATATGCAATATGAACCCTAAGATAGCCTTGCATGTTAAAGGATAAATTGAAAAACTCCTTGACACAAGTTTCATTTTCCCTATTGATTATTCTCCTTGGATATTGAACATTGTCGCAGTTGCTAAACCTGATAATCGTGTTAGGATATGTATAGATTTTTCAAACTTGAACAAAGCCTCCTTTAAAGACAACTTTCCCCTTCCTAACATTGACATGATCGAGGATTCAAATGTTGGACATGCTTTACTATCCTTTATGGATGGATTTTCAAGATATAATCAAATCTTCATTAACCCACAAGATCAATACAAGATAGCCTTCACCTCCACTTGGGGCACATTTTTCTAGGTTATGATGCCTTTCGGTTGAAAGAAAGCCGATGCTACTTATCAACAAGCAATGACCTTAATCTTCCATGATTACATACATAAAATATTAGAATATTGCATTGATGACATTCTAGCCAAATCCCTAAATTGACAAGATAATGTGAATTTCCTTTGATAAATCTGTGAGTGCATGCTTAAATATAACATGCACTTAAATCCAAAAATGTGTCTTCGGCATAGATAATGGTAAAATTTGAAGGTTTATCATATCTCACAGAGGGATCAAGGTGGATACAAAAAAATTGATGCTATAATTAACATGCCACCTCGTCGCAACATTTCCCAATTGCATACATTATAAGGAAGGATTCAAGCCATCTGTCATTTTTTCGCATCCCTCACCAATTGTACATTACCTTTTACACACCTTCTCAAAAAGGATGCCCATATTAATTGGAATGACGATTACAAATAGGCCTTTGAGATTTTGAATAAATACCTTGCAACTCCACCTATTTTACAATGTGCTATACCAAACAAACCTTTCATCCTTTATATAGTTGCTTCCACTCATGCTCTTGCTGCATTATTGGCCCAACAAGACGATAATAGAAAGGAGCATCTTGTTTATTATATTAGTAGAACACTCATGGATTATGAGAAACGTTAGTCAACAATAGAAAAACAATGTCTAGCTCTTGTATTTGCTACTAGTAGGTTGCGACATTACTTATTAAATGAAGATATACAAGTGATGAAAAAGTTTGATCCTCTTCGATATCTTTTCAATAAAATAGACCTTTCAGGATGCCTAGCTAAATGGGTAATGTTGTTAACTGAGTTTGACCTTAAATTTGTTTCACAAAAATAAATTAAAGGTCAAGCCTTAACTGACCATTTAGCTAATGCTCCTTGTCCCTTAGAATTACCTACCAATGATTGCTTTCCCGATAGTTTTTTTACCATAGAAATTCCTACATGGGAATTGTACTTTGATGGATCCAAGTGTTGAATAGGCTCCGGTGTCGAAGTTATATTAATTTTTCTTATTGGTAAGCTTAATCCCTTGTCCTATCACCTCAATTTCCTATGTATGAATAAGACAACTGAGTATGAAGCATTAATAATTGGATTCCATGTTTCCATAGTCATGGGAATTAAAGACATAAAGATCTATGGTGATTCAAAATTAGTAATTAAACAAATCAATGGTATTTATCAAACTAAACATGACAAGCTATCACAATATAAGGATCTTGTTCTAACTTTGTTAGAATAGTTTGAATTGTTCACCATTGATAACATCCCTCGAAAGGGTAATCGACATGTAGATGCAATGGCTATTGTGGCTTCTCTTATCTCCACCATTGATCCTTTAAAAAACTTCATGTTTACTATCCACTCCATCATGAAACCTTTCATCAATGATAAACTTGATGATGTCCTCCCAACCTTCCTAGATAATTCATGTGAGTGGTATGATGTCATTTATAACTATTTAAAGGATGGTACCATTCCTGAGCACACCACCAAGAATACCCGTATTTGCCTTAAAAATTGTGCCACTAAGTACATCATCATTGCTGATACATTGTATAGAATATATTATGATGGAATTCTTCTATGATTTCTCAAGGATGATGAAACTCATATTGCCCTCGAACAAGCCCTTTCTGGAACTTGTGGAGGCCATTTTGGAGGAAAAACCTTAGTGCAAAAACTCCTTCACGTGGGTTATTATTAGAAAAATATAGAAAAAGATTGCTATGCGTATGTTAAGCGATGTCATAAATTCCAAGCTCCTTCTTCTAAGCTCCATGACCAAATCTATATTTGGTTGTTTGTTGTGGGGGGATTAGACCTAATTGGAAAAATCTCACTTCCTTCTTCCATTGGACATACGTTCATCATTACTACTACTAACTATTTCACCAAAAGGTTAGAGACTATTCCTCTTAGGTCTACAACTGCTGATGTGACATGTCATTTCTTATTGGAACACATCATCACTCACCTATCATTATGTGGCATGATACTTGGAAATTCCCTCTGATATGTGTGTCCTCATTAGACATGGCTAGATTGCTACCTTGATTCCACCTCCGTAAAGCAAGCGGAATCAAGGGGTGGGCATACATCTACCCTAAATTTTGATTTCTAGGAATTAGATAAGAGGATTTTTTGACTTCTAATGAATTTGTGTTGTAGGATGCGGTTCCTAAGATTGTGGTTTTGTAGATAACTACATTGTGGGATTCATTCTCCCACCTTTAAATGAGTATCCTTTTATGAAAATAAGGTACACTATTTATTTGGAGTCCTCTAGCTTACATATGCATGTAGAGTAATATGGGCACCAAAGTGGGGGCTAAATGCATGTCACCAAAAATTGTATAAATTTCAAGAAAAGGACAACTTTGTGCTCATTTTGGTTTTAATTTAGGTCTCCTTTCATCAATTATCATCCTAAGACAACATTTATAGGCCCCCAAGGTTCGTTATTTTTTACTTTGAGGCCTATTATACATAAGGAATCATACAACCCCCAGAAAACAACATCAAAATTACTCAGAAAACACTAATCCCACTTTAAAACCCCTTGGTGGGACTAGGTCGCCCAAGTTGGCGACCTAGTCCTTTCTAGGGATTTTTGCATTTTTAAGCAGGAGAACATCTACCTTGCTAAAAATTCCTGATGGGTGTCAGCCTCTTAGGTCAAAATTATGGACAAGTAGGTATTGTTGCTTATAAATATAGGTTTTTAGGTTATTTTTCTCTCTCTCTCTTGGTTATTTTTGATAGCCAACTTCAAGAATCAAGTGCAAAAGCATCTTCCTCAAGAAGATTCATCTCTCTCATAGAAAAGGTGAAGCTTAGGACAACAAATTAGGGATTTTTTCAGGACTTCAAGATCACTTCACACTCAATATCACACATTTCCAAAGGTTTAACATAGATGTCTATGGAGAATCATAGAGAAATCTAGGTTGAGGAGATGCAACTAGCCACCAAATCAAACCTAAAGAATATTTTCAGCCCATCTTCAGAATTAAGGTTTGCATCCCATTTGCATTCCATTTTACATACATTTTTAATGTTTTAGGGTTTCTTGGATTGGAGTCTTGCATCATTCCAAATCTCTTGCGTGCATCTTATTCTAGAATAATATAATAGGGTTTTGTCTTATTTCAAGTTTTCCTAGTTCTAGACACACTTAGGGCTAAGGTTTATGCAAATTTTCTATTTTTTTACAAGTTTAAATATAAAATAGAGGTTTGACAAAGGAAAACCCCACAATAGAAACCCAAATATACTCTATTTTATAGGTTTGATTTTGGATTTCAGTGGAGAAGTAGAGTGCAGACTGTAGACCTTAGTACCCACTTTCAGTTTTTCATAAAAGCTTAAAGGGACTAGTTCACTAATAGTGGGGACCTGGTCCCTCTAGAGGTTTTTGACAAACATTTTTGCAGATTAGAGCACCTAGTTTGTTGGAATGAAGTCTACAGTAGATTTCTTGAAAAGGGACTAGGTCGCCCAACTTGGCGTAAGTGTCCTAGTTGACATAGAGCTCATATTTTCCATATTTTCAGAGGATTCTACAATCTCTACTTCAGCCCTCTTTGGTTGCCAGGTGCACTTGTTTGATCTATTAGGCTATCTTTCTTAGTTTAGTCTTTACTTTGTCTTTGTTGCATTACATCATGTGTTTTCCAGCAATATAGATTTCATTAAGTTGCATGTAGTAGTTAGGTTCATTTATAAGATTACAACACTTAGCATACTTCATCATAAACACATTCAACCCATTTCAATCCCTAGTATTGAATGAATCAAAAAAATTATGGCTTCAAAAAAGGGATATCCTCTTCCTTCTAGGTGAAAACCCTAGAAATTTGTAGGGGACCCATCCCTTACTCACAAAAGCATAAATTTTGCAGTTCACTTTCTTCATGAGGACACAAATCCTTTTGAAAGTTATAATGCATTGTCCCCCCATAAGGGGTGGGAGTTAAATAGCCCCCACCACCACCATAGCGTAATGTTGTAGAACCAAGTTGAGAAAATGAAACACGAGGTTTTTTTATTTATATTATGAGGTTTTGCACTTTCCTATTGTAGCAAAGATTTTTGTCACCCATTAGACCTCTAGGATTTTGTACCTAAAAAGAGAGGGATAGAGATCAATGCTTCATTCAAGAACAAACCCTAGAGATCCCAATGCAATAGAGATTGTAATCTATTAAGGGAGATTGTTCCTAAGGCTGGAAGTTAATAAAGGAGATAAACTATGAATGCAAGACTAATGAAATGTAGATGTTTGAAAACACATTGTGATATGCAGAAGGATAGATTAAATACAATATAGAACAAGATAAAAAGGGATAAACAAAAAGAGTACGCATGTAAATTTGCAGAGGCTGGAGTGAAGACTGTTTAATGTCTCTAAAGTTCTGGAAAATCTAATTTTTAAGCCTAGAGGGACACTTGTGCCAAACTAGGCGACTTAGTCTAGTTTCAAGAAGATTCGAGAAAATTGCACCGAAGCCTGTCCTAGGCAAATGGATATCTAAATCTATAGAAATATCTGAAAAATATTCATAGTGGGACTATGTCACCACAACTGGGGGAAGTGTTCACATTGAATTTTCTAGAAATTCGAAAGGGGAATTTCTAGTGAAGGGGAATCTGTAGCTCTTGGTCTACACTTCTACTCTTGGAAATTGTTAGGATCCAAAACTGCAGAATTCAACTTGTAGGTGTTCTCCAAGGCTCTCTTAGAATTTTGACAACCTTTAATGGCTTCGATAAATTGTTGACAACTTTTCACTCCTTACTCTTTGATAAATCTACAAACAAGACCTAAAAATCACACAAAGATAGAAAGAAATGTTGGATGTTAGGGCATGGGGGTTTGCCTTGTTCAAACCCCTTTTAGGTAATAAAAACAAAATGAATAAATAATGTGATGAAGCATGAATCAATAAAATCAAAACCTTACCTTGATGATAGATTTTGAGTTGATGCAATGATTGTTGAAGAATCTGCCCTTGAATGCTTCATAATTGAGATTTCATGCCCTGAATTACTTGAGAAGGATGATGAATGAATGAATAAAGAGCGAGAGTTGTGAATTAGGGTTTAGAGGCTTTTATTTATAGACAACACACCTAAAACACTAGTTAATTTGATCCTCAAGATCGACATGAAGGAAAACTAATCTTAGACCCTAATTTTTCCTGCTCAAACCTCAAAAATGGCACAAATAGGACTATGTTGCCAAGCTGGGAGACTTAGTCCCACTTGGATAGGACTAATTCACCTAGATGGGTGACTTGGTCCCATAGGGACTCTTTTTCTAGCTGGATTGTCTAGCAGTGAAGAATTTCAATTTTTATATTGATTTTATCAAGTATTTGATCAAAATAAGCCTTGGGATGCACAATATGGGGTCATAAGGGCCTATTAATGATGATGTAAGGGATAATTAGGGATATGGTGTCTAAAATAGGACCAAATTAGTCAAAAAATTATCTCTTTCTTCAAGAGTATATAATTTTTGGTGACAAATTTAGCCTTGACCTTAGTGAGAGGGTGAACTTGTTTCAAACTCACACTAAAGTAGCCATTCAAGAGGGGTCCAATCATACCAATGTTGATGATGAAGGATTACAAGGATAAAAGAAATGATCAAATCCCCAAGATCCAAGATCCTAAGTCAAACCAACATACACGCAAAAGGACACACACAAGGTGAATGATACGTAGAAAAACAAGATACACAATCATGCAATGACAAGAACTAAATGAAGAATAAGAATGAAGGTACAAAGGTGGATCAAGCTTCGACCATTTTTCTAGCTAGTTGTGGATTAGATCTAGTCTATTTTTCCAAAAAGATGGATACTCACTCTAAGGTGACAAAATCCTTGGTTGTTTATTGGGTGAGAGGTCCAAGAAGGTGAGAAACATATACTCATGACTGGTATGCACTCACACACATAGGTGGCTATAGGGAAATTCATGCCACTGGTTGGGCTTCCCATTTACCCATACCAAAGTTATACCTCTTGATAAATTTAATAAGGCACCACAAAAGGAAATGTTTTTGCAAATATTTTTTGAAATGTAAGAATGGTGTAAGGAATGTTCAAAGGGATTTTTCTTAGTTCATGCAAGGTCTCATCTTAAGGAACATCATGTTTAATGTCTCCACGAGTGGAAAAGTGAAAAATCTCTCATCTTGTTTCTAAGAGAGGACAAGTGCAATGTCTCATCCTTGACAACATTGTACCTAATGTTTCCAAGAGAGGGAATCGCAAGAAAAAAAAAATCACACAATGAAATGTGAGTGTCAATGTATGCCCCCACTTTAAAGCAGTTGCTAACACCATTACTAGGAGAAATTTCTTTAAATTAGAAGAAGACATGATAGCTTATTTAGAAAGCACTATGCCATGTCATACGTTTATTATAAGAAATGTCATGAAAAATATAGTATGTCCTGTGCGAGTCAACTTAATACATGTCATCCACATCCCAAGCTTGCTCATATACGTTCATGAAAGGTTAATGACTAGCCAAAAGAGACAACGATGAGTGACATATGAGGACAAGGCTAACTAACCACTTGCCCCCACTCAATGCAAGACAAGAGTGATCTGAAAGGATTGATGAGATGCATGGTAGAGAAAAAATTAGTATCAATTAGAGGCGTGAGATGCTCCCATATAAGGACGAATACCAAACTCCTTAAGATGTTGAATTTTACTACTCAAGGCCTTACATTCATTGGTAGAATGACCATGAACTCTACGATATGCACAAAATGAATGCTTGTGGTATAATTTCTTGGGAGTTCATAGAGGAAGGGATATCAAGTGATCTTGGAGGAGTCTCGACAAGATACCCTATTGATCAAAGGGAGAAGGTGTTCCTCTATCTTGTGAAAAAGATGTTTCTTTCTTAGTACCAGATGTCATACCTACACAACGTGCTATAGATGGTGAGGTTTTGTACTCTCCATTAGAGGAGTGTGTAAAATCCAAATCAATAGTTGTTTGTGAGATGACATTGACATTAGGCAAAGACTTCTTTGTTTATTTTGATTGTTTTAAAGGATCACTTTCGAGACCACTAGTGTCCATCAATTCAGGATGCACTAGTGTTAAGGTTGGTTTACAAGGGTGGTTTGTGATGATATTGATGTGAGGTAAAGGCTAGGTGATTTCTATCAAAGGACAATAACAAAGACCATGAGTCATTGTTTGCATGTTAGGCTCGATAGGGTTGTGGATACCTTGTTCGTTAGCACCACATCCTTTTCAACTATATCCAAGTTATTTCATAAGGTCATAACCTTTTTTCATAAAGCTTTTTCATTGCTTTTGGATCTAGTGGTTGTTGGTGATTAAGTTCATCAAAGTATGTTGTGTAATTTGTTGGATTTTATTCTAAGGTGGTTGAGGTGGATATTGTCAAAGGGTCTCCAAGTTTTGCATTGATAAAACTACTTTTCCCATTTTTAGAGACTTTTTGTATGATCTTATATTCTCCCATTAATGTAGGTGTGAAGTCTAAGGAGCCCCAATCATCATCTAATAGCTTCATGATTTGTTCAATATGTTGTAGTTTAATTGTTTGTTGTGTGGGTTCCACTTGTGTGGTGGGTATTAATGTGTTTAATTGATTCTCTTTGTTTTTCTCAATGTTCAAACAACTATTTTGATTGGGTTTAGCCTTAAGTATGTACACTTGGATGTTGTAGATGTATTTCATTTTATGATGAAGAGTATAAGGCACCCCATTCATTACATGAATCCACGATCTACCTAAGAGAATATTATATGAAAGTTCATGAGGCATAACGTGGATCAGTATTTCCAATGTGGCCATTCCAACTGTACGAGGTAAAGTAACCACACCAAGTAGTTATTTGGTGATGTTCTCAAATAACCTAATAGATAAAGAATTAGGTTCAATGTTTGACTGATCAATGCCAAGCCTATCCAAAAGAATCACACTACACACATTAAGGGTTGAACTGGTGTCTAGAAGAGTTTGCTTGATCCATTTTCTTTTGTATTGAGATATTATTATTAAAGCTTCATTTTGCTTTTTCACTTTTGAAGAAGGGAGCTCACTTTGGTGAAAAATAATATCAACATTTATTCCTTGAAATAGGGCTATTGTTTCAGTCGGTTGTGCATTAGAAGGGATAGGAACTTGTTGTAAGTTCATTTGAAGCATAGTCAATTATGAATTAAACCCCTAGCGATATTTTGGCTGGAGTATTTTTAACTTGTTCAACAATATCATACTCCCTAATGTGTGAATTTAATTAAGGGTCACGAGGAAATATTGGGTTAGGAAACGGTAAGGGTGTTGGGGTTCGTTGTGGCAGGTGCAGATTTTTTCTTGTGTAATGTGTGTGTGAAACATTGTTCTTAGGTGGGTAAAGGATAAGTTCAGGTTTTCTTTGAGTTGGAGGTTTGTTTGAAGGGGGATAAAGGATAAGTTGAGATTGAATATTATTAACATCCCTGAATGAAGGAGAGTCAAACATGGGATCTACATAATCTTCTAAGGGCATGATATTATTATTGTCAATGTTATCCTTCTCGTCTATAATTATATACTCCATAGGATAAGAGTTTTTATGAGAACAAAAAACCACAAGTTCTAGACATTCGAGGGTTGGTTCTTCTAAAATGACTTCACCACAAGTAGGGGAATGATCAATGATGGGATTATCAATACTGGGATGATTAGGAGAGGGTTCTATTTGATTTTCTTTTTCTTCGAAGGTCTCATTCTCTTGTTCCATATGTAGACACCTAAATTTGACCCCTTTACATCAAGTCAAATTTATCCCTTTCCTTCATCCCCTTAATCAACATTAATTAAATTATTTATTTAATTAATGTTCCCTTTTCCCTAATGTTCCTAAGGTATTTAATCTAATCAATTAAATACTTTATACATAATCCCACTTCCTCTATAAATTAAATAAATGCAATCAATTTATTTAATTTCGTCAATTATCCTTTTCATTATATTAATTCATTCTTTCTCTCTCCTTGTCACATCCTCCATAACTTGCCACTTGCCTCTAATCATCATTAATTAATCTAATCATCTGTTTGCACAATCCTAATCCAAATGACTTACCCCATTTGGTTTGTCTCTAAGTCAACCTTCTTGGTACTAACCTTTTTTGGGTTGATCTCTTCCCCATGTGAATTAAAAATTCACACTTATTCCCCCCATGCATTTTTCTTCCGTATGGCATCTCATGTGTCACATCATACCCAAAAGACAAAGAACCCCTTTTAGGGGAATCTTATCTTACCCTTTGGATTCTTCCAAAAAGTGAATTAAAAATTCACTTTTATTCTTCCAAGGTCATTCCCATTCCCCATGTTGACAAGGGATGACTTTCTAAAAGTCGTCACTTGTCATTTTCAGCCCCACTTGGGGACAAGGAATAACTTTTTAGGGAAATCCTCTCCCATCCCAAGGTACTTGCAAGTACCTTGGGACCACATGGCCTCTTCCATGTCATTTGTACCCTTGCCATCTCACCTTGTCCTTTGGACACTTCACTCGCCACATGTCAAGATGTGAGTGTTTGTGAGTCCTCAACTCACCACAACCCTCCATCTTGGCCATGGTGGCTCAATCCGGACTGTCGAATTCTCTAGAGAATTCAAATTTTTCTATAAATACCCCCCTCTTCCTTCATCAAAAGATCTTGCATCTTATGAGTTAGAAAGTAATCCTTATGCATTCTTAGCCAACTTATGCTCTCATCCTCTTCAAGCCATATTAGCCATTTATTGTAGCATTTAACTCTTGCATTTTGCATCTTAGAATCCATTGTTGCATTCATCCACCTGCATTTATCATCCATCTACCACCATCATTGCAAGTTACGAATCCAAGGAGCACACATCAAAGCGACATCAAGGGCCAACGAAAGGATCAATTCGAAAGAAGGTATAATCATATTGTTCATCTTTATCTTACTTTGTTTTGAATCGAACTAGGCTAATCATTTGAGGTGTTAGGTGTTTTTGTGCTTTTCTTGCATTCTAGTTTTCTTTGCACTTTAGATTAGCACAATTTTTCCCCTTCACATTTATGGCGCGCTCGATGGGACCCATGTCATGGGTCTTCTTTTTGTACTAACAGTTGTTGTTTTTAAGGTTTTTGCAGATTTTGACATAGAGGGGCAACCTTGCCCATTGTTTGGGCAGCCCTGACCTGGCAGCACCCGTTTTTTCTTCTATTTTTCATATTTTTTGACTGTTTTTCCTTGCAGGTTCTTTATTTGGGCGGCCTTCACCTAGAGGGGTAGCCCTGACCCAATAGCAATTTTTTCTATTGTTGTTTTCATCATTTTTCTGACTGTTTTCCTTGCAGATTTCATGTTTGGGCAAACCTGACCTGGAGGGGTGGCCCTAACCTAGCAACAAACTTTTCTGCTATTTTTTTCATCATTTTCTATCAGTTTTTCTTGTAGGATCACTGTTTGGGTGGCCCTGATTTGGAGGGGCAGCCTTGACCTAGCAACAAATTTTTTTGTTATTGTTTTAATCATTTTCTTGACTATTTTCCTTGCAAATTTCATGTTTGGGTGGCCCTAATCTGTAGGGGCGGCCCTAACCTAGCAGTAGATTTTTCTGCTATTGTTTTTCATCATTTTCTGACTATTTTTCTTGTAGGATCATTTTTTGGGTGGCCCTGACCTGAGGGGCGCCCCTGACCTAGCAGCAAACTTTTTTGCTACTTTTTTTCACCATTTTTTGATGACTATTTTTTGCAAGTTCACAAAGTCCACTTGTTAAAGATAAAATATGAAACTACTGACAAGTATATTGCAGGTGGAAAAATTATGTTCAATTAGTCTTATATTTTCATTTTTCTTAAAATAGGAACATAGGACTAATTAAAGGGTCAATGAATCTGTTTGTTGTGTTTGGAGTGGACTATTGACGTATCGAATCCCCTTGCTCCATTTGGCGATCCTAGGTTAAGAGAAATCATAGTCCACTTAGCATGTTTTACCCCCTTTTTCATTTTATTAGAGAGACCTGCTTGGGGATTTCATCACCCCAAGGGACGATTTCAACCACATTTTACCGATAGGGTATATAAAGGGGGGAGGCGAAAGTTGTACCTCAATCCAATCACATTGTAACAGGTAGAGCATCCAAGCTAGGGTGATACCTAGATAGACGTGAAGATTTGGTCTGAGCTCCCAATCTCTCGCTGGCTACTTCCGACTCACACTTGTAACGGATTGGTGTTCATGCTTGTGCCCCATGTACTGTGTGTATATCGGGGATGCCACTAGAAAACTTGTTAAGTCTAGATAGAGGACTATGTTGGCCATAACTTAACAATAAAATTAGGCATGTGTTGCTTGAATTGTCTTCTTGTGAGAAACCAGTACTTTTCAATCAGTTTTTGGCCTTTTTATTTGTTGTTTCCATCCTTTTCTATCACGTTTTTTAATTAAGTTAGGTTCAAACTAGTATACAGATGCAACATTTCCCTCTAGGGGTGGCCCTAACCTTTGTTTGAGCGGCCTTGACCTAAAGGGGCAGCCTTATCGCCTTGTTTCAACAACTGTTTAGCCTGTTCAAGTCAAAATTTGGCTATCTTTTCTATTTGGGTGGCCCTAATGATTGTTTGGGTGGCCTTGACCTAGAGGGATGGCCTTGACCCAAAGGGACGGCCCTGACCTCCAAAAAAATCATTTTTAACCTTCGTTTGTTAACCATTACCCTATTCTAGGAACTTGTTTACCCATTTCGAGTGTTGTTCCCTTGTTCGGGGTACCCAATTACCCATCCTGACCATTCATCTGTTTTTCTTGAGTATCTGTTCACTTTTTCTGACAGTCCATTTATCCATTTTTCAACATTGTTTGGTTGTCCGGAGGCTGTTTGGGCGGTCCTGACCTAGACAAGTGGCCCTGCCCTCCCTGGATAGGTGACCTTGACCTGGACAGGTGGCCCTGACCTAGACAGGCTACCCTACTCCCCTTTGAACAAGCGTCTCTGCCCTCAAACAGGTAACTGAAAACCTTCTTGTCCTCCGAGTCATTCACCGCAAATAGATGATGTCAACATTAAGGATCTTGTTTTTTCAATCAACCGAGTCATCTGGAAGTATCCTAAAACATCATTAGAGTTCATAGATATCATCCAATCATCTAGACTTCGTTTTGAGGATTTTGATTTTTATGCAAAATCTTCTGAAGGCCATAACTTTTGACTCGGATGTGGGTTTTGGCTAACATTTTACATGTGGTTGCATTATGAGGTGGCATGTGGATTGGCGAAACCCTAAATTGGTTGGACCCCATTTTAGCACATTTTCGAGACCTCAAAGTTTCATCTTGACCCTCAAAATCGCAATTTAGTTTTTTTTTTCCAATTTTTGAAAAATTGTTTTTTAATATCTCAGAATGCATGTCTCAGATTTGGGATGTTAGTTGGCAATTCATTCTATCTTAGTTTTGGGTATTTTTGGGGAAAAAACTGGACTCTCAAAGGTATGCCTATGAAATTTCCTAACCTAAGTTTGGGTGGCCTTGTCCTAAAGGGGCAGCCCTGCCCTCTGAAACAACCTTTTTCGGCTCGATTCATTAGTCATTACCCTATTTCGGGAGTCTATCTGGATTACCCATCCTGACCATCCATCCATTCATTTTGAGTATCCATTTTCTCATTCCGAGAAATCGTTCCATCTTTTCGACCAGCTGTCCACCCGTTTTGAGAAGCCATTCACCCGTTCCCGCAACCTATTTCCCTATCCTAAGTGTTGTTCCCTTATTCGGAGTACCCATTTTCCCAAGCCAACCATTCGTCCATCTATTCTAAGTATCCATTTACTCATTATGAGAAATTGTTCCCTCTTTCTGACCAGCTATTCGCCCGTTTCGGGAAGTCGTTCACCCATTTCGACAACCTTTTTTCCCATTCTGAGTGTTGTTCTCTTGCTTCGGGCATCCATTCACCCATTTTGAGTATCTATCTACCTATTTCAAGTGTTGACCATCCATTCATCTGTTCTAAGTATCCATTTCCCCATTCTAAACATCTGCTCTCCTATTTTGGGTATCCATTTCATCCTCTTATTGGATCAATCATCCAATCTTGTCGCATCCGATCATTTCGAATTAGAGCTTTAATCCAATATCCCTACTTGATCTTTAGTCCACCTACACCTTCTTCCAATCCATCCTATTTATCATTCCATCACCTAGTTTCCTCCATCTTCTCAATTCGTATCCATTTTGTAGCCATCATGAATCATTATCCCTCTCTCACCCAACCAATAATAGTAGTCAAGGGGAATCCTAACTACATTGAAAACGATAATGAAATTTTGGTTGATCAAGAAGAGTGTTATATAGATCCCCTTGACACAATCATTTCTAGCGAGATCTCTCCAATCACCTCCCACAATCCAATCAATTCTCTGAACTATCCCTCCATGCCTTCATCTGCATCTAATAATAGTCCTTATGCTACCCTTGACAAGGGATATCCAACATCCTCACCATCGACATATTCATCATGTCATCCCTCTCAACCTCTATCCTACCCAACATCCATATCCTCCTCTCCTTGTCATCATCAATAATCCCAATACCTCTACCTTAATCCCACATCCCAATCTTCCCATCCTAATCCATCACTCACACATTCCTATCATACTCTACCATCCCAATATTCCTCTTATCCTAATCCACCATCTCAATATTCCTATCATAGTCCATCATCCATATCCTTCTATGCCAACCCACCATACATTGCTTCCTATGGCAGTTCACCACCTCAATCTTCCTATTCTAATCTAATGTCCACACCTTCCTATCATAATCCCCCATCCCAATATCCCTACCTTAATCCAGCCTCTACATATTTCTATCCTAATCCATCATCCATATATTCCTACTATCACCCACCATCCCAATCTCCCCAACCTAATCCAGCATCTTTATCCTCCTACATCACTCCCCCTTTCACCGCATTATATCTTAATCCTCCATCTAATCATAACCCACCTCATCCCCTAACCACTCCTAGTCCTCCATCTAGTCCCATTCCTAATTAACCCATCCACTCATCTAATCCTCTAATCCCCAACTCTAATCCTCCATCTCCTCCTTTTCCTCCATCTAATCCACCCATTCACTCATTAAATCCTCCAATCCCTAACCCTAATCCTCCATCCAATCCCATCCCCATGTCTAATCCTAATCCACAAATCCATAATCCCAGTCCTCCATCCATCCCTAATCCTCCATCCATTCCCATCACCCTACCTAATCCTACATCCCTTCCAAATTTCGCCCAAGCACTCATGACAAAAGAGACACCATGCCCTCCCACTGTATTATGTATCATCACTAGTGATGAGGCCCTCCTCCTTGCTACACCTATCCCTCCCATTACCATTCCTGACACCATCCAAATGGTTGAGCCCATCAAACCCATTGAATCCATTGAATCCCCATCTTCTACTACTAGATCCACCCAATCAATTGAAGACATCCAATTCCCTCCTCTCAGACCTAATATCCACAAAATTCAATCCCATGACCTTGATGAATCCTCCATCCTCCCACACAAGATGAGTCATGCCAAGAGCTTGATCCAAAGCATACAAGAATATCCCCTCCTCCAAATCAATCTCCTTCCATCCCATCTACTTCATCTCAAGAACATAGTCTTCCATCCATTTCATCTCATGATCTATATCCTCAACCAAGTCATGATCCTATCATCCCATCCACTCCATCCCATGATCTCCATCTCCTAAGCTCTTATCATCCACTACCACAAATATGGACCTTGTCATACCACCTAATCCATCTTCGGATCCATTATCACTTCATCCTCCAAATCAAGATCTCCATTGCACAATCCTCCATCACCACTTAGCTCCGCCATCCCAATGCCATTGTTATATCACCTTGGTAACATTATACTCTTCCATGGTGGTCTTCTTGTACGAGAAAAACAAAGTCTATGCACCACCTTTCCTCCTCCACCTACTAACGCACTTGCATCATTCTTCAAAAAGAATAAGCATCCTACCATAGATCGCATGCTCGAGAACATGAACTATCAAAGAAAAGGTTGAGGCCTTCATGAGCAAGGAATGTTAGAGCCCATTTAGGTGAAAGAACATCTAGGTGCGCACGATCTTGGATATATTTCCCAAAACTCATAATCCAAAATTTTTGGTACAACCTCTATACATTCTAAGAAATCCTCTTCCAAAGAAATGAGAGGCACTTCTCGTCGCTCTACCAAATCATTTGTCGCCATCCCTCCTCCTCCACCGTATAACCGCAAAACAACCATCTGTCTTCCTCCTTCATCCTCTAAGTCCATTTTGGGTCCTTATGTGACTCCATCCACCATCACTCATCCTCCATCTACTGCATCTATTTTGGGCCCTTTGTACCTCCATCCCCCATAATAACTCCTAAATTCATAAACCCTAATCAGGATCAACAAAGGTACCCATCCATGCATGCTATCTTGCATCCTCCATTCACACACCATCATCACAATCCTACCTCTATCCCTCCATACACATCTTCTCCATATCATCCATCTCCTCATTCCCATCCCATTTCTACTAAAATCACTTTGGATGCCAAAGAAACAATGCATTAATTCAAACATCCAGATGAATCTAAAGCTCCTCATGTGCCCTTAAAAAGACATGTTGCACAAAAGAAAAATAAAATCCAAAATCCAAATCAAACACATAGGCCACAAAGGCCCACCAATGCAAAAATCAAAACCATGTGGATCCAAAAGAAAAAAGAGGCAATACCTTCACATGAAAAATCCATGACGACATTCAAAGTTTCTATGCCCAAAGCTAATAATCCACATCCTCCATCTCCTAAATCTGTTTTGGGTCCTTATATCGCAAACTTCACTATCCCAATGCCTCCATTATCACCAAATTCTCCACCCATCAACCCTCCTATCATTTCACATCTACCACATGTGCCAATTTTGGTCCTGAACACCTTCCCCCATCACACATCCACTCCATCGTTCCATCCATACACTTTCCAACATCCCATCCACTATCCCCCATATCTCCCCCATCAAATCCCTTTAATCCATACATTCTCATAAGGTTGTACCAACATCTGCATAGTTTATTTACACATGGGATCTTCTTTACCTCATCAAGAACTTGATGCTTGAGTCCTTCATCCATCCAGTTTAACATATTTCTTCTGAATCCATATCCTCATGTCCATCTTCACCTATATCCTAGTCCAAAAAGTCAAAAAAGAAAAAAAACAAAAACAAAAGAGCAGAAAAAAAATAGTAAAGAGAAAATCATTCATCCAATGGTGAAAACTTCACAAACAAGTGCCTTGGATAAGTACCATGATGAAAACCTGGAAAACAAGCATCATTTGTAAATCCCCCATCTGATCTCCTTCCACAGTTGGGGGAAACTTCCACCTACACATTCCTTTCCTCCATCTCCTACATCTACCTATCTTCCAAATCTTACCCATCATCTCCCATTCATATCCCAATCCCTCCATCTTCCTTGTGATCTTGATAAAGATAGGGGCACATATATATACATGCTTTGGACATCTCTTTGCATATTCTCCCCTCATCCACTATCATTTTCCTTATCCTTCCCATCTACTTTTCTAATCCATGCATATTATCTACATCCATCTAACTTCCTCATCCATCCCATCCTACCACCATCCATCTCCCTTCCTTATCTACATCTCCTATCGATGTCCATCTCACTCCTTTATCCACCCATCCTTCTATCCCTCTTACCCTGTCATGCATGACACATCTAGTGTGGGGGAATTTCCTTATTTGCGATAGAGTCCTTGGAGATATCGTCCATCCATCCATCCAATACTCCCTTCCATCTACCAAATCCTTATCTTCCATCCTCTCATCCACTTGTACTTTTTCATCCTTTCATCCTTATCTCCCCATTCATCTATCTAAACATCCAATCCATGTCCCTATCCTTATCTTCCTATCCATCTTTCCAAATCCTTATCGCTCTATCCACACATCCTAACCTTTTTTTTTTCCTTATGCATTTATCCATCCATCTTGCAATCTCTTCAATCCTTCCACATATTTCTCCCTCTATCCACCTATCCTAATATCTTTCTATCTCCCCATATTTATCAATCCATCCATTTTACTTTCATCTCATAATCGCTTGTCATCGGTATCTAGTTATAGGCTACCTTCATGCAATCCAATTCCATGCTATCTCACTATCATCACTCCTATCCTATTAATCTTCATCATTCATCTATAAATCCTCTCATCCTCCCAATTCATCTTCTAATAATCTAGATCACTATCCCATCCATGAAATTTGCATAACCCACATCCAAAATATCAACCATCCCATCTGCACAGCCTATCCTAGCTCATCATATCCACTCCATCCTATTGTCCATTTATCATGGTCATCTCATCATCCCTTATCCATTATCTGTCATTGGTCTCTTGTTAAACTATGTTGCCCTTGCACTTTCACTTAGCTAAGGTCGATCATTTGATCCACCCCCTAGGTTTTGTCTTTTGTATGTCTTGTCATCTTCCATCGTTTGTCTTTGGGCCTTGTGTCAAACTACATTGCCCCTATGTTTTCATGTAGACAAGGTCGATCATTTGATCTACCCCCTAGGGCATTTGTTCGGTCTGTGCCCTACATCATGCTCTCCACCATCCTCTTTCCACTTTTATCATGGTCTTTTCCTAAACTACGAGGGCACTACCCTTTCACATAGGCAAGGTTGATCTTTGATCAACCCTTGAGCCCCTAGGTCTTTAGGTTTTTTATTGTCTTGTGTCTTGTCATCCTTTCATCTTGTCATGTCATCAATTATGTCCCTATCCTAGTTGGTTCTTACAAACAAAGGTCATTAGTCTTAGGAGGTTCAATCAATTTCAGGTATCCTACATCATGTCAATGAACCAATCTATCCTCCATCTTTGGTCTCAACAGGATGTATCCTTCCTAATAGACTGCATCAACCCCATCCACCCTTTTGATCCTGTGGCGAAGGATGTTTGAAATTTTCTTGTGATCCTTTTATTCTTTTGATCTTTTGTTTATCATTTGAGCTTCCAATTATACCTCATCAAGGCCACCATGATCTATCATATTATGGTGTATCTTGACTAGTTAACATAGGGGAATATCTTGATTTTTTCGTTTGTTTGTTATGTTCTTGGTTGACCCATGTAGTACCCACCAAGACCCTCGAGGTCTTGTGTTACACTGGGGCATCCTTTTTTTATTTTGGTTATCTCAATACCTGGCCCAATCAAAGTCATTGCGACTTTGGGTTATTGGGATAGCCTTCTTGTTTGTTGTGGTTTTTTATGCATTTGACACTAATCCGCCTTGGTTCCACATACCACGGTATCTAGTGTCTTATGCTATAGCAAAAATCAGTGCTCTAAAAATGGTAACTTCCTCTTCCATTGCATTGCAACTTTACCTCCATCATCTTCATTCTTTTTAACCCTCTCCCATCCCTATCCAATCCTAATCCAATCAATCTAGCACAAATTATCTAATCACCTCTTTGGTCTTATTCCTAGCCTTGCTACAAGCCTTGACCCACTCATCATCATCATCATCAACAACATGATGTATCTTTCCCTATCATTTTGTGTTATTTTGGATGTATCCTTCCCTCATCAACAACATCATCATCATCATCATCAACAATGGGATGTATCCTTCCCTATCCTTGTGTTGTTATGGGATGTATCCTTCCCTCATCAAGAACACTCTTATCGGGATGTATCTTTGCCTATCCTTGTGTTGTTTGGGGATGTCTTGTTCCCTCATCAACAACACTCCATCCATCCTCAGTCCATCTTGGCTTGTAGCTTGACTAGGGCAACATCATATTTGTTCTAGAATCCATTTGTGCTTGCCTTTATCTCTCCATATCATCATCCTCTCCATCCATAATTTTGTATCATCTTCCCCATCTACCTTTGCATTATCTTATCCATTTCGAGAGCACATCCGTGTTATCTTAACCCTGCATGTCCTCTCGAGGGGTCACCCTCAATCCCTAATCTTCATCTTCACTCCCATCATATTTCCTCCTAGTCACTCCTCAAATGACTGGGGCATCTTCATTAATCTAACCATCTTCTTCTAAGTGCTATATTTTAATTTTCTTTGAAATGATGCAACTTTGTAACACCATCTCAAAGAGCAAAAAAATGTAGACACCTAAATTTGACCCCTTTACATACGGTCAAATTTATCCCTTTCCTTAATCCCCTTCATCAATGTTAATTAAATTATTTATTTAATTAATGTTCCATTTTCCCTAATTTTCCTAAGGTATTTAATTTAATCAATTAAATAATTTATACATAAGCCCACTTCATCTCTAAATTAAATAAATGCAATCAATTTATTTAATTTAGTCAATTATCCTTTTCATTTTTTTAGTTCATTCTTTCTCTCTCCTTGTCACATCCTCCATAACTTTCCACTTGCCTCTAATCATCATTAATTAATCTAATCATCTGTTTGCACAATCCTAATCCTAATCACTTACCCCATTTGTCATGTCCTTAAGTCAACCTTCTTGGTACTTACCTTTTTTGGGTTTATCTCTTCCCCATGTGAATTAAAAGTTCACATTTATTCCCCCCATGCATTTCTCTTCCCTATGACATCTCATGTGTCACATCATACCTAAAAGACAAAGACTCCCTTTTAGGGGAATCTTATCTTACCCTTTTGGATTCTTCCAAAAAGTGAATTAAAAGTTCACTTTTATTCTTCCAAGGCCTTTCCCATTCCCCATGTTGACAAGGGATGACTTTCTAAAAGTCATCACTTATCATTTTCAGCCCCATTGGGGACAAGGAATAAATTTTTGGGGAAATTGTCTCCCATCCCAAGGTACTTGCAATTACCTTGGGACCACATGGCCTCTTCCATGTCATTTGTACCCTTTCTATCTCACCTTGTCCTTTGGACACTTCACTCACCACATGTCAAGATGTCAGGGTTTGTGAGTCCTCAACTCACCACAGCCCTCCATCTTGGCCATGGTGGCTCAATCCAGACTATCGAATTCTCTAGAGAATTCAAATTTATCTATAAATACCCCCCTCTTCCTTCATTAAAAGATCTTGCATCTTATGAGTTAGAAAGTAATCCTTATGCATTCTTAGTCAACTTATGCTCTCATCCTCTTCAAGCCATATTAGCCATTTATTGCAGCATTTAACTCTTGCATTTTGCATCTTAGAATCCATTGTTGCATCCGTCCACCTGCATTTATCATCCATCTACCACCATCATTGCCAGTTATCAATCCAAGGAGCACACATCAAAGCGACATCAAGGGCCAACCAAAGGATCAATTCGAAACAAGGTATAATCATGTTGTTCATCTTTATCTTGCTTTGTTTTGAATCGAACTAGGCTAATCATTTGAGGTGTTAGGTGTTTTTGTGCTTTTCTTGCATTCTAGTTTTCTTTGCACTTTAGATTAGCACACTTTTTCCCCTTCACATTTATGGCATGCTCGATGGGACGCATGTCACGGGTCTTCTTTTTGTACTAACAGTTGTTGTTTTTAAGATTTTTGCAGATTTTGACATAGAGGGGCAACCTTGCCCATTGTTTGGGCAGCCCTGACCTGGCAGCATCCTTTTTTTCTTCTATTTTTCATATTTTTTGACTGTTTTTCCTTGCAGGTTTTTTATTTGGGCGGCCTTGACCTAGAGGGGTAGCCCTGACCTAGTAGCAATTTTTTCTATTGTTGTTTTCATCATTTTTCTGACTATTTTCCTTGCAGATTTCATGTTTGGGCAAACTTGACCTGGAGGGGTGGCCCTGACCTAGCAACAAACTTTTCTGCTCTTTTTTTCATCATTTGCTAACTGTTTTTCTTGCAAGGTCACTGTTTGGGTGGCCCTAATTTGGAGGGGCGGCCCTAACCTAGCAACAAATTTTTTTGTTGTTGTTTTAATCATTTTCTTGACTATTTTCCTTGCAAATTTCATGTTTGGGTGGCCCTGATCTGCAGGGGCGGCCCTAACCTAGCAGTAGATTTTTTTGGTATTGTTTTTCATCATTTTCTGAGTATTTTTCTGGTAGGATCATTGTTTGGGTGGCCCTGACTTGAGGGGCACCCCTAACCTAGTAGCAAACTTTTCTGCTAATTTTTTTCATCATTTTCTGATGACTATTTTTTGCAGGTTCACAAAGTCCATTTGTTAAAGATAAAATATGAAACTACTGACAAGAATATTGTAGGTGTAAAAATTATGTTCAATTAGTCTTATATTTTCATTTTACTTAAAATAGGAACATAGGACTAATTAAAGGGTCAATGAATCTGCTTGTTGTGTTTGGAGTGGACTATTGACGTATCGAATCCCCTTGTGCTATTTGGCGATCCTAGGTTAAGAGAAATCATAGTCCACTTAGCACGTCTTACCCCCTTTTTCATTTTATTAGCGAGACCTGCTTAGGGATTTCATCACCCCAAGGGACGATTTCAACCACATTTTACCGATAGGGTATATAAAGGGGGAAGGCGAAATTTGTACCTCAATCTAATCGCATCGTAATAGGTAGAGCGTCCAAGCTAGGGTGATACCTAGATAGACGTGAAGATTTGGTCTGAGCTCCCAGTCTCTCATTGGCTACTCCCAACTCACACTTGTAATGGATTGGTGTTCACGGTTGTGTCCCATGTACCATGTGTATATTGGGGATGCCACTAGAAACCTTAAACCCTAATTTTTCCCACTCAAACCTTGAAAATGGCCCAAATGGGACTAAGTTTCTGAGATGGGCAACTTAGTACCACTTGGATGGGAATAATTCACCCAAATGCATGACTTGGTCCCATAGGGGCTCTTTTTCTAGATGGATTGTTCAAAAGTGAATAATTTCTATTTTTAGGTTGATTTTATTGTGTATTTGATCAAAATAAGCCTTGGGATGCATAATATGGGGTCATAGGGGCCTATTAATGATTATGTAAAGGATAATTAGGCATAATGTGTCTAAAATATGACCAATTTAGGCACAAATTTGTCTCTTTCTTCAAGAGTATACAATTTTTGGTCACACCTATAAAAGGAGATGTAAAACCCCAATCATCATTAAAACTCATATCTAAAAATGAATCGTTGGTATATGACTCTTTGGATTTTGAGGGTGATATTTTGGATTATCTATTTAAAGGAGGCATAAAATCTAATGACCCCCAATTATCACTAAAGAGGTTTGTTGTAGGTGAAAGATTAGCAATAACTTCTATAGGTTCAACTTTTGATTGTTGAATGAAAGTACTAGGAGAGTTGGAAGTGTTGTGATCATGTGATTCATAGCTTCATTCATCTTATTCAACCATTTATATCTTGTTGTTGTACTCAAATTTCATTATATGGTGGAGAGTAGATGGGACCCCTTTCATAGCTTAAATCCATCATCTCCCTAGGAGAAGATTGTATGAAAGAGATCCTGACATGATATGGATAGGGGTAGGCAACACCACAGGTCTGACCTCAATAGGTAATGTGATTATTCCTAGTGGTTTCTTATTAACATTTTCAAAGACACAAATATGAATATCATTAAGTTTAATAAGTCTCTTGTCCATGCCAATTTTTTCTAGGAGGTCAATCCTACAAACATTAGTTTCTTCTCCATTGTCTATGAGAGTGTGGTTGACTGCAGTTTTATTAATGATCACCTTTTTCATCAAGGATTCATTATTGTTTTGAGTATCAAGTGAGGGAAATTCATGTTTAGGGAATATAATTTCTCACTGTGTACAACTTGCATATGATCAAAGGAGGATGTTACATTTTTTTATTTCATATGAGATTGTATTTCCTCTTACTTTATTTACAATATTTCTTGAAATAGACACTTGTATATAGTGATAGTTGAATGAGTTGCCACACAGATATATTAGCGAATCTTTTTAAGATCTTCAACACTAGGCACAATAAGTTGAGGCAATGGTGATGTTGCAGGATCAATTTGTGGTCCCCTACATGTTTGAGAAACTATGTTATATCTTGGTTACTGCAAAACATTGTTCGATTGGATTGTAGATTTCAAGAAATCTCTTGGTTTCTTATGTGATTCACTAATGGGAGGTGACTTAGGAAGCTCACTAATTAAAGTATATCTAATTTATGCCATCATAACCTCAACAAGATTTTTCTTATTTTCATGATCTCTTAGTGAAGAGGAGTCGAATGTCACTTCATCATCTTCATCTAACGAAGCACCATTACATGTGTCAATGTTCAAATTTTCTTGCACCATGATATCCTCCCCAGGAGGAGATTTTTTAGGAAAACTACAATCTAAATGTTCATGAGATTCAAATGTTGGTTCTTCTAAAATGACTTTATCGCAACTAGGGGAATGATCAATGGTTGAGTTTTCTTGTTCATCAATGATGTTGTTATCTTGTTCCATAATTTCTTTCTCGTGACTTTCTTTGGTTTTATTTTCTAACACCAAGGCATCTTCCTCACAACTAGGAGGGATAATAGGAGAAGCACAAAGGTAATTATCATGATCATCTATAATTTCATTCCTTTCTTCCCTAATGCCTTCCAAAGTACAGGAAACATCATAAAGATGTTGGGAGATGAATGTAGACTAGTTGAATTTTTAATGGTTATGTAGTCATCATCATTACCTATGGTTGTTCCTTCTTGCTCATCAATGTCTTGTTTACTAAGGGAGGTAAGAGGAGAGAAACAATTAGGACTCTTAAAACTCTCATTGATAGGTTCTTCTAACACAAAAATATCTTCTTCACAAATAGGAGGGATATTAGGAGAAGAATGAATATGATCGTTAAGAATGTTCAAGGTTGTATTCTCTTTCACTATAGCACTCTCATAGGGAGGGGCTATAACCTTTTTATTAGCATTCCTATAAGGTAAGGTACTAACATTGTGTGACCAGAAATGAAAAGCACTTTTAACCATCTCATGCAATGCTTTATTAATGTAAACAATGTATATCTAAAGATGGAAAACATTTTTATCCAGTGTATGCAAATCTTTAAGAATGTAAACAATGGATATCCAAAAATGAAAAGAACTTTTATCAAACTTATGCAAATTTTTATGAATGTAAACATTATATATGCAAAAGTGAAAAGTAATTTTATCCATATTATGCAAATTTTGAGAAATGTGAGCATTTTTAGATCTAATGATGCTTGTAATTGAAATTATTTTAAAAATGAGAGACCTAAATTGATATTTTTCACCTAGATGCATAAAATAGATGTTCCTAAAACTTTCTAGAATTATAGTATATGTTACCATAAGGCTTAGGGAGCATAGAAAAGTAGATTTAAATCCTAAAAATTGCAGCTTCAATCTCAATAGGGACTAAGACACTAGGAAAGGCATCTTGGTCCTATTGAAGGAATTTTTGAGGTTCTAGGGAATGAAACAGAAAGAAAACAACTCAGGCCGGGTTCTTGACCAAAAGCCCATAGAGGGACTAAGATGTCAGTAATGGCATTTTAGTCCTAATAAGGGGTTTTTTTTCAAAAAAACCAATAAATTCTTAGTTGTTAACAGTGTTTCCAGATTGCCTACCTAGGGACTTGATCTTTAGAAACATAAAAGTATGCAAATGAATGCAATAAAAAGTGACTAATGACAAGTAATTGGATGCAAATTTGAATGGATTTTTATAATTTTGAATGTAATAAAAATGTTCCTAAATGCAATTAAGATGATGAAAAATTCCCTTTTTAGTTTTTTAATGAGATAATATGATGCAAGAAATAAAAAATGTAACCTATATGCACTTTTACAAATGCAATTATGAGAAACCATAGATGCAATTTCACTAATGCAAGGTACAATGAAAGAATGAATGCAACCTATATCTAGGAATTTACTGGACTCCAAATCAAAAAATGAATACTCAAAAAGGTCGGGTTCACCAAAATGAACCATTGAGAAAATAGGTGGGGGAAATTCCCACTACTATTATCCTCAATTCATTCAATAATGTTCTAGGAATCTAAATAGGATTTACTATCAACCTTAAAGGTGATTCAATTCTCAACAAGGAAGACCTAGGAAGGGTTCTTTTAGGCTTTGAACGATTCACCAGTAAGCAAAAGCTTGGAAAAGACAACTTAACATTCAACTCACAAAACCTAGTAATGTAAGATAAATGATGAGTGCAAATGATAAAATTAACAAGTTAGGATATGTGTACCTAGGAAATTTGAAAATGTGACAAGGATTCTAAAAATATGAAGAAGCTATAAAAAACTGCTATGGAGGACTAAGACGCCCTTACTATCTTATTTGTCTTGCTACTATTTTTTTGGGGAAAATGCAGAATCTTCATATGTTGGAACAATATCCAAAACAATTCCACTTGGAGGACTAAGACATCCTTGGTAGCATCTTAAGCCCGATCTTAATTTTTGAAATCTCTGAAAGTGATCCTGAGGCTTGATGTCTACACTTCTTTCTTCTCTGATCTTAGGTTTTGAAACTTCTAGATCTAGCATGTAAATGATTTTTAGTGAAGATTACAGCTTTGTAATGCAACTTTGCAAATTTGCAATTTTTCACTTCAAATGATCTTCAAGTCCTTAATCTAAATCTACAATAAAAAAACACAAGAGACGAAAAAATTGGTACTTGTTAGTGAATGGGGATTTTCCTTGGTCAAAACCCTTGTTGGTAACTAAATCTTGATATGAAATAGAATAATGGAGGGAAAGGATGAATGAACAAAATACTATGTTGCAACTCACCGAACCCTTGTTCTGAAATCTACAAACTTGTGTGAGATGGCTAGCTTGAATGTATATCTTGACTTGAAGGAATGTTTGATAGATCTTGACTTGAATTTCTTGCTTGAATCAAAAACCTACATCAAAAATGTTAGCACCAAAACACACATGATGCAAGAAGATCTTTGATACGATGCTTGAATCTTGATAATGGCTCCAAATTCTTGATGAGCTTCTCTTGAATGCTCAAATATTTAAATACTTGAATGCTTAGATGCTTAGATTTATTATTAGGAGAAAATGAGATAAGGAACCTTGTATTTATAATTATCCATGCTTAATATACCAAAATCACACCACAACAAGCTGACATATGAATTCATTAATTAAATTAGGCTAAATCCCACAAAAAATTGAAATTAAATCTCAAAAATACCTTAAGGGGGACTAAGACACCCTAGGTGGCATCTTAGTCCCAAGGCATGAAACATGGGACACAAAATCCAAAAAGGGGCCCATTTAAGATGCCTTTGAAATCAAGGTCCGAAGACCTTTGGGGGACAAAGATGCCCTAGGTGGCATCTTAGTCCCGACCCAAAAATTAGGGACACTGAGACAAAATCATTAAATTATCATTTATCCATTGATTTTTATCGAGATTAGCTAGAAAAAGATGTAATTCATTGGGCTTGTGGATGTGAAATAGGACCAATTAACACACAAATAAGGATAAGAAAAGCAAGACAGGCCCAAAAAAGTGTGAAAATGAAAGGATATGCATTTTCCTACACTACAATTACAAGCCAACATATGAATATAGATTTGAAATCATTAAAATACTGCCAAAAACATAATCTAAATGTGGATCCTATGTCTAAGTGAGGACCCATTTTCTCATGGCTGAATGAGTCCTAGGTCACTTACCTAGGACACACATTGTTCAATGATAAGTGTTATGTTATGGCATTAATGAATTTTGGGTTTCCCTGTTTGGAAATTGCAATTAATTAGGCTTGGATTTGAATTAAAGGGGGAAATTAAGGGAGCCGTAAATAAGTGTTAAAGTGTAAAGATACACTTTACAACACTAAAAATAAGGCACAATTAAGTCCATTTTGATTAATAGGGACCTAAACTTAATGTGAATATATAATATACATATTAAAACACTAAATAAAGGCATAATTTATTTTATTTTAATATTTAATTCCCAAATTAAGTGTGAAAAAGGGATACTTTTTCCTACACTATAGTTTGTAAAAAGGGTCTAATTTGGCCTTATGGGGAGCCCTAGTGGCTCCATAGTGGTACACTGGCAGTGCAATTGGGCTAAACAACACAACTGGGCTAAGCAACACTCTAGTGGCACTATGGCATTGGAGCGATGGTGATTTAATTTTGACCACTAGTGATTTGTCCTACTGACTGCGTGGTTAATTCTTTTGCTAATAGTTTAAAAAAGATTAGTGGCTCCAATAGCCACTGCAATTTCTTAGTGAAAGGGTTGATAAAACCCTAAGTGCTATGTTAAGCACTCAACTGAGTGCTTTAATAAAAATAAAAAAAATTAATTAAAAAATTGTTTGAATATGCAAAAAATTTATTGAGAGGGGTAAACACTTTTGGCATAGAGCTATGAACCAGTGAGGTCACAAATACGGGACCTCATCCTCAATGTAAACACCTAACAATTAAACTCTAATGGGGTTTGAAACTTGATGGCAATAACAACACAACTTAACCATCACACCATACCACTATTAGCACTCAAATATGCAAAATTGTTTTTCACAATTTTTTTAATTAAATCACCTATACCTACAACACTGGGTGGGCCTTACAACCCTTTTGGAAAAAAAATAATCTTTGAAAAAAACTTTGTCTAAATATAGGAAAATTATATATCAAAATTCATTGAATCAACCTCCAAACGCAATGACAAGGTCCTTTTTTTCCAAAAATGCTCATGGAAAAAACTTGTTCACCAAATTCTAAGCTTCAAACCCTCATTTGCAACCTTGTCAAATGATCTCCGATTTGGATGAAATGAAAGCTAGATTTGACTTTCTCAAGCCTTCTGGATGCATTAGAATAGTAAACTACCAATATAACCAGAAATGTTGTAATCTCCTAGATCTCACAAGACACATATGTAATATGAAGAGGTTATTAGGTCTTTGAAAATCCTTTTCGATTCTCAATATCATTCAAAATTCATGAGAAGAGCATATAAGAATTTAAAATATTGTTACAAAAAATATCAATCTCTCAATTACGAATATATGAAATTAGATTTCTCAAAATAAAAGCTTTGATACCATGTTAGAAATCTGAAATAGAATGAATAATGCAAGGAACCTTTTAAGGGAAATTCAAAGTTATAAAAACTAGAAAAATATAAGAATGCAAACCAGAACTCTAAAAGATTATGCAATGTCGATGTGATAATATTAGATTAAGAGTTTCCAAGCCAAAAATATATAATGCAAGAGATGAAAATACAAGTTAGGTAGTGATTCTATATGGAACCTAGGAGAGGAGGTAGATGGAAAATCCAACCAATAGGAATCAACCAGAAAAAGTTGATATGGACCACCAAATGTGGAGGATGTCACCAAAAGTGGAAAGTGTTCCACCCTTTAAGGAAGAAGACACCACATCACTTATCTCCTCATAATAAACATAATTTATTATCCTAATAAAGCTTAATAAACATGTAGGAAAAACCTTGGACTAAGGAAAAATAAATTAACCCACTAAGGAAAAAAAACCTACACCAACAATTTATAATCAAATTAGGCTTGTTTTGAGAACTGTAGCATGACAACATTGATAAAATGGATTGATAAAGTCCTAATATTGATAGGGAAGGTGTAAATAGGCATATCCAACATGTCTAAATATTATTTTAATAGAAAGCACTGATTCAAGAACAAGAAATTACAAAAATATAGTCATAGTGCCCTATAAGATACTATAGACCAATGGTTTGATGGAAAAGGCATCCAAATGTGTGGAATAAATATGAAACATTACACACTTTTTTGTATGCCTGTAAACATCAAGAATCCAATATTTGGATAATTTTAGCTAGTTGGATCACAAATTAACCCCTTTCCCTAGTTTGATGCTAAGAGCACATAATTAGGACTAAAAATAAAAATATTGAGTTTCAATACCTCAAAGAAATTTTATTATGATTGCTTTGACCTTGTTGAGGTGTCTAAACCTTCATAAAGGTGAAGTGATTGATCAAGTTACTAGTGTCAACTTCAAGCTTGATGTCCTATCTGAAACCCTCGTTGACAACATGATATTTTTTTGGAAACATGAGCAAAACTCATTCAAATCACTACAAAATTCACACACTTCCATTATTCTTGTGCTACATAATTCTCATGGATTTGTGAAGAAAATGTTGTTTTCCTATGTTTATCTTATCAAAATCCTCTCTTAAAGTCACTCAAGTAACCCTAAAAAGGCTCAACAACAAGCTAGGAAGGGAAAATCAATCAACTATCACTGTAGCAAGCCTATATGACTCCCTTTCCACCTCATTTATATGATAATAGGGCTTTATGAACTTAGTTAGTCTATAACCACTCAAACTTGACTTTTACAACTTATTTACAAGGCCTTATTTACCTCCATGAAATTTACATAAATTTGAAATTTAAACTAGATACAAATGGAGGGAAATGGACTTGGAGCATTCCTAGCAACCTAGACCTTATGAAAATATTATTATTTATCTCCTAGCTAGCAATGATTCTCCTATATCAATAACCAAACTTAGATTTCAACTCTTCATCTTCATTCTATGAAACCTTCATATTTGGATAAACTACTCTATAAGAAACCTTATACTCTACACCATATGACTTCAAACCTTGTAAATATTGTTGTCTCTTCTTAACACACAATCACTCCAATCATGCTCCTTTGTTGCAAATGTAATTGTAGCATCAATGCTCCTTTGTGATTCCTTTTCTACCTTGTAACTTCTTTTTCTCTAAAAGTTCTCTAAATTCAAGACATTTCGAAATCTTTCATACAAGTGCTCATCATAATTTTATCAATCATCTAGTTGATGTGAGTAACTCTCCTTTAGTGTGGATTCCTATTGTTGCAGGTCTTATGGCTACAAGTAGTCTATTTTTTTGTAAGTACCTCTACCTAGACAACGGCGAATCCTTCACCAATGGCTACAAGTGCATGTTCTCCACTAAATGACCAATTTTTTGCCTTCATTCCATGTCATTTATTGATACCCAAGATGTTGTTGCAATATAAAATAATAGAATTTATTTGACTAAAAGTTAAGGAAGTTTGACACTTTAATCTTGACATAATGAACCCTAAAGATGTTTGTTAACATTGCATTCACCCAAAAAAAGAAGATATCATTTGTATGTACTTAATTGTCTATGATTAAACATTAACTATAAAGGAAAAAATCATGACTACATGATGTGACAACACCTAGAAAATAGAAATACAAATAATTTCATTCTAGAGAATTAAAATTTGATGATATATATCTCGACTCACTTTCTATAATAATTTAATGTTATTTTTCATATTATTTTATATGAAATACAATATAAATAATATTAAAATGGATAAACACACTCTAATCTTTCCTTATTATTTTTAATTTAATATTATAATCTCAGCTCCACTACCTAAAATTAAAATTTTCAATTTATTTATCATTTATCTAAACACCTTTGGCATTGGAAAACAATTAGTAAGAAAAAAATGCGGTTCTTTACACTTGTATAGTGATGTCCCGAGAATAATTTTTCTATTATAAATAGGTTACTAACCTGATCCGTGATCAACATACCAACTAATATTAAATGTTAATCTTCTAAAATATATATTAATTTCTAATGTAATTATGACTGCAACTTTTAGTGGAGGTTACATCAATTACCCAGTCTGAACGTCAGCGTTATAAGCAAATTTGTAGTCAAACAAAATATTTATTGATGAATTGAATGAATTATAGTCAAACAAAATATTTATTGATGAATTGAATGAATTAGCCCAAGTCAACAACGCTTACAAGGGATGGATAAAGCTGTTTTCACTTTATTTGTGTTCTATCCTTTTAAATTAGACAAATTTTCTTTGATGGTGGCGAGCATTACATCATTGAAGGAAATTTAACAAGGTTGCAAATTTTTTGTAATTCTGTGATTTAGACGATAAATAGCAGAAAGTTTCACACAAATTTATTTTTAACAATTCATTGACAACAATTTATCGTCATGACAAATTCATCTCTTGAAAAATTTACTGTTATGAATTATTCACAATAAGTTTTCCACAAAATGAATCTGTCATAACGATGAATTGTTGACGATAAATAATTGAAAATAAATTTATTAACAGTGAATTGTTGAATTTTCCTAAATCCATTAAAAAAAAAATTAAGAAATTTCATATACTTTTTCCTCCATTTCTCGTCATTCATTTAAAAATCTCTCTCTACCGACCCATATGACAGAGACTGCATCGTTTAATTTAGGATTAGTGACTTATGACGTTCCAATGGCAAGGTTAGCACGCTAAAAGTATAGATATGTGGGTTCAATAGTCAAAGATTATTTATGGGTAACAAACTTAGATAAATATTCATATTTATTTAATATGAATGAAGTTTAAAAATATTATTGACTGTTTGTCCATTGAATAAAATAATGTTCAAGTAAATTCTATCTACAGAAAGAGAGGTTTTGTGTGATCCATGATATATACATCTACAACTGATCTGCATCATCTAGCGGAAGGAGCAATTTTACAGAATAGAAAGAACGACGGAAGATTTGCAGTCCACCATGGATAGAAAAGCAAAAAGTTTAAAGTTGTTGGGAGCCTTTGGAATTGTTGGAGAGGCCTTCAAAATCATTAGGTCTCAGGCTAAATTATTGGGGGCCATCACTCTGGTGCTTATTCTGCCTCTGACTTTGATAAGTATGGCACACAGTTTGATGGGACCTCTTTTTCTCCCTAAAATGATTATTTCCAAGCAAACAACTGAAGAGCGGAGGCCGCCTGTCCTGCAATTGATGGAGTTTTTAGTTCTGGAAATTGTGTACACAGTTTTCTTTTTCGCGGCGTTGATGCCGTCCATGGCGGCTGTGGTGTACACCGTGGCGAGCGTTTACACAGGAAACCACAAACCCTCCTTCGCAAGGGTTATAAGACTCGTTCCCGCAGTCTGGAAACACATGATGAAAACTTACCTCTGGTATTTTATCATCAATTTCCTGATCGGCATGGCTTTTGGTTTTGCTGTGTGTTTTCTAGCAGTGGGTTTCGTAGTGTTTGGTAAGTCGTATGTGGTAGTGTTTTATGTTGCGATAATAGTTGCTTGCGTGGTGTTATTCCTCGTGAGCGTGTATGTGGGAATCGTGTGGCAGGTGGCGACTGTGGTGTGTGTTATGGAGGAGGAACATTATGGGTTGGAGGGCATGAAGAAGAGCCGCCGTCTCTTAGAAGGAAAGCGCACCACAGCATGGGTTCTCAACATATCATACTTTGTAATTAATGGCGTACTTGGTTATGCAGCGGGTAAGTGGAATGTGCATGTAGTGGGAGTAGGGCCCAAGATAGCTTATGGAACAGCCTGTGTAATGATGGTCTGTGTGCTTGTTTTGCTGGGGATGTTAACGCAGAGTGTGGTCTACTTTGTATGCAAATCCTACCACGGAGAAATCATAGACGGATATGAGGCCATTAACAACAAAGAGATGAAGAGTCTGGAGCCTTAAAATAGGGTAACAATAACAAGAGCCGGCAGAATTTGCATATCGGTTAGTTATTGTCGTTTGGTTCGTATGTAGTAAAAATAGTTACTGTGTGTGTTTAGATTCAGTATGGAAATGCGCTTGCAGTCTGAATATGAAATCAATAAGGTTTTTCTTATCTTAAAAATGTTAATTATTAGTTAAATTGATGCAACAAGGTATATATTGAAGTAGTAGGTCTAATATTTTTTTTCAGTGTTACATGATTAAAACTGCAAGGACCAATACTCATTACAAGTGATTCTTAATATAAGAAAGTATTTGAATTATTAAATACTAAATATCAATTAGATCTAAATTACATAGGCGTAGAAAAGGAAGATTTTTTTGGGCATCTAAAGTACTTGTGAACTGTATCTTAATATAAGAGATTATTTGAATTATTAAATAGTAAGTATCAATTAGATCTAGATTACGTAGGCGTACAAAAGAAAGATTTTTTTGGGCATCTAAAGTATTTGTAAACTGTATCGTAATAAATTCGGTTGGCAAATGAATGGATTATAAAATGATTTGAGTTAGAAAAAGTCCCTCTTTACCAGATTATTCACGAGGCAATCGGGAATGTAAACATGTTCTAATTTTATTTTCAATGAAGATTTATATGACTTTGTCTTGATTCCTAATACTAGTTGGAAGAAGGAAAGCAAAGAAAAAGACGTAAAATGAAACAATTTATGTATTTATAATATTATATGTACCTTTTAGATATATGAATTTTTACTTTTATACAATATTATATCTATTTTTAAATATATAATTTTACAGTTTTGTAATTTATGTATTTGTATGGATTTTTTTTTTTTTGTTTTATTTAAATTATTTAAAATTTGCTTGTAAAATTATCAAATTTAATGATAAATTAACATATAATTAGTGATGGGGTGATTTCAAAATTAATGTCACTTTCAATCCAATAAAGCATTGCAATGATATGAGAATCAAAGGTATTGTGAAATCACTTTGACACTAGAACATAGTTATCATAATGTACAAAGTTAAGTAAAGTTGCATAAAGATCAATTTAATATCACATTATTATTGGACACTAACAACGAATATTAGGGTGACATAATGAAAATAGAAAAGATGTAACACATCTACATGAAAGTTTAAGCTGAATTAACATCTAATGTTTGACTTAAAATCTCACTGTTGGATGCCAAAATCTTACACATTGTTTGTATAGATTTAGCCATCCTCATAGAATAAAATAGATCATTTACTCCAAGCAAATTAATAAAACTAAACCAAACATGCATTAGAGAAAATGAAATACAACCTATTCTATGGTGGATTGGTGCCCTCCATGAAGATGTGAGAGAGCCCTTTCCCAATCCCTTTCTAAGCCAACGTCAAATAGACAATGAGTTGCTATGAGCTCAAGTTGCCTATAGTTTAGATGCATTCAAAATGTGTTGTTGAAATGAGAGAAAATGGCTTGCATTTATAGGAGAAGTTGATAGAAGAGAGGCAAAAATTAGGCAATGTGGGACTAAATCCCCTCCAATAGGATAGAGACACTTGTCATAATGGGATTGGTCAAAGCTTGTGCAAGTTTTGGCCAATGTGCCCATTCAAATTTGAAAAATTTCAATAAATGCATGTTGTTGAGGGTTTTGGGGGGAATTATCTTTGTCCAAAAAAGTCAAAGATGAGAGTTATTGAGGGAAATAAGTCTTTTTAATAAATCAAATAAATTGATTTATTGATGCAAGTGGGTGAATCTAGAAGATTCTTGTAGTTAGGATTAAATTAATCATGATTTGATTAATCTAACAGGTGATTAATGTGATATGACATTTGATTTTAGAATTTTGTATTTCTTTTAAAATCAAATGAGAGGAAATGAGTATTGAGTGATTAAATCAGGAACTATAGGAGATAATTAAATAATCTGATTTATTTAATTAAAGAGGTGAGTTTAATGAATTAATTAAATTGGTCTATTTAATTAATAGATGGAATAATGCTAGATGAAGTGTGAATAAATGCATGCGTATATTTTGCATGTCTACATTTTTCCCCTCTTTGAAGCAATGTACTCATTGCATTGGTTCAAAGAATGATGTTGTTGACATCAAAAATAAAGAATTTCAGATTTTTCGGATGCCCCAGCAAAAATAAGTACGTTAGTACATTGCCTCCTCGAGAGATCGAGCGAAAATATACAATTTGAGGTGGATCTCGCAATAAAGAGGTTCAAAATGGATGCCTGGGTGGTAATGATGATGAAAACGAGATGTTTGGAAGATGCTTAAAATAACAAATCTATATTATTTTAAACATGTTAAAAGAGTATGCAATGCATGTGAGATGGATGATGTTGTCCTATAATGATATGACGTGATTATGCAAGATGAGAGGATGAATGCAGCATGGATGCAGGATGGATTTATTGTTAGCGCAAAAGAGGATAGAAGAATGAGAGGGATCAACCCTTAAATTCAAGAAGATGAAGAAGTCCAACAAGTCTCCTAATCATCGAGACTTTTTGGATATGATGATGAATGATGATGATGTGTTGCTTATCCAAGGATGGGAAAGAGCGTACCTTTCTTTATGTTTGATAACACACGTAGGTGCGATGCATCAAGGTATTAAGAACCAGGATGGCATTGCGCCTAGTGTGATGGACTTTGACTCGACAATCAGATAGGAGTACTCTTGTTCACACTTGACAAACATAACCTTATTCAGAATGCAGTTCAAATATTCCAGACATCTCGGACCAAAACATAAAAAGGCAAGCCTTCTTATGTGGTCAACAAGATACCTAAAACATCCTTCCTACAAACAAAACAAAGTATGCATGACAAAGTTATTTTACAAGAATATCCAACAAGCACAGCAGATAAAAAGATAATGATCGTTGCCCCATTCCTTTCTCTCTAAACCTGTTTTGTTTAGGCATCATTGAGAGGTCCTTGGAATGAGCGCAAAATAAGATAAGTCAAAAAGACCAAAATAAAGTAAACAAACAAGTTGATGTTCATCGTACTGCTAGCCAAGGCTAAACTACTGTGGGGTACCTGATGCTTATGTCCATCGCAGGAAAGCTTCATCCTAGGACATGTAGTGATCAGGGTTTTGGTGGGACTGATTGGGTGATAAGCTATTGATACTCTAAGTTGACCAACTTGCTGACTTACTGACTTAGACTTTCGAGACTTTGACAATTAGGGAGTTCACTTTGGAATCTGCTAGACTTGCTTCTGACTGACTCACCAAAGGGTGAAAGCGATGATGATTTATTATGAGTGATGACAATAATGGATGCACCATTTTGGTTTTTTCAAATGTTTTGAGGCTGTTTTTTGGAATTTTTGCATTTTTCAATGTTTTTGGTATTTTCAAGATTTTACGACAAACAAACTAACTTAAAAACCTATCCTAGGGGTCTCGGGAGCTGATCCATAGATTAGCCTTGCCTACGTTATACACGCAGAGACCACGTAGTTCGACTGGTGGTGGACTGACTTGATGATAATATGGACAAATGGATTGCCATTTTATTGCCTAAAGGACTGACTTAAGATGCAGACTAGATGGGCAAACAGATTGCCAATGCGACAGACGCCTAAAGGACTGACCTAACCATCTCGGGGGATGATCAAAGATCAACCTTGCCTACGTTCAAGCTCAGAGACGACGTAGTTTGACAAGGTGAAAGACTGACAAGACTCAATGATGAATTTTTTGAAGATTTTCTGATATTTTGACATGTTTTTGGATTTTTGAATGATTTTTGGATTTTTGAATTTTTTGGATTTTTCGATGAAATTTTTTTTGAATGTTTTTGGTTTTTTCTGATGAAATTTTTGAAAAAGATCATGAGAATATACACGAATCCAATCCGATGTTGCGAGAATGTGCCCCCAGTGTGGTGCGACAGACTACTTCGATAAAGGCAGGACAGACTGACCTTCGAAATGCCAAGTAGTTCCAATGGTGGAATATAGTACAGATACCAATGCAGGCTATGGTATGGATGCGAGCGGATGAGTGGAATGCGATGGAATGGATGAGTTGTGCAGATCCTGATAGATGGGGAAGGTGCTTTATTTACACTTGACGCCTGCTTTCCAGGTTTTCACCAAGGTACTTGCCCAAAGCGCCACCGAAGTGGTTTTCACTAGAGGACGATTTTTTTCTTTTTACTATTTTCAATCCTTTTCTAATTTTTTTGGATTTTTTGATCTTTTGATTTTTTTGTTGTCACCAAGATGCCGTTTGCCAGGTTTTCATCGAGGTAACCATTTTTTCAGGACTTTTTCTGATTGTTTTTGTATTTTCTGGTTCTATACCTTGCAAGGTTTAGGCATAAAACTTTTTGAGGTGAGAGCTATTCAGAGGCTCCTGCAGAGGCTCGCCTTCTGGTGTTGCTAGTTGATATGCCCCTGATGTGTAACTTGCAGTGATGACAAAAGGTCCCAGCCAGTTGGGCTCAAACTTTCCCTTTGTATCTGGATTTGGCACGTTCTTTTGGTTTTCTTTCAGCACGAGGTCACCAACTTGGAAAGTGCGTTGTCTGATCTTCTTGTTGTAGCTCCTTTTTAGGCGATTCTGGTACACTTGTAGATGATTAAGGGCATCCATGCGCCTTTCATCTAGTAATTCCAGCTCATTGAGTCTTGTGACCCTGTATTCCTCATCTGTGATAAGGTTTTGGAGTGATATCCTTAGTGATGGGAGCTCGATCTCAATGGGGAGTATGGCCTCTGATCCATAGACCAGAGAGAATGGGGTGGCGCCTGTTGGCATGCGGATGCTGGTGCGGTAGGCCCATAAGGTGGGATTTAACTGTAGATGCCAGTCACGACCAGAGTCATTGACTGTTTTCTTGAGGATTTTCAAAATGGTTTTATTGGTGGCTTCTGCTTGGCCATTGCCTTGTGGATAATATGGAGTGGAAAAGCGATGCTTGATTTTGAATTTTTCACACAAGTCATGGACATCCTGATTCTTGAAGGGCATCCCATTATCAGAGATAATGGATTGGGGGACACCATACCAACAAATGAGGTAATTCAGGATAAACTTGGATATCTGCTTTCCGGTGATGTAGGTCATGGGAATTGCTTCGACCCACTTAGTGAAGTATTCGGTGGCGGTGATAATGAATTTATGGCCATTGGATGAGGTGGGTGATATTTTACCAATGAGATCAAGCCCCCATTGTGAAAAGGGCCAAGGTGTAACAATAGGATGCAGTTCTTGAGCTGGTGCATGAATAAGATCTCCATGCTGTTGGCATTGCAAGCATTTTCTGACAAAATTGTGTGCCTCTTTTTCCATCGTCGGCCAGTAGTACCCTGTTCTTAGCAACTTTTTAGCCAAGGTCATACCACTTGAGTGTGACCCACACGTGCCATTGTGTACCTCAGTTAGAGCAGTCAGGGCTTCCTCGGGTTTTAAACAACGTAATAGGGTTCCATCGGTACTCCTACGGAAGAGGGTCTCTCCTAGGATGACGAATCGTGAAGTTCTTTTGATGAAAGTGCGTTTTAGGTTCGGGGTGATGTCAGTGGGGAGGATTCCTAACTTTAGGTAGGTGTATATATCATGATACCAAAGATCACCGGGACCAACGAGTTCACATGCGTATTCTGACTCTGGTACCTCGAATGTGGGTACGAGAAGCTGCTCTACGAGGAATTCATGTTTCGAGACGTTACGAGGGATGTCGAGTAAGGATCCAATTGTCGCCATTGCATCAGCCGCTCTGTTGTTTGTCCTTGGTATCTGCTCAAAGGTAATATCGATGAAAGATTCCTTGAGGCTTTCTACCACCTTCTTGTATGGTGTGAGCTTATCATCCTTGGTTTGGTATTCGCCGTTGACTTGGTTGATGATAAGTTGCGAGTCGCCATAGACTTTTAGTGCCATGATTCGCCATTGTGCTGCAATCTTGAGTCCTATGGTCAAAGCCTCATATTCTGCTATATTGTTCGTACAAGGGAATGCCAGCTTGTATGATCTAGGTATGCAGTCTCCTTGCGGCGTGATGAAAAACACACCAGCTCCTGACCCATGTTGTGTGTGAGAGCCATCAAAGTATAGCTTCCAGTGGTCTGTTGCATCAAGGTTAAAAAGGGACTCATCTGGGAATTCTGATATGAGTGGATTATCTGTGTAGAGGGGAGCTTCTGCCAGCTGATCCGCAATGACTTGTCCTTTTATGGCTTTTCGTTCTACATACTCGATATCATGTTCAGATAATATCATTACCCACTTAGCCATTCTACCTGTAAGCACTGCTTTTGACAATAGGTACTTTAGAGGGTCTATTTTGGCAATCAACTTGCTTTGGTGTGCTAGCATGTAGTGTCTGAATTTTTGGGCCGCAAATACCAGTGCTAGGCAAGCTTTTTCTATTGATGTGTAATTGAGCTCATGTCCCACCATTGTTCTGCTGATGTAGTAGATAGCCCGCTCGGTTCCCTTTTCATCATGTTGGGCTAAAAGGGCCCCCAGGGCAACTGTTGTTGCAGAGATATATAGGATTAATGATTTCCCCACAATTGGTGGCATCAACACAGGTGGTGTAAGTAGATATTCTTTTATTTTGTTGAATGCTTGCTCACATTTGTCATCCCATCTGAAAGCTACTCCCTTGTGAAGTAGGTGTGAATAGGCAATCTGTTTATCTGCCAATTGTGCTATGAATCTTCGGATGGACTGGAGTCTTCCTTGCAATCCTCTTAGTTATTTTAACGTTCTTGGTGCTTTCATTTCGAGGATTGCTTTTACCTTTGCAGGGTCTACCTCTATCCTTCTCATTGAAACTATGTATCCTAGCAGCTTCCCTGATTGCACCCCAAAGACACACTTCTTCAGGTTGAGTCTAACCTTATATTGTTCGAGCCTGTCAAAGATAGCACTTAGAGTTGCTATATGGTCTTGTCTCTTCTTTGATTTAGCAAGTATGTCATCTACATAATCTTCGACTATTTTGTAGTTCATGTCATGGAAGATTAATGTCATGGCTCTTTGGTAGGTAGCTCCTACATTCTTCAACCCAAATGGCATTACGTTCCAGCAGTAGGTGCCCCAAGGACATGTGAATGTTGTCTTGTGTTGGTCTTCTTTTGCGATCATTATCTGATTGTACCCCAAGAAACCATCCATTAGGGAAAGCATCTCATGTCCGACCGTCATATCCACTATCATGTCAATGTTGGGTAGTGGAAAGTCATCCTTGGGACATGCTTTGTTTAGGTCTCTGAAATTAGTGCAGATGCAGATGCCCCCTTTCGGTTTTGAGACTGGTATGAGGTTAGATACCCATTCTGGATAGTCGATCGGGCGTATGAAGCCAACATCCAGAAGTTTCTACAGCTCAATCTTTACAAGCAAGGCTATTTGTGGGTGCATCTTCTTTAGCTTCTGTCTGACTGGTTTTGCTCCGAGGTAAATGGCCAAATGATGAACTACCACTTCAAGGTCCAAGCCTGGCATGTCTGCATAGGTCCATGCAAAATTTACCTTTCTCTCCTTTAGGAAAGCTGCCAATAGTTATTGTTCTTCTTCTAGGAGGGATTCTGCATAGAAGGTAATTTGTGGTTCTGATTCTATTCCTAAATTGACCGGGTTGCACTGTTCTACCAATACTGTTGACTTCTCCTGGTGTAGAGCAGTAAGGGGGAGATTGAATCCTTCATCCTCTGGTGCCTCAGAGAGGTTTTCGCCATTGGATGCATCCTTTATTTTTACTATTTTATGGTTAGAGAGTGCCATAGTGTGGTTTTCACTCAATAACTCCGAGCTTATTCTCGATCTTTTTCTTTTGCGACTGAAAGACTCAATTGTCTCCCCATAGTATGCTTGTGTGTCTAGAGTGATATCAAATCCTGCCTTGTGATCTCCACATGGAATAGTATCCCTTAGTCCCATGAATTTTGAGAGAGCCTCATCATTTTCGAACGAGTCTAGAATCGGTGGTCCCTGTTGGTCATGATCGATGAGTTGGGGGTACACTAAGTGGATTTGGTGGGTTTGTTGGATTGGCTCAGCGGGTGAGACACTAATCATCAGTAAGGTGCAATCTTCAAAGAGCCTAGGTAAGCCACCTATGGTGTCCTCGTCGTCACTGCTACTACAAACATCAGTTATGTCAAATGTGAAGTAATCGAGAGGTAGGCCTATGGACACGGGTAATCTAAGGTTAGTTGCCGAGACCCGTGGAGAGGACCTAACTGCCCTATTAGGAGCACTTCTGCCATGCACAGTTATACTCAGAGGGGTACAGCCAAGGCCAAGGTTCTGCGTTCTTCTTTCTACAATGATGGGCTCCAACCGTCCATCACTGTTTCTTCCTAGGCTTTCATTCCTGTTATAGCCCATGCCGAACGTCATTTGTAACCCTCTATTTGTTTCCTCCATGGGTAGGGTGGGAGTGGGTCTTTCATCTTGGTATAGAGTGTTTGTGATGTCCTCCTCGTCCACATTTTCCTGACTGAGATCCCCCCAACTGTGGAATCCAGAGGGTTCTGTTCTAGTGCGGACAGGTGTTTGAGTCAATTGTGGTTGCCCATGTGATCTAGGAGATTGTGGTAACTCTCTTACAACAAAAGCATTTCTCTTCATTCTATAATCGCCGCATCCATTGTCCTGTATCATGTTCTTGATCTCGGATATGTCGGGGATGGTGGATGTCTCTGTCGCAAAAGTGGAGGCGAGATTAGTTGGGTCTATGTATGAAGTGGATGGTCCTTCATCATTTTTAGGTACTTGAGGGATCTTGTAAAACTTGGCTTCGAAGTTTTTGCAATAGGCGAAAGGTTTGGGATCCCCATATATGGTAACCTCCTCATTTTGATATGAGAACTTAATGCACTGATGATAGGTTGAGGCCACTGCCTTCATTCCATGTATCCATGGGCATCCCAGGAGGATGTTGTATGGAAAATCAAGGTCAAGAACTTGACAAGTTGTTTCCATGGTTGTTGGCCCCACTTGGATGGGGATCTTGATAGTGCCCTGAGACACTCTTTCCTGGTCATCATATGCTCTTATGGTGATACTTTTGTTTTTATTGATGGAATCCTTGGCGAATCCCAATTTCTTTATAAGTTTCAGAGAACAAATATTAAGACCTGCACCACCATCTACCAGGAATCGCTTGACTTTCTTTTTAAGAACTAGGATTTGGAGGTGAAGTGCCCAGTTATGAGATGGCTACGGGGGGAAATCTTGGTCTGAAAATGTGATGAGATTCGGGGTAACGATGTTACCTACCATAGCCTGAAATTGCTCTGTGTCAAGGGTGGCGGCAACGGTAGAGGCAGCTAGTGCTTCATCCAGGATCTGTCGATGAGCGGCAGAGATTTTTAGTAATTTCATGATGGATATTTGTGATGGTGTTCTCTTCAGTTGGTCAATTACATTGTAATCATAGGGGATGGCCTTTGTGTTGGTAATAGGGGTCTTAGCAGGTGCCCCGACAATGGTAACTTTTCTGCCTCGTGTGGTGACTCCACAGTCATTGTCGGTTCCCTTGATATTTATGATAGTGACCAACTCGTCGACACATCCGACTATCTCCTCGTATACTAGATTAGCACTAGCATAATTTTGTTTACCCTTATTATTCCCTTGGTTATTTCCCTGATTATGATTTGACATCGGATTCGTGTAGATTTTCAGGTCTTGGTTTCCGGCCGGCTACTCAATGTTGATGACCTTATCCTCGATGAGGTCTTGGATGATATTCTTGAGTCTCATGCAGTTGGCGGTGGTGTGTCCTTTGACTTTGTGAAAGTCACACAGGAGATTCTCATTGTACCACGGCAGTTTGGTCATGGGCTCCGTGTATTGTTTGGAGTTAGAGATTTTGATTAGGTTTCTTTGACCAATTTTTTCATGACAGACTCAATTGATTCGCCAAGGGCTGTGAACTTCCTCTTGGGAGGAAACTTGTTGTGGGGAGGTGGTCCTCCTTGATTACCCACATTGTTGACTTGGCTGGTGGAGGTGGTTGTGACTGTGCTACTACCCCATTAGCCTGCACATTGTTGTGGTTATGAGTTTGCAGTTGATGATGATTTTGGGTATTTTGCTCAGGAGCACTGATGACTACCTTAGCATCAACCACGCCATCGTTCATGATATTTTTTTTCCTCGACCATGTTTGAGGTTTATCATTGTAGTTGCTGGATGGGCGGTTATCCTGTGGTGGAGTGAATGTAGGTGCGCCTCCTCGCACAGTAAGGGCTCTTTCAATGTTGAGCGCCTTTGGAATTAGTTGATCATAAGATGTGATGCACTGCATTTTTAGGTAGAACGCCAAGTTTTCATCTAGGTTGGCTATGATGGTGCAAACTTGTTGTTCCTCTGGCATGGTCCACTTGCTTTGATTGGCCTTGGATAACCATCTTTGCAAGAAGGATGCAAATAACTCTCCTCTTCTTTGTTTGAGTGCAGATAGTTCATCTAAACTGACATCCACACCCATATTAAAAGCGTAATTCTTAAGGAAAGCCTCCACAATTTCCTTGAATGTTTTAATGCCTGTGGGTAGGCGAGAAAACCATTCCATAGCTGGACCAGTCAGGCTTCGGGGGAAGAGCCGCATTAGATATGTGTCATCATATGCGACTTCCATGCAGTGCACCTGAAATTCCTTGACGTGGTTTTCAGGGTTGCTCGTTCCATTGTACTTATCAAATTTGGGGATCTCAAATCCCTTTGGAAATAGTACCATGGTGAGACTTTGATCGAACGGATAAGGGCACAAGTTGCCTGGTGTCCTTGTGGTTTTTCCTGCTTGCAAGTCCAACACCTGCTGCAAAAGCAATTTGATATGTGTTGCAACATCCTTGCTTGGGTTAGGGGGTCGGATGAATGAGTGGTGAGGTTTTGGAGGTGTTTGATGGGTGGGGAGTGTACTGGTCAGCATTTTTTGTGAGCTTGGCTATGCATTTAGGGCTTGTTGGTAAGCTTGCATTTGTGCCAGCAATGCTTGTTGTTGATCTTGTTGTTGTTGTTCCAATAGCGCTTGTTGTTGGTCCATCTATTGTTGGTCAAGTTGTTGTTGAGCTAGTAACGCTTGTTGTTGGTCTAGCTGCCGTTGCGCCAACAATGCTTGTTGTTGGTTGAGCTGCTGTTGTGCCAATAAAGCTTGTTGTTTAGCTTGGTGTTGTGCCTGAAAGTCTTGCAAAGCTTGGTGGTAGGCTTACAGGTGGATTGCTTGCAATTGCGCTTGGTATTGAGCTTATGTCTTTTGTTGGGCTTGAGCTTGAGCTTGGGCTTGAGCTTGCGCTTAGGCTTGAGCTTGGGCTTGAGCTTGAGCTTGTGCTTGCACTTGTGCAGCTTGTGCTTGAGCTTGCGCTGCTTGTGCTTGAGATTGAGCTTGCACTTGGGCTTGTTGTTCTTGGAGTGCCTTTTGGCGGGCAGCTTGTTGTGCGTTTCGCAACATGATGGAGAATGAATTGGTCATGTTGCGCTTTGGTGGTGGGATTGGTGGTGGAGCAGGAATCATGCCAACTGTCATGGCGGGTGGAGGGATTGTGGTTGTGACTGTGATTTGGGTTGTGGGTGGGGTGCTTGAGACAATTGGTCCTTGATGAGGCATGCTTTGGGAGACTTGGGGACCAATAGATGCATTAACCGTGGTGACAGGAATGGTTGCAATTTGTTGTGAGGATATGGGCAAAAGAAGCGGGTTCAAAGTGGTGGTCGGATTGCTTGGATTAGCAAAAATTTTGATGGTTAAAGGTGGAAGACCTATTCCAGGAGGCTATGTAGATGCGAAAGGAAGCGGGGGAAGGGATGATGCACCACTTTGGAAAGAGAAAGGATTGACAGCTTTTGTCATTCCAAGCAAACCAACTTCGTCATGCGGTGGGGGAGTTGGTATGTTCAATTGATAAGCTGGTGTGGCGTGAAATGAGGATGAACCAGTGGTATTATGAAATGTGAGTGGGACGTAAGTGTGAAATGAGTTTTCTGGAATAAATGTAGGGGTGATGATTGCTTCCTCATTAGCCACAAGGCGATGTTCTTGCAATTCTTGGAACGTGGCACTCCCCTTGTTCACAATCGGGGAGGTTGGTGTGATGATTGAGGTGATGCAAGGTACTTCTTGATTGATGTTTGACAATGGGGATACAACTATATTATTGCTTGTGTTAAGGTTGGGAGGGGGCATATCCCCTCCTCTTTCTATTGAATTTATGCATTTGAACATAGCACTAACAATTTTATGGTTCTTAGGATTTTGAATCATTTCCATGATTTCCTCTGGTGTCATCCCTATGTCTTCATTTATGTCATCCTCTTGATGACTCTCCTCTTGAAGATTTTGTGATGATACGGGAGAGTTGCTTTGGGGATTGCTTGATCCTGCTAGGTTCACTTCGATATTTAGATGACTCATGTCCATAGAAGTTGATATGTCTCTGATATTCTCCATGTCCTTCTTGTGTTGAGATCTTGTTTGGACCATAAAAATAGGGATTTGTTCGATCCTAATCCTTTAAGTCCAAAAAGAGAAGAACTAGGGTAGCTAAAAGATCAAAGATGGTGATGATGGTGATGGGTTAAAATGGATGGGATGAATGAATGAAACCTTTGGAAAACTTTTTGAATGTATGTGCTAAACTTTGAAAGGGCTTTTGATTTGATTTGAATGTGATAATTTGACTAGATGCGTTAAGTCAAACAAGATTGGTTGTGAAGTTGTTTTTCCTAGGAAGTTGTGTTATCCTAAGGGAACTTGCATGAAAATGGATGAATTGACAAAGTGTGTTATGCCAATGTTTTGGAGAACTAATAGACTTTAAGAAGTTGTGTTATCTCAAAGAAAATTTGTTCAATGATTTGAGACTATGTTGGCTAAGTGTGTTAAGCCAAGATATGATGATATTGATTTAGCCCTCTAAGTTTAGTGTGATGTTTGATTCTAGAGTTCTCAAAAAGGTTTGATGATGAAATGAGACTTTGATTTGATGGATGAATGAATGGGAATGACAACTTTGATCTTGAACCTTAACCTAGATGTGACTCTCTTTCTACAAAACCTTGGTGTTGAAGAACACGCTTGACTTCCTATGGGAGAAATGCAAACCTTTGAAACAATTCGGGATTTTGTTGACAATAAAATGCATATAATGTTGGATTGTTCCTTGAGGCTTTTCTGTAAAAGTTATAAACCAATCTTTCCCTGAATTCGAAAAGTCTCTCAAGACATTCCTCACGAGCTTTTAGACTAAGCTTCTTGAACTTTGGCTTTGGGATTTTGATCTTGCGGGAAATCATGTTAGAAAACACATGTGTAATCCAATTTGTCTTTTTATCTTGGTTAAATGAGGTTCTTTTTATCCAAGACACTTGCTCGCTTAGGTTTTCAAACTATATGTCTAATGTCCCATTCTCTTTCTCATCCCACAATGTCCTTTGTGTGGAAATCGAGGAAAATAGGGCAAAAGTTCCTTATGTTTATCCTTATTGGAAACAAATGATGATAGAATTTGCACACTTAGAAACCTCTAGAAATGTGATTCCTAGGGAAAGCAAGAGTGGGAAAGTTCATCAATAGGTATTTGTTCCCCACAAGGTGTTTGAAATTTCAAGGTTTTTGTGTATGTTTGTTTTCCAAATGTTTTCAAGATCAAGCAATGTGTTTTTTTCAAGCACTTTCACACTCTTAGGTTGATGAGACAATACCTTGTTGGGTTCCCACTTGGATAAATCCAGCTGCACATATCTTGTGCGAATGGCTAAATGCTTGACCACACTGGCTCCCCTCCACGACACTCACTTATTCGGGTCAGCCAAGCATTAGTACCCATGAATCTCCCATGACATACTTTCCATTTCCACAACAAGACCGCATGTTACGTGGGGCGGCTTCAAAGGACATAACCTTTTGCACCAACAAGATAGACAAGGTTTTGGCCAATTTCTAAACAAGGGGTTCTAATTCAGGCATTCCATTCGTGGGGGATTATCCAACATCGGCGAGAGTCCATTGCTGTCCATCTCGTCAGAATAATCCTCGTGATTCTTGAACTTTCCTCAAGAATCCAGACTTATATACCGGTTGGAAGTCGCTTGGCTTTAGCGTGTTCTCGGTTGGGTCATTCCCTTGGGTGATTACTTTTTCCCACAAGGCAGGCCCTCTAAGATAAACAATAGCAAGCTAACATATCCCGTCGTTCACACAACCCTTCGTTGAAAAACAAAGGGGAGAACCTCCGCAATATATCGTGCTCACACTCGCATGTTTTGTTCAATTTTAAATCCCAAATTGAAGTGTGGAGGCAATCTTTTATGCAACTTAGGGTCATCAAAAAGACTTTTGATTCTCAAGATCGCCGTGAAGCGCGAGAGAAGCGCATACGCCCTTTTAAATGACACTACTTTGCAAAAAAGTTTACAAAACACAAAGTACACATGTTCAATTTTAAATTCCTCAAAGCAATGATGAGTTCGTTTTAAATGCACCAATTGAAATGTGAAGTTTCCTTGTTCAATTTTAATCCCAAATTGAAATCTAGTAAGTATCTAAGATTCAATTTTAATCAACTTTGAAAAGATCAAGTCATTGATTGATTTTAAGCCCAAATTGAAAGGTGAGTTAGCTAAAAATAGAAAAAAAGGGTAGTAAGTGAAAGCTCCAAGATTGTTGAAACAAGCATTAAAAAATGCTTTTTTAAGTTTTGGTTTCAAAAAAATAATCTCTAACTCCACTTCGCCTTTGTTTTCGTTTGATGTCAACCTTCAACTTCAATCTCCAATGTCAACCTCCAACGCTAACCTTCATTCAATTTAAATATTTGTCTTCAAATGTCCACTTTGATTTCAACCTTGATGTTCCAACCTATTCTATTCTATGATGGATTGGTGCCCTCCATGAAGATGTGAGAGAGCCCTTTCCCAATCCCTTTCTAAGCCAAATGAGATAGACAATGAGTTGCTATGAGCTCAAGTTGCCTATAGTTTAGATACCTTCAAATTGTGTTCTAAAATGAGAGAAGATGCATTGCTTTTATAGAAGAAGTTGAGAGAAGAGAGGCCAAGTTTAGCCAATGTGGGACTAAATCCCCTCCAATAGAATAGAGACACTTGGCATGATGGGATTGGTCAAAGCTTGTGCAAGTTTTGGCCAATGTGGCCATTCAAATTTGAAAAATGTCAATAAATGCATGTTGTTGAGGGTTTTGGGGGGAATAATCTTTGTTCAAAAAAGTCAAAGATGAGAGTTATTGAGGGAAAATAACTCTTTTTAATAAATCAATAAATTGATTTATTGATGCAAGTGGGTGGGTTAGTTAGGAGTTTAGATTTGACTCTAGTTGAGTCAAAAGCTAGAGAATGCTAATCATGATTAGAAGTTAATTAATTTATTAATTAACTTAGGGGATTTTAGGGATTTGATATTTGATTTTAAATCAGTTTGATTTATTAAATCAAATAAGAAGAACCTTAGGAACTTAATTAAATAATTTGATTTATTTAATTAAGCTTGATGAACCTTAGGATTAAATCAATAAATTGCTTTAATTCATTAGTAGAAGAAACGAATGCATGATGTTAGTTACAGTGGAATGCATAATGTTATTTTTGGATGTCTACAGAAAGATCATATTTTCAAATGGATGACGGAAGCCAAAAAATCTTTCAAGCTTGTAAAAGAGGCTATTTCTTTCGCCCCTGTGTTGGTTAACCCGAACCTATCCAAAGATTTTATTATGTATGTTTTTGGTGGCAGAAATAGTATTGCCACGGTGCTCATGTAGAAGGATGATGAAAATATAAGGGAGTCCCCTGTTGCTTTCTACTTACGAACTTTGAAAGAATACAAAGTAAAGTATAATTTTGTAGAAAAGAAGGCCTTTGCCATTGTTAAGGGGCTTAAAAAGTTCCGACATTTGATATCATATAATAAGGTCATTGTTTGTGTTCCACATCCTAGTGTGCGAGAATATATCATGGAGGGAGAAATCACTGAGAAAAGAGCCAATTGGATCACCAAGATCCTAGAATACGACATTGAAGTCAGACCTGTCAAGACCATCAAGGGAAAAGGACTGTGTGAATATATCACCAAAAACAGTGAGATAGCGATAGAGTTTGGAACTCCGGAACTCGTGTCAATAAACGAAGAGATTTCTCAAAGCAACTTGCTTGATGATAGGAAAGTATCCGATTGATCTCCCATCTTTTAAAAGGCGTTTCTATCACCTACAAAATAACAATTATGTTCTTTTGGAGGGTGCCCTGTTTAAAATTTTTTTAACGGCATCTTGCTAAGATGTGTCAATGAGGAGCAAGCCCAGAAGATATTAGATCAATACCATAACAGTCCTGTTGGAGGACATTTTTCTGCAAGACCCACGACAATTAAAATTATTTGTGCCGGTTATTTTTGGCCAACACATTTTAATGATGCGTTTTCATTGATTAAGTCTTGCAAGGAATGTCAGTTCTATGTCGGAAAGAGACAGAATACTGCTATGCCTTTAAGGCCTATAGTGGTAGAAGAACTTTTTGTTCAATGGGGTTTAGACTTCATTGGGATGATCAACCCTTTCTCTTTAGCTGGACATAGATGGATATTAACAGCAACTAACTATTTTACCAGGTGGGCAGAGGCAGTGCCATTAAAAAATGCAACAAAGATGGAGATTGTTAATTTCCTTGAGAGCTGGTAGCCAGATTTGGCCCGCCTAAAACAATCATCTCTGATAATGCTAAGGCTTTTATCAGTTCAAAGATGAGAAAGTTCTCTCTAAAATATGGAGTGTTCCTAAAGACCTGCTCTAACTACTATCCCTAAGGAAATGGTCTAGTGGAGTTTACTAATAAAAACCTCATCAGGTTGATCAAACTGATAGGCTCGGAATATCAAAAAGAATGGCATAGGAACCTCCGAACAACGCTATGGGTAGACCGAATCATGCCTAAGTAGATATTGAAGACATCTCCTTATGAGAGGGTGTACGGAAAGGAGGCATTACTGCCTATTGCCACATAGATTCCTGCCCTACAATTGCTCAAGTCTCTAGAAATTGAACAAAATAGAGCGATAGAGGTACGATTTTTTGAGTTGCTCGAGGTGCAAGAAAAAAGAGAACACGCCCTAGAAGCGATGAATAGCCGCCAGCAGGTGGTAAAGAAATGGTTTGACAAGAAGGCTTCAGACCAAGGGCTGCAATGTGGAGACTTGGTGCTTAAGTTTAACGAGCACAGAGCAAAGCCCGAACAACACAAAAAATTTGGTAGTCTCTGGGAAGGGCCATTCAAGATTTACCAGTGTAAACAGTTCAACTCTTTCAAGTTGGAAGATATGGAAGGTAACGCCCTGAGTATTCCAGTTAATGGAATACATCTTAAAATATTTTATTAATTCTTCCTTCGTGGTGTTTTGTATAGTTGTATATATGTAATTACTTTTCCCTGCTTTAATTTTTGGATCCTCTCGGTGCAAGAAATGAAATAAAACATGACAAAGATACAAACATCTGAAAGAAATTTGAAAATGGGCTAGGTGTTCAAAAAGATAGATATTATATTCATAAGAGCCAAATATTTACAATATATTTGGGGCCGAAGGCATCATATTAGTATTTACATAAGTCTGCTACATGCAGAGTTTTAAGCTAGAAAAGCAAAAAGTTTGTTATCATCATCATTCTCAAATATGATTAGTGGGAAGGACCAACGATCATTGCAATAGGCGGCTCAGGCTCGAGGAACACCATTCTCTCGAAGTCTTCATACCACTGAATATTCTAGAATGGTTCAATGCAGTGTATATGCATGAGGAAGTAGCAGCCCACGCGAACCTTTGCACGGTGCTCCTCGTGTGTCTCCAGCTCGAAGCCGAACATGAAGGGCCTGGTTGGAACAATGCCTCCATGTAGCTGCTGCAGGCGAATGTTTCAAACTAAGGGAATCCCACGATCGAATTGGGCTGCGTGCACAATTTGCTCCAAGCCTCCGAGGTAGCACTGCAGGAAGACCTGCTTCGTTAGCTTTAAAATCTTATGTTTTGAAACCCTAATGTCCAGCAGCGAGGCGACGAAGTGGGAGAAAATGCTCGTGTTCACTCGATACTGCTCTTCATAATGCACGCAGTCCTTCCTAAGAATCCACTTGATGGCCTTCACATACAACAAGTTTTTTACGTCTGTCATGCGCTTTAGGCGCCTGCATCTAATTTTTCCAAGAAAGGCAACCTGGGTCTTTTTGCAGACAAGCCTCACTGGTGTTTCCATGTCGTCGACTTTTCTAGCTAAAATGAAATTACTAAGGCAGCGAGAACTTGCTAAGCTAGTCGAGCTAGAAGATGTTGTGATTTGTAAAGCTGCAGTAGGGCCTTATTTATAGACTGGCTAGAGTTCATTAGCCGAGGGAGATCATAATTATTGACTAAGCCCAAGCATGCTACATTGCCTCGTTTTCAATGTTGCAGCATGTGAGGTGATGGGAGGTGCAAGCACAATTTGCAACTTGCTCTACTGAGTTGCCATAGTCATTCAGTGATAGGCCAGCTGTCAATACAAGCACCGCCGTCCTTTCCAAATCGGGACAAAATATTATGAAGAGCTCTGTTGGGCGACGCGCCCTATATGGATAGGGAAATCAGTTAATGCAAATATCGATGAGTGGTTGCTCATAGGGTTGCCTTGGCCCATCTTTCGAGAAAAATCTATTTCCATCAAGGGAAAAGGACTTTCAATTAAATGCTCGAGCAAGTAGTTTGGCTAGTTGGTGATCCTTTCACACGAATAAATTGGTAACGCATAATAAAAAATTGGTTTGAATGGATGGCAGGTACCTTTTTTCAGCCGCCTTTCTCGAAAAAGCAAAAAAAGGCAAGTTATGGCATGCAGGGAAGCATATTTATTGCAAAGTTACTAAGGATTAAGCAATTAAGGCATTCACGAGAAGAAATAAGTTTTCAGAAAAGCTAAAGGTTTGCAGAGAAAACTCTTGCAAATACAAAAATGGCCAAAATTACAGAGAACCCTCCTCAGAGCCTAGCTACAATAAGTCTAAGAGAATAGATGAGGAATGCACCCCGCGTGCGGCTTTATGATGAAGAGTCTTATGCCACTCCCAGCATACCTGCGAAGCCTAGTTGGCCTTTCACTCACCTAGTGAACCAGAAGTTATTGAGCACGGTTCCTCATAGAGACCAGGTAGTGGTCTTGGAGGATTGGGATAAAGTCTTTGACCCTGAGTTATCTAGCAATCCTAAGAGCCTTAAGGAGGCTGCATGAGCAAAAATGAAGCAGATTTCAGACCCATTTTACAAACGACTATGGTTCTGTGGGCTCGCACAATACATGGTTCCTTTGGTGCACCCTTGCCCAGAGATTGTGGCAGCATGAGCGACACGCTTTGACCTGAGCACAGGGGTAATTAGTGGTAAGGATTTTTGGGTAGTCATTAGCCCCGTGGCCATTCAAGACATGTTGTGCATCCTATTTCCTTTGGGTAACGAGGTTGACAATTTTGATGTGGAAATAATGCAACAAAAATGGGGAGAGCTCCAGTTGGGGCCACAGTTTTATCGCTCCGAGATCAACCAGCCAACAGATAGTTCGGCGCCACCCAAATTCCCTTTTGATTTGAAGACTCTCAAGGGTGGGTCTTCCTCTGTCACTTCTATGCTGGCGTTGGTGTGCGGCTTAGACTCGGACAAGAGCGTTTCTCAATTTCAAATGAGCCTCAGCTTTATGCTTAAAAAGAATCATGAAGACCTGCTTTTTGACTTTGCAAGAGTTGTTAGCAATGGCATTTGGCTGCAACTGCAGGAATTTGGGGTCGGGTCTAAGTTTAGGTATTCCTCTTTCCTGGCTTATTTAATTTTGCACCAAAACCCGAATTACATTTCAATGTTCATGTCCCTATCTATTTTTGATGAGGGTGGTTTACGAAAGCCGGTTTCGACATGGACCCCTGTCATGTCAAAAACCTATGATTATTATGTATTCTTGGATTTGTTCATAGCCTCGACTATAGGAGCTTTGGATAAGGCTGGCCTAAATATGACCGAACGCATATCACCCCGATAGAGGTTCTGGTTGGGGAAGCTAACCTCGCCCTGTAACTGGTTCTTTGGTGTAGATTTCACCATGCTCCACTTGCCAGGTTTTGTTCGGGAGCCTTTCCGACTTCCCCGTTTCCTCTCCGATAGAGTGTTGGCCCTGGAGGCAATGAGGCAACTATGTACCCTCGACGATGATTACTCGGGAGGAAAACACTTGACTTCCTATTTGCTGCTGCCGATAATGTTTGGTTCTATGTCATTGGTAAAGAAGAGGACCCCAAAGATTGATACCTCAGTAATTTTACTCTCAAAGTTGGGTCACCTCAGGTTGTTATTGATAGACGATCCATGGGATTACAACCTCGACAATAATTTATCAGGAATTGGCATCAGGATCCCACATTCACCTCGGCCATTCTGGGACCTCTGGAGGAATCCCGAAGAAGGAAATTTGAGTATATATATAGGCCTTGAGTATTTGCCTACAGTGGATGGTCGACTGCCATGGCTAAATTTTTATCACATCATGTGAAGGGTCAACCCAAAGCTGAGGATCGACCCCTCCCTGGTCACCCAATTAAAGAAGCTCAGTTGGGCGCCCGAGAAGATGCAAGCCTTCTGGGAATACCGACAAGAGATTTTGGCAGCTGGCAAGCTCCACAATGAAGTAGCCCTTGATGAAAAATTTGATGACATTTGAGAAAATGAACATCCGGATGTTGAAAATTTTTTGAACCGCTCAACATCCGTGCAACAATATAGAGGAGAGGAGGCTATCGCGGAATCCGAGGAGGAGGTAACTCAGAATTCCCCTGCCATTTCCAGGAGTCCAATGCCTGAGAAGAGCACTAGTAAATAACCTGTATAGGAGGAAGAGCCACACGCACAAGCATCAGAGCCAACCGCCTCTTCTAAATCGAAACAGAAGTGGGCAAGGACTACCAGTGGTAAGAGACGGGTCATTATTGACCTTGAGGAGTTTCTAGAGAAGAAGCGACAATGAGCCGAAGAGGCCAGTGCGGAGGAGGAACAACCAATGAAAGGAGAGGTCGAAACGTCTATAGCTCTGCATGAGCATTAGGTAACTTTTCCTCCCTCTTCTCTCTCATCTATGTCTCTGGTCTCACCTTCATCTGCCCCTGCTTTTTCCTCTGCCCCTTCTTTTTCCTTTGCCCCTATTTTTTCCTCTGCCCCTGCCTTTTCCTCTACCCCTACATTTTCATCTACACCATTTCTCTCCGCCACTGGTTTTTCTGGTCATTCCGGTCTCACCCCTCCTGGTTTCCTACCCTTCAACCTCCGCTTTCCATACCTTACTCGGAACGTAGTTTGGCGTAAGTACTGGGCTCGTGGCTCAACAAGTTTTATCTCCAAGGCCCAGCCCTTCGGTTGGTGCATCTCCAGTCTTCCCTTACACTATCATCTCATATCGATCCCCTCCGAGTGGCCAATTCATCCCACCATTTTCCTCGGCCATTATAACACAACCCAACAAGACTTCTGATGTGTCGGATACGCTGTCTTTCCCGCTGGCCGTCCCCCAAGAGTATCCTTTTGTTGGTGGACTAGGTATCACGGCCCAGGAATATTTCTCGCAGGTTGATGCAAATAAAAGCGCCCGCGCCAACCGGATCAACAAACGAAGACGGAAAGACGCAGGTTGGTAGGCAGATCCCTATTTAAAAATAGTATTCAATGAAGGTTAGAACTCTTTGATGTTTGCAAAGGTCACCCCTAATGTGATCAAGATAGTAGGTGAGATGCAGCCTAGTGATTATTCTGTAAATGCTGTCGGGGTGGATTTGCAATAGGCTCACTCGCGAGATAAGGTTGAGCTGATGGAGGAGACCCAAAAAATAGTGACCACTGATTTCCTCAAACTCAGCCGGTAGGCGAAGAAGAAAAATGACCAAATCGTGGAGCTCAAAATTAAGGTCGACATCTGGGTAAACAAGTTTAAAGCTCAGGAGAACGAAATAAGTCGGTTGGAGAAGGAGAGGGGTACCTTCGAAATTAAGATCAAAGAGTTGCAAAAAATGGGCGAAGAGGTCGTTCTGACTCTCGAGTGGGAGGTTGAGCTACTCCGAACAAAGGAGAAGCTGCTATGAGCAAATGAAGAAAAACTCAAGGCAAAGGAGAAAGAGCTCTGCACTGAGTCTGACCTGCTAATAGAGGGAATGAGAGAGCTCCAACAGAACACCACTACCGAAATTCAAAGGACTAAGCAGGTCGAGTCAGCCCTAGTGAAAAAGGAAAAGGAGGTTCTCACGCTGAGGGAGCAGATGTCTACATTGGACAGAAGCTTGTCGGAGCTAAAGGCAAGCTTAAGTAGCAGAGATGCAGAATTGGCTGCCTTAAAGACCCAACCTCTTGCGCCCTGGATGAGCTCGTTAGAAATTTCTAAAGAGTTACATGCATCATATTGGGACAAGGTGAATGCTTTGTGCCTTACTCTACAACCCACCTTAAAGTTTATGGCACAAGTGGCTAGCCTCTGCGGGATAGTAATTTAATCGATACAGCAAGTCCAGGAGTCAACTTCTGACAAGGTTCCAGAGGCTAGAATTTTATTGGGTAAGCTGCATACCACTTCGGATGAAGCATTGAGTAGCGTGGGAATCAATGACCGAACGATGATAGCTTTGGGTGCAAGTAGCCTCATCTCCATGCACGAGGCCATTCAACAAGTGGCATATTGCAGAGCTTGGTTAAACCAAGTTACCAGTGACATGCGGGCGAAGTTTTCCCATTTGACTCAGAGAGGCCTCCCTTCGCCTTTCATTGTGGACCAAAAAATTGCGGGTGTGGAGCATATTATTGAAATGATCGAAGAGAAGAAGCAAGACCTTTTTGTCTTCCATACCTTTGATCAATCTCTGACTTCTGAAGAGATCGAAGGAATCGTGCATCAACTGGCACAAATTTTCTTCGAATTGGAATTGGAAACAAAGGCATCAGGCGGATTGCCCTTCAAAGCAATTATTGATCTCAGACTGGCTCACGAGCATCTGCGAACTCTCTTTGCACCAACAAACAAAGTATGGACCAATCTGCAGGCCGTCCTCTCGAGGTTGTGAGCAATTTTGTTGTTGAGCCAAAGGTTTCTGGGGTTCTCCTTTCCGCGAGCGAAAAGCCCCTATGAGTCGCCAAACTGTTCAACAAAAACTGCCGGAAGCCTTTGCAGTTTTATATTTACCTTTGCGGCTGTGCCTTATTTTTTGGGTGCTCACTTCCCTTGGAGCGCTCCACATGGCTTCCTCATGAAGCTTTTCACTTTTCTTTCGCTTCACTTTTCGACAGTCTCCATCTGCGTGTCGCATGGCTCACTTTGGCTATTTTCCAAGTTGGACCCGCCTTGTGCTTTATTTTGTTCAGAGCACTACACGTGGCTCTCTCTCGAGGCTTTCTGCTGGGCACCTTTGTTGTTTTCTACCAGGCTCCATCTGGGCGACATGTGGCGAGTTTTTTTCTATGCCAGTTACTTTAGAACTACCGCCAGATCTTTTGTACTTCCCTGCCGCCTCATTTCTTGATATGGTGCCACGTGTTCTCTCCTGCCGCTGTATGGTTTTTCGTTACATGTCATGGCTTCACTAGCGTATTGCTAGCCGATCGATGATTGCTGTGGTTGCTTGAGATGATCTGGGCCGTTAGTCACTGCATGTGGTTTTTTCTACTTTTGATGCATCTTCAGGCGGTGGGTTGGCCAATAAATAGGGCCATGTTTTTTTATTATTAATGTTGACTAAGTTTTGCAAAAACTCCCAAGCACTGGGAAGTAAGCCTCTTGTAATAGTTTCTTTCAATTAGAAGACTTTGGACTGTGCCAAACAAATTCGGCCTTTCTATTTTCAAGCATTTGTTAGGACTATTGACCTGTGCTGTTATCTTTATTTTGTATGAATGCCTGTTCTTCAGTTTCTGTAACCTTTCATAGCTGAAATAAATACAGACCATGTTTCTTCAACTCTTCTGTGTTGAAATAAAGTTATGCTTGATTAAATTATACAAATTAGAGGGTATTTTTGCATGATAAATGCTTGTGGGTTAAATAGACTTAATTAACAACATTTAGTGGTTCGAGCCTTTCCATTTTCACACTATGCTCTGTTGAAATTCATCTAAGACTTTGGCGCATCGCCTGTAGTGTAAATTTTACATTCATGTTATCCTTCTAACCTTTTACCTCTACCCACTAAGTGAAGAGCCTACTTCGATAAAATTCCGAAGGTTACTTAGCTAGCGTGCAATGTCCCCCAATAGCTAAGTTTTCCATAAGGCTACTGCTACATGCAGATTTCTACATCAACAGATACAAATAAATTATGGGCATTCTCAAGGAGACTGTCATGAAAAGATAAATAAGTTGTCAAAGCCTTGAGAATACTAATTGAAGAGTATTGGAAGAATAACACAAGGCCATCTTCGAATCAAAGGATGTGGGAAGAAGGAGAATCGGTAGTCGAAATCGTGAGCCACATCCAAAGCATTTTTTGGATATGATTCAAACCCAATTTTTTTGGAAATTTGAAAATGATTATCCTCAAATTAGTATTGCTCAAAGATTTTTTGAAATGCTTAAACCTTTTTATGTCAAGATAAATCACACACTCACTACTTTTTGTTGTAGACTACATATTGAATTTTTTAACCATTATGATGTTTATCGTTCTATATGTTTAGATTTGCATACTAATGATGTTTTGTAGGATTGTGGCATAGAAGCCCCACCAAAATCTTCAAGAGATTTCTTATCAAAAAAATTATGTGAAATAGAGGATGACCATATATTCTATAGGAAAACATGCTTGGATGGTTTATGCAAGCGTTGTGGTGGCTTCCAATGTATGCCAGTATGTCAACATATGGAAAGCACATATGAGGAGTTTAGGAAGTATAAAATAGTGGCATATGCTACAAAAGATGGGTCTCAAGCAAAAAGGTGTGATTTGGTTATTGAGAAGATTCTAGTGTACCAATTTATGACCACATTTTATGATAATATACTGTCTGAGTATGCAATGCATACCCATAGAGACCGATGGTTGGACACACAGTTCAAGCTATGCAAGGACACCTTTCCAGTTGGAAGAATAGTATCTGTGGTTGAATTTGTGGAGAACTAAACTCTACAGCTACAACATGAGGTGTAGTCACAGTATTACAACTCCACACAAATTTTGATATTTGTGCACATAACATTCATTCATGCATCTGATAGTACAGATGAGCAAAGGAAGGTATTGAGGGAGTACCACTTTTACATTAGTGATGATCGCACACATTATCTAGAGTTCGTGCAAGGTTGCTTCTAGATGTTCTACAGTGGTTTGGCTCAGAGGGGCATAAAATACAATCAACATATAATATGGTCTGATAACTGTGCAACACAATTCAAGAACTTGCACATGTTCTACTAGTTGTGCAAGATGCATGTCATTACAGGTGTTCAACATATGTGGAACTTTTGTGAGGCCGAAAATGGAAAGGGAGAGCATGATGGTGCAGGAGCATGTGTGAAAAGAGCATTAGCATGAGAAGAGTTAAAGTATAAAGACAGTGCAAAGTTGACAGATGCAAAATCAATCGTCGAGTGGTGTAATGCTTTGATGGGTCCAGGTAATGAAGGTATGTCTTCAGTTCGTAGATTTTTTTGGTTGATGGATGATACTAACACTGCACCATATGAAGACTTTTGTACACTAACAGGATCGATTGAGGTACACTCTTTCCTTAGCTCAAATGCTAGTTCATGGAGTATCGATACACAAAAGATGGCATGATTTTGTTCTTCATGTACAATGCAAGCCTGGAATGATTGTGAGTCAGGGGAGTGGGTTGAAAAATGGTTCAAAAGTTATCTTAGTCCACTTCACACGTATCACCCTCCGACGGCATTGGAACTGAAACAGATGGAATCATCAGTCGACTTTGACCACATATCAGATCTAGTTCAACCAGGTGATATATCTACTTTCTTAGTTGTTGAAATTCCATATCGTTATCTTACTTTGTACTATATTCGTAATGTTGACAAATTTCAAGAGATTTTTTGCACATATCAATGCGAGGCATGTTTATGCAGTTATTGTAGATGAAGACAATGAAGAGGGAACATACTATTACTTGTGTCGTTGTGTTGAGGCCAAAAATAAATTGGAGGCCCCAGTTATAGATGGAGAAAACATCGAATACCCTACATGCTTAGTTGTGGTTACTGGAACATGGCTTAGAAGGTACCCATATTCAAGTGTTAAACATTGGCTATTTTAGGACTTTGACATGCATCATAAGATTCTTCATTACTCGAACCTTGTGGTGGCATCCAATGTTCATTTGACCAAATATGGGGGTAGACCTTTGAACAAGACGTTGTGGAAGGTCCGTGAGTCTGACCATGAGGAAATACTTGACACAATAAAGAGTAGAGCAAACCCGGATGGTTCATTGGATTAATTTATAAGTATATGCACATTGGTTCTTATTAATTTATACTTGTATGCACATTAATTTTTTTGATGCTAATGCTATCATCTTCTTTTACAGTGATTGGTGTCCCCTTGCAAAAAATGCAGATATATGAGCCATCGAAGATAATGTCAGCCAGAAATGCAATGCAACATCCTTATTTTGATGCCTGCATGCAACATCTGTAAGTGATTTCCATCTATTTTTATTTCATTTCGATTTTGAATGCTCTTTCTTTTTCTCTTTTACTTTGCATATTTGTAAGTAAACTACTAAAAATTGATTGATCTTTCATTGCAGAAAATGCTGATTTAAGAGCCATCAAAGAGAATCTCAACCAAAAAAGCAATGCAACATCCTTATTTTGATGATCTTGACAAATCTCAATTTTGATTTTAAGCCATTATAAAAGAGTGTGTGAAGCTTAGCAAGGGAATCTCAAGTTACTCATTTGAAGTTAACCTCATAATGAGCACCTACGATGTAGACATTTAAAGAGAATCTCGAATGTATAAGTGACATTGTAAAAGATCTATGAGAACGAAGTGCCTAAGGCATTGTAATAAGATTTACTTACATAATGAGATATAATCAAATATTGGGTTGGAGTTCATGTTTGGTGTAGTAGCACCTTGTTCTGTAAATGCCTTTAATAGAAAAATTTGCAAAATTGAATTTTGTAATGTAAACAATGTGAAAAAGGTCATATAAAGGTCATGTAAACAATTTGCAACTTTTTTTATGTAGCTTGTGTGACCAAGAAGACTGTTCCAACACGTCTGAATAGGTATTTTTACATAAGGTATGGTCCTCTTTCACACTGAAACACGTAGAATCGCTCTGAGCTATGTTCCACCGGATCGATCCCTTAAGGGTCCAAAGTGCAAAATGGCTACAAAATCAACATGCTATTACTTGGATACCATGACACTTAGAAACTTATCGTCTGATCCTATAGGATTGTGTTGGGCCCCTCTAGAAAAACCTCTCTCGGTTTTGGCTATCTTGGAGTGGTTTTCTTGTGGCGGCGGATTTTCTCTTGATGGAAAAGGTGTCAAATTCAAGCTGTGCAAAGTTGCAAAGTGGTGCAACTTTTGCTCTGCAACTTGTGTGACCAAAATAATTGCTCCAACGCGTCTGAATAGGTATTTTTATGCTAGGAATGGTCTTGTTTCTCACCGAAACACGTGGAATCGCTTCGAGCTATGTTCCACCAGATC
>CM021107.1:60727285-60872985 GCA_007115665.2 Sequoiadendron giganteum | reverse complement strand
TAAAGCTGTTTTCACTTTATTTGTGTTCTATCCTTTTAAATTAGACAAATTTTCTTTGATGGTGGCGAGCATTACATCATTGAAGGAAATTTAACAAGGTTGCAAATTTTTTGTAATTCTGTGATTTAGACGATAAATAGCAGAAAGTTTCACACAAATTTATTTTTAACAATTCATTGACAACAATTTATCGTCATGACAAATTCATCTCTTGAAAAATTTACTGTTATGAATTATTCACAATAAGTTTTCCACAAAATGAATCTGTCATAACGATGAATTGTTGACGATAAATAATTGAAAATAAATTTATTAACAGTGAATTGTTGAATTTTCCTAAATCCATTAAAAAAAAAATTAAGAAATTTCATATACTTTTTCCTCCATTTCTCGTCATTCATTTAAAAATCTCTCTCTACCGACCCATATGACAGAGACTGCATCGTTTAATTTAGGATTAGTGACTTATGACGTTCCAATGGCAAGGTTAGCACGCTAAAAGTATAGATATGTGGGTTCAATAGTCAAAGATTATTTATGGGTAACAAACTTAGATAAATATTCATATTTATTTAATATGAATGAAGTTTAAAAATATTATTGACTGTTTGTCCATTGAATAAAATAATGTTCAAGTAAATTCTATCTACAGAAAGAGAGGTTTTGTGTGATCCATGATATATACATCTACAACTGATCTGCATCATCTAGCGGAAGGAGCAATTTTACAGAATAGAAAGAACGACGGAAGATTTGCAGTCCACCATGGATAGAAAAGCAAAAAGTTTAAAGTTGTTGGGAGCCTTTGGAATTGTTGGAGAGGCCTTCAAAATCATTAGGTCTCAGGCTAAATTATTGGGGGCCATCACTCTGGTGCTTATTCTGCCTCTGACTTTGATAAGTATGGCACACAGTTTGATGGGACCTCTTTTTCTCCCTAAAATGATTATTTCCAAGCAAACAACTGAAGAGCGGAGGCCGCCTGTCCTGCAATTGATGGAGTTTTTAGTTCTGGAAATTGTGTACACAGTTTTCTTTTTCGCGGCGTTGATGCCGTCCATGGCGGCTGTGGTGTACACCGTGGCGAGCGTTTACACAGGAAACCACAAACCCTCCTTCGCAAGGGTTATAAGACTCGTTCCCGCAGTCTGGAAACACATGATGAAAACTTACCTCTGGTATTTTATCATCAATTTCCTGATCGGCATGGCTTTTGGTTTTGCTGTGTGTTTTCTAGCAGTGGGTTTCGTAGTGTTTGGTAAGTCGTATGTGGTAGTGTTTTATGTTGCGATAATAGTTGCTTGCGTGGTGTTATTCCTCGTGAGCGTGTATGTGGGAATCGTGTGGCAGGTGGCGACTGTGGTGTGTGTTATGGAGGAGGAACATTATGGGTTGGAGGGCATGAAGAAGAGCCGCCGTCTCTTAGAAGGAAAGCGCACCACAGCATGGGTTCTCAACATATCATACTTTGTAATTAATGGCGTACTTGGTTATGCAGCGGGTAAGTGGAATGTGCATGTAGTGGGAGTAGGGCCCAAGATAGCTTATGGAACAGCCTGTGTAATGATGGTCTGTGTGCTTGTTTTGCTGGGGATGTTAACGCAGAGTGTGGTCTACTTTGTATGCAAATCCTACCACGGAGAAATCATAGACGGATATGAGGCCATTAACAACAAAGAGATGAAGAGTCTGGAGCCTTAAAATAGGGTAACAATAACAAGAGCCGGCAGAATTTGCATATCGGTTAGTTATTGTCGTTTGGTTCGTATGTAGTAAAAATAGTTACTGTGTGTGTTTAGATTCAGTATGGAAATGCGCTTGCAGTCTGAATATGAAATCAATAAGGTTTTTCTTATCTTAAAAATGTTAATTATTAGTTAAATTGATGCAACAAGGTATATATTGAAGTAGTAGGTCTAATATTTTTTTTCAGTGTTACATGATTAAAACTGCAAGGACCAATACTCATTACAAGTGATTCTTAATATAAGAAAGTATTTGAATTATTAAATACTAAATATCAATTAGATCTAAATTACATAGGCGTAGAAAAGGAAGATTTTTTTGGGCATCTAAAGTACTTGTGAACTGTATCTTAATATAAGAGATTATTTGAATTATTAAATAGTAAGTATCAATTAGATCTAGATTACGTAGGCGTACAAAAGAAAGATTTTTTTGGGCATCTAAAGTATTTGTAAACTGTATCGTAATAAATTCGGTTGGCAAATGAATGGATTATAAAATGATTTGAGTTAGAAAAAGTCCCTCTTTACCAGATTATTCACGAGGCAATCGGGAATGTAAACATGTTCTAATTTTATTTTCAATGAAGATTTATATGACTTTGTCTTGATTCCTAATACTAGTTGGAAGAAGGAAAGCAAAGAAAAAGACGTAAAATGAAACAATTTATGTATTTATAATATTATATGTACCTTTTAGATATATGAATTTTTACTTTTATACAATATTATATCTATTTTTAAATATATAATTTTACAGTTTTGTAATTTATGTATTTGTATGGATTTTTTTTTTTTTGTTTTATTTAAATTATTTAAAATTTGCTTGTAAAATTATCAAATTTAATGATAAATTAACATATAATTAGTGATGGGGTGATTTCAAAATTAATGTCACTTTCAATCCAATAAAGCATTGCAATGATATGAGAATCAAAGGTATTGTGAAATCACTTTGACACTAGAACATAGTTATCATAATGTACAAAGTTAAGTAAAGTTGCATAAAGATCAATTTAATATCACATTATTATTGGACACTAACAACGAATATTAGGGTGACATAATGAAAATAGAAAAGATGTAACACATCTACATGAAAGTTTAAGCTGAATTAACATCTAATGTTTGACTTAAAATCTCACTGTTGGATGCCAAAATCTTACACATTGTTTGTATAGATTTAGCCATCCTCATAGAATAAAATAGATCATTTACTCCAAGCAAATTAATAAAACTAAACCAAACATGCATTAGAGAAAATGAAATACAACCTATTCTATGGTGGATTGGTGCCCTCCATGAAGATGTGAGAGAGCCCTTTCCCAATCCCTTTCTAAGCCAACGTCAAATAGACAATGAGTTGCTATGAGCTCAAGTTGCCTATAGTTTAGATGCATTCAAAATGTGTTGTTGAAATGAGAGAAAATGGCTTGCATTTATAGGAGAAGTTGATAGAAGAGAGGCAAAAATTAGGCAATGTGGGACTAAATCCCCTCCAATAGGATAGAGACACTTGTCATAATGGGATTGGTCAAAGCTTGTGCAAGTTTTGGCCAATGTGCCCATTCAAATTTGAAAAATTTCAATAAATGCATGTTGTTGAGGGTTTTGGGGGGAATTATCTTTGTCCAAAAAAGTCAAAGATGAGAGTTATTGAGGGAAATAAGTCTTTTTAATAAATCAAATAAATTGATTTATTGATGCAAGTGGGTGAATCTAGAAGATTCTTGTAGTTAGGATTAAATTAATCATGATTTGATTAATCTAACAGGTGATTAATGTGATATGACATTTGATTTTAGAATTTTGTATTTCTTTTAAAATCAAATGAGAGGAAATGAGTATTGAGTGATTAAATCAGGAACTATAGGAGATAATTAAATAATCTGATTTATTTAATTAAAGAGGTGAGTTTAATGAATTAATTAAATTGGTCTATTTAATTAATAGATGGAATAATGCTAGATGAAGTGTGAATAAATGCATGCGTATATTTTGCATGTCTACATTTTTCCCCTCTTTGAAGCAATGTACTCATTGCATTGGTTCAAAGAATGATGTTGTTGACATCAAAAATAAAGAATTTCAGATTTTTCGGATGCCCCAGCAAAAATAAGTACGTTAGTACATTGCCTCCTCGAGAGATCGAGCGAAAATATACAATTTGAGGTGGATCTCGCAATAAAGAGGTTCAAAATGGATGCCTGGGTGGTAATGATGATGAAAACGAGATGTTTGGAAGATGCTTAAAATAACAAATCTATATTATTTTAAACATGTTAAAAGAGTATGCAATGCATGTGAGATGGATGATGTTGTCCTATAATGATATGACGTGATTATGCAAGATGAGAGGATGAATGCAGCATGGATGCAGGATGGATTTATTGTTAGCGCAAAAGAGGATAGAAGAATGAGAGGGATCAACCCTTAAATTCAAGAAGATGAAGAAGTCCAACAAGTCTCCTAATCATCGAGACTTTTTGGATATGATGATGAATGATGATGATGTGTTGCTTATCCAAGGATGGGAAAGAGCGTACCTTTCTTTATGTTTGATAACACACGTAGGTGCGATGCATCAAGGTATTAAGAACCAGGATGGCATTGCGCCTAGTGTGATGGACTTTGACTCGACAATCAGATAGGAGTACTCTTGTTCACACTTGACAAACATAACCTTATTCAGAATGCAGTTCAAATATTCCAGACATCTCGGACCAAAACATAAAAAGGCAAGCCTTCTTATGTGGTCAACAAGATACCTAAAACATCCTTCCTACAAACAAAACAAAGTATGCATGACAAAGTTATTTTACAAGAATATCCAACAAGCACAGCAGATAAAAAGATAATGATCGTTGCCCCATTCCTTTCTCTCTAAACCTGTTTTGTTTAGGCATCATTGAGAGGTCCTTGGAATGAGCGCAAAATAAGATAAGTCAAAAAGACCAAAATAAAGTAAACAAACAAGTTGATGTTCATCGTACTGCTAGCCAAGGCTAAACTACTGTGGGGTACCTGATGCTTATGTCCATCGCAGGAAAGCTTCATCCTAGGACATGTAGTGATCAGGGTTTTGGTGGGACTGATTGGGTGATAAGCTATTGATACTCTAAGTTGACCAACTTGCTGACTTACTGACTTAGACTTTCGAGACTTTGACAATTAGGGAGTTCACTTTGGAATCTGCTAGACTTGCTTCTGACTGACTCACCAAAGGGTGAAAGCGATGATGATTTATTATGAGTGATGACAATAATGGATGCACCATTTTGGTTTTTTCAAATGTTTTGAGGCTGTTTTTTGGAATTTTTGCATTTTTCAATGTTTTTGGTATTTTCAAGATTTTACGACAAACAAACTAACTTAAAAACCTATCCTAGGGGTCTCGGGAGCTGATCCATAGATTAGCCTTGCCTACGTTATACACGCAGAGACCACGTAGTTCGACTGGTGGTGGACTGACTTGATGATAATATGGACAAATGGATTGCCATTTTATTGCCTAAAGGACTGACTTAAGATGCAAACTAGATGGGCAAACGGATTGCCAATGCGACGGACGCCTAAAGGACTGACCCAACCGTCTCGGGGGATGATCAAAGATCAACCTTGCCTACGTTCAAGCTCAGAGACGACGTAGTTCGACAAGGTAGAAAAAAAACTGACAAGACTTAATGATGAAATTTTTGAAGATTTTCTGATATTTCGACATGTTTTTGGATTTTTGATGATTTTTCTGAATGTTTTTTGGAATTTTGAATGAAGTTTTCTGAATGTTTTTGGAATTTTTTGATGAATTTTGAAAAAGATCACGAGAATATACACGAATCCGATCCGATGTTGCGAGAACGTGCCCCCAGTGTGGTGTGACAGACTACTTCGATAAAGGCAGGACAGACTGACCTTTGAAATGCCAAGTAGTTCCAATGGTGGAATATAGTACAGATACCAATGCAGGCTATGGTATGGATGCGAGCGGATGAGTGGAATGCGATGGAGTGGATGAGTTGTGCAGATCCTGATAGATGGGGAAGGTGCTTTATTTACACTTGACGCCTGTTTGCCTAGGTTTTCACCAAGGTACTTGCCCAAAGCGCCACCGAAGTGGTTTTCACTAGAGGACGATTTTTCTTTTTACTATTTTCAATCCTTTTCTAATTTTTTGGATTTTTTGATCTTTTGATTTTTTTGTTGTCACCAACATGCTGTTTGCCAGGTTTTCATCGAGGTAACCATTTTTTCAGGACTTTTTCTGATTGTTTTTGTATTTTCTGGTTCTATACCTTGCAAGGTTTAGGCATAAAACTTTTTGAGGTGAGAGCTATTCAGAGGCTCCTGCAGAGGCTCGCCTTCTGGTGTTGCTAGTTGATATGCCCCTGATGTGTAACTTGCAATGATGACAAAAGGTCCCAGCCAGTTGGGCTCAAACTTTCCCTTTGTATCTGGATTTGGCACGTTCTTTTGGTTTTCTTTCAGCACGAGGTCACCAACTTGGAAAGTGCGTTGTCTGATCTTCTTGTTGTAGCTCCTTTTTAGGCGATTCTGGTACACTTGTAGATGATTAAGGGCATCCATGCGCCTTTCATCTAGTAATTCCAGCTCATTGAGTCTTGTGACCCTATATTCCTCATCTGTGATAAGGTTTTGCAGTGATATCCTTAGTGATGGGAGCTCGATCTCAATGGGGAGTATGGCCTCTGATCCGTAGACCAGAGAGAATGGGGTGGCGCCTGTTGGCGTGCGGATGCTAGTGCGGCAGGCCCATAAGGCGGGATTTAACTGCAGATGCCAGTCACGACCAGAGTCATTGACTTTTTCTTGAGGATTTTCAAAATGGTTTTATTGGTGGCTTCTGCTTGGCCATTGCCTTGTGGATAATATGGAGTGGAAAAGCGATGCTTGATTTTGAATTTTTCACACAAGTCACGGACATCCTGATTCTTGAAAGGTGTCCCATTATCAGAGATAATGGATTGGGGGACACCATACCGACAAATGAGGTAATTCAGGATAAACTTGGATATCTACTTTCCAGTGATGTAGGTCATGGGAATTGCTTCGACCCACTTCATGAAGTATTCGGTGGCGGTGATAATGAATTTATGGCCGTTGGATGAGGTGGGTGATATTTTTCCAATGAGATCGAGCCCCCATTGTGAAAAGGGCCAAGGTGTAACAATAGGATGCAGTTCTTGAGCTGGTGCATGAATAAGATCTCCATGCTGTTGGCATTGCAAGCATTTTCTGACAAAATTGTGTGCCTCTTTTTCCATCGTCGGCCAGTAGTACCCTGTTCTTAGCAACTTTTTAGCCAAGGTCATACCACTTGAGTGTGACCCACACGTGCCATTGTGTACCTCAGTTAGAGCAGTCAGGGCTTCCTTGGGTTTTAAACAATGTAATAGGGTTCCATCGGTACTCCTACGGAAGAGGGTCTCTCCTAGGATGACGAATCGTGAAGTCCTTTTGATGAAAGTGCGTTTTAGGTTCGGGGTGATGTCAGTGGGGAGGATTCCTAACTTTAGGTAGGTGTATATATCATGATACCAAAGATCATCGGGACCAACGAGTTCACATGCGTATTTTGACTCTGGTACCTCGAATGTGGGTACGAGAAGCTGCTCTATGAGGAATTCATGTTTCGAGACGTTACGAGGGATGTCGAGTAAGGATCCAATTGTCGCCATTGCATCAGCTGCTTTGTTGTTTGTCCTTGGTATCTGCTCAAAGGTAATGTCGATGAAAGATTCCTTGAGGCTTTCTACCACCTTCTTGTATGGTGTGAGCTTATCATCCTTGGTTTGGTATTCGTCGTTGACTTGGTTGATGATAAGTTGCGAGTCGCCATAGACTTTTAGTGCCATGATTCGCCATTGTGTTGCAATCTTGAGTCCTATGGTCAAAGCCTCATATTCTACTATATTGTTAGTACAAGGGAATGCCAGCTTGTATGATCTAGGTATGCAGTCTCCTTGCGGCGTGATGAAAAAAACACCAGCTCCTGACCCATGTTGTGTGTGAGAGCCATCAAAGTATAACTTCCAGTGGTCTGTTGCACCAAGGTTAAAAAGGGGCTTATCTGGGAATTCTGATATGAGTGAGTTATATGTGTAGAGGGGAGCTTCTGCCAGCTAATCCGCAATAACTTGTCCTTTTATGGCTTTTCGTTCTACATACTCGATATCATGTTCAGATAATATCATTACCCACTTAGCCATTCTACCTGTAAGCACTGCTTTTGACAATAGGTACTTTAGAGGGTCTATTTTGGCAATCAACTTGCTTTGGTGTGCTAGCATGTAGTGTCTGAATTTTTGGGCCGCAAATACCAGTGCTAGGCAAGCTTTTTCTATTGATGTGTAATTGAGCTCATGTCCCACCATTGTTCTGCTGATGTAGTAGATAGCCCGCTCGGTTCCCTTTTCATCATGTTGGGCTAAAAGGGCCCCCAGGGCAACTGTTGTTGCAGAGATATATAGGATTAATGATTTCCCCACAATTGGTGGCATCAACACAGGTGGTGTAAGTAGATATTCTTTTATTTTGTTGAATGCTTGCTCACATTTGTCATCCCATCTGAAAGCTACTCCCTTGTGAAGTAGGTGTGAATAGGCAATCTGTTTATCTGCCAATTGTGCTATGAATCTTCGGATGGACTGGAGTCTTCCTTGCAATCCTCTTAGTTATTTTAACGTTCTTGGTGCTTTCATTTCGAGGATTGCTTTTACCTTTGCAGGGTCTACCTCTATCCTTCTCATTGAAACTATGTATCCTAGCAGCTTCCCTGATTGCACCCCAAAGACACACTTCTTCAGGTTGAGTCTAACCTTATATTGTTCGAGCCTGTCAAAGATAGCACTTAGAGTTGCTATATGGTCTTGTCTCTTCTTTGATTTAGCAAGTATGTCATCTACATAATCTTCGACTATTTTGTAGTTCATGTCATGGAAGATTAATGTCATGGCTCTTTGGTAGGTAGCTCCTACATTCTTCAACCCAAATGGCATTACGTTCCAGCAGTAGGTGCCCCAAGGACATGTGAATGTTGTCTTGTGTTGGTCTTCTTTTGCGATCATTATCTGATTGTACCCCAAGAAACCATCCATTAGGGAAAGCATCTCATGTCCGACCGTCATATCCACTATCATGTCAATGTTGGGTAGTGGAAAGTCATCCTTGGGACATGCTTTGTTTAGGTCTCTGAAATTAGTGCAGATGCAGATGCCCCCTTTCGGTTTTGAGACTGGTATGAGGTTAGATACCCATTCTGGATAGTCGATCGGGCGTATGAAGCCAACATCCAGAAGTTTCTACAGCTCAATCTTTACAAGCAAGGCTATTTGTGGGTGCATCTTCTTTAGCTTCTGTCTGACTGGTTTTGCTCCGAGGTAAATGGCCAAATGATGAACTACCACTTCAAGGTCCAAGCCTGGCATGTCTGCATAGGTCCATGCAAAATTTACCTTTCTCTCCTTTAGGAAAGCTGCCAATAGTTATTGTTCTTCTTCTAGGAGGGATTCTGCATAGAAGGTAATTTGTGGTTCTGATTCTATTCCTAAATTGACCGGGTTGCACTGTTCTACCAATACTGTTGACTTCTCCTGGTGTAGAGCAGTAAGGGGGAGATTGAATCCTTCATCCTCTGGTGCCTCAGAGAGGTTTTCGCCATTGGATGCATCCTTTATTTTTACTATTTTATGGTTAGAGAGTGCCATAGTGTGGTTTTCACTCAATAACTCCGAGCTTATTCTCGATCTTTTTCTTTTGCGACTGAAAGACTCAATTGTCTCCCCATAGTATGCTTGTGTGTCTAGAGTGATATCAAATCCTGCCTTGTGATCTCCACATGGAATAGTATCCCTTAGTCCCATGAATTTTGAGAGAGCCTCATCATTTTCGAACGAGTCTAGAATCGGTGGTCCCTGTTGGTCATGATCGATGAGTTGGGGGTACACTAAGTGGATTTGGTGGGTTTGTTGGATTGGCTCAGCGGGTGAGACACTAATCATCAGTAAGGTGCAATCTTCAAAGAGCCTAGGTAAGCCACCTATGGTGTCCTCGTCGTCACTGCTACTACAAACATCAGTTATGTCAAATGTGAAGTAATCGAGAGGTAGGCCTATGGACACGGGTAATCTAAGGTTAGTTGCCGAGACCCGTGGAGAGGACCTAACTGCCCTATTAGGAGCACTTCTGCCATGCACAGTTATACTCAGAGGGGTACAGCCAAGGCCAAGGTTCTGCGTTCTTCTTTCTACAATGATGGGCTCCAACCGTCCATCACTGTTTCTTCCTAGGCTTTCATTCCTGTTATAGCCCATGCCGAACGTCATTTGTAACCCTCTATTTGTTTCCTCCATGGGTAGGGTGGGAGTGGGTCTTTCATCTTGGTATAGAGTGTTTGTGATGTCCTCCTCGTCCACATTTTCCTGACTGAGATCCCCCCAACTGTGGAATCCAGAGGGTTCTGTTCTAGTGCGGACAGGTGTTTGAGTCAATTGTGGTTGCCCATGTGATCTAGGAGATTGTGGTAACTCTCTTACAACAAAAGCATTTCTCTTCATTCTATAATCGCCGCATCCATTGTCCTGTATCATGTTCTTGATCTCGGATATGTCGGGGATGGTGGATGTCTCTGTCGCAAAAGTGGAGGCGAGATTAGTTGGGTCTATGTATGAAGTGGATGGTCCTTCATCATTTTTAGGTACTTGAGGGATCTTGTAAAACTTGGCTTCGAAGTTTTTGCAATAGGCGAAAGGTTTGGGATCCCCATATATGGTAACCTCCTCATTTTGATATGAGAACTTAATGCACTGATGATAGGTTGAGGCCACTGCCTTCATTCCATGTATCCATGGGCATCCCAGGAGGATGTTGTATGGAAAATCAAGGTCAAGAACTTGACAAGTTGTTTCCATGGTTGTTGGCCCCACTTGGATGGGGATCTTGATAGTGCCCTGAGACACTCTTTCCTGGTCATCATATGCTCTTATGGTGATACTTTTGTTTTTATTGATGGAATCCTTGGCGAATCCCAATTTCTTTATAAGTTTCAGAGAACAAATATTAAGACCTGCACCACCATCTACCAGGAATCGCTTGACTTTCTTTTTAAGAACTAGGATTTGGAGGTGAAGTGCCCAGTTATGAGATGGCTACGGGGGGAAATCTTGGTCTGAAAATGTGATGAGATTCGGGGTAACGATGTTACCTACCATAGCCTGAAATTGCTCTGTGTCAAGGGTGGCGGCAACGGTAGAGGCAGCTAGTGCTTCATCCAGGATCTGTCGATGAGCGGCAGAGATTTTTAGTAATTTCATGATGGATATTTGTGATGGTGTTCTCTTCAGTTGGTCAATTACATTGTAATCATAGGGGATGGCCTTTGTGTTGGTAATAGGGGTCTTAGCAGGTGCCCCGACAATGGTAACTTTTCTGCCTCGTGTGGTGACTCCACAGTCATTGTCGGTTCCCTTGATATTTATGATAGTGACCAACTCGTCGACACATCCGACTATCTCCTCGTATACTAGATTAGCACTAGCATAATTTTGTTTACCCTTATTATTCCCTTGGTTATTTCCCTGATTATGATTTGACATCGGATTCGTGTAGATTTTCAGGTCTTGGTTTCCGGCCGGCTACTCAATGTTGATGACCTTATCCTCGATGAGGTCTTGGATGATATTCTTGAGTCTCATGCAGTTGGCGGTGGTGTGTCCTTTGACTTTGTGAAAGTCACACAGGAGATTCTCATTGTACCACGGCAGTTTGGTCATGGGCTCCGTGTATTGTTTGGAGTTAGAGATTTTGATTAGGTTTCTTTGACCAATTTTTTCATGACAGACTCAATTGATTCGCCAAGGGCTGTGAACTTCCTCTTGGGAGGAAACTTGTTGTGGGGAGGTGGTCCTCCTTGATTACCCACATTGTTGACTTGGCTGGTGGAGGTGGTTGTGACTGTGCTACTACCCCATTAGCCTGCACATTGTTGTGGTTATGAGTTTGCAGTTGATGATGATTTTGGGTATTTTGCTCAGGAGCACTGATGACTACCTTAGCATCAACCACGCCATCGTTCATGATATTTTTTTTCCTCGACCATGTTTGAGGTTTATCATTGTAGTTGCTGGATGGGCGGTTATCCTGTGGTGGAGTGAATGTAGGTGCGCCTCCTCGCACAGTAAGGGCTCTTTCAATGTTGAGCGCCTTTGGAATTAGTTGATCATAAGATGTGATGCACTGCATTTTTAGGTAGAACGCCAAGTTTTCATCTAGGTTGGCTATGATGGTGCAAACTTGTTGTTCCTCTGGCATGGTCCACTTGCTTTGATTGGCCTTGGATAACCATCTTTGCAAGAAGGATGCAAATAACTCTCCTCTTCTTTGTTTGAGTGCAGATAGTTCATCTAAACTGACATCCACACCCATATTAAAAGCGTAATTCTTAAGGAAAGCCTCCACAATTTCCTTGAATGTTTTAATGCCTGTGGGTAGGCGAGAAAACCATTCCATAGCTGGACCAGTCAGGCTTCGGGGGAAGAGCCGCATTAGATATGTGTCATCATATGCGACTTCCATGCAGTGCACCTGAAATTCCTTGACGTGGTTTTCAGGGTTGCTCGTTCCATTGTACTTATCAAATTTGGGGATCTCAAATCCCTTTGGAAATAGTACCATGGTGAGACTTTGATCGAACGGATAAGGGCACAAGTTGCCTGGTGTCCTTGTGGTTTTTCCTGCTTGCAAGTCCAACACCTGCTGCAAAAGCAATTTGATATGTGTTGCAACATCCTTGCTTGGGTTAGGGGGTCGGATGAATGAGTGGTGAGGTTTTGGAGGTGTTTGATGGGTGGGGAGTGTACTGGTCAGCATTTTTTGTGAGCTTGGCTATGCATTTAGGGCTTGTTGGTAAGCTTGCATTTGTGCCAGCAATGCTTGTTGTTGATCTTGTTGTTGTTGTTCCAATAGCGCTTGTTGTTGGTCCATCTATTGTTGGTCAAGTTGTTGTTGAGCTAGTAACGCTTGTTGTTGGTCTAGCTGCCGTTGCGCCAACAATGCTTGTTGTTGGTTGAGCTGCTGTTGTGCCAATAAAGCTTGTTGTTTAGCTTGGTGTTGTGCCTGAAAGTCTTGCAAAGCTTGGTGGTAGGCTTACAGGTGGATTGCTTGCAATTGCGCTTGGTATTGAGCTTATGTCTTTTGTTGGGCTTGAGCTTGAGCTTGGGCTTGAGCTTGCGCTTAGGCTTGAGCTTGGGCTTGAGCTTGAGCTTGTGCTTGCACTTGTGCAGCTTGTGCTTGAGCTTGCGCTGCTTGTGCTTGAGATTGAGCTTGCACTTGGGCTTGTTGTTCTTGGAGTGCCTTTTGGCGGGCAGCTTGTTGTGCGTTTCGCAACATGATGGAGAATGAATTGGTCATGTTGCGCTTTGGTGGTGGGATTGGTGGTGGAGCAGGAATCATGCCAACTGTCATGGCGGGTGGAGGGATTGTGGTTGTGACTGTGATTTGGGTTGTGGGTGGGGTGCTTGAGACAATTGGTCCTTGATGAGGCATGCTTTGGGAGACTTGGGGACCAATAGATGCATTAACCGTGGTGACAGGAATGGTTGCAATTTGTTGTGAGGATATGGGCAAAAGAAGCGGGTTCAAAGTGGTGGTCGGATTGCTTGGATTAGCAAAAATTTTGATGGTTAAAGGTGGAAGACCTATTCCAGGAGGCTATGTAGATGCGAAAGGAAGCGGGGGAAGGGATGATGCACCACTTTGGAAAGAGAAAGGATTGACAGCTTTTGTCATTCCAAGCAAACCAACTTCGTCATGCGGTGGGGGAGTTGGTATGTTCAATTGATAAGCTGGTGTGGCGTGAAATGAGGATGAACCAGTGGTATTATGAAATGTGAGTGGGACGTAAGTGTGAAATGAGTTTTCTGGAATAAATGTAGGGGTGATGATTGCTTCCTCATTAGCCACAAGGCGATGTTCTTGCAATTCTTGGAACGTGGCACTCCCCTTGTTCACAATCGGGGAGGTTGGTGTGATGATTGAGGTGATGCAAGGTACTTCTTGATTGATGTTTGACAATGGGGATACAACTATATTATTGCTTGTGTTAAGGTTGGGAGGGGGCATATCCCCTCCTCTTTCTATTGAATTTATGCATTTGAACATAGCACTAACAATTTTATGGTTCTTAGGATTTTGAATCATTTCCATGATTTCCTCTGGTGTCATCCCTATGTCTTCATTTATGTCGTCCTCTTGATGACTCTCCTCTTGAGGATTTTGTAATGATAAGGGAGAGTTGCTTGGGGGATTGCTTGATCCTGCTAGGTTCACTTCTATATTTAGATGACTCATGTCCATAGAAGTTGATATTTCTCTAATATTTTCCATGTCCTTCTTGTGTTGAGATCTTGTTTGGACCATAAAAATAGGGATTTGTTCAATCCTAATCCTTTAAGTCCAAAAAAGAGAAGAACTAGGGTAGCTAAAAGACCAAAGATGGTGATGATGGTGATGGGTTAAAATGGATGGGATGAGTGAATGAAACCTTTGGAAAACTTTTTGAATGTATGTGCTAAACTTTGAAAGGGCTTTTCAATTTTATTTGATTGTGACAATTTGACTAGATGCGTTAAGTCAAACAAGATTGGTTGTGAAGTTGTTTTCCCTAGGAAGTTGTGTTATCCTAAGGGAACTTGCACAAAAATGGATGAATTGACAAAGTGTGTTATGCCAATGTTTTGGAGAACTAATAGACTTTAAGAAATTGTGTTATCTCAAAGAAAATTTGTTCAATGATTTGAGACTATGTTGGCTAAGTGTGTTAAGCCAAGATATGATGATGTTGATTTAGCCCTCTAAATTTAGCATGATGTTTGATTCTAGAGTTCTCAAAAAGGTTTGATGATGAAATGAGACTTTGATTTGATGGATGAATGAATGGGAATGACAACTTTGATCTTGAACCTTAACCTAGATGTGACTCTCTCTCTACAAAACCTCGATGTTGAAGAACATGTTTGACTTCCTATGGGAGAAATGCAAACCTTTGAAACAATTCGGGATTTTGTTGACAATAAAATGCATATAATGTTGGATTGTTCCTTGAGGCTTTTCTGTAAAAGTTATAAACCAATCTTTCCTTGAATTTGAAAAGTCTCTCAAGACTCTCCTCATGAGCTTTTAGACTAAGCTTTTTGAACTTTGGCTTTGGGATTTTGATCTTGCGGGAAATCATGTTAGAAAACACATGTGTAATGAAATTTGTCTCTTTATCTTGGTTAAATGAGGTTCTTTTTATCCAAGACACTTGCTTGCTTAGGTTTTCAAACTATATGTCTAATGTACCATTCTCTTTCTCATTCCACAAGGTCCTTTGTGTGGAAACCGAGGAAAATAGGGCAAAAGTTCCTTATGTTCATCCTTATTGGAAACAAATGATGGTAGAATTTGCACACTTAGAAACCTCTAGGAATGTGATTCCTAGGGAAAGCAAGAGTGGGCAAGTTCGTCAATAGGTATTTGTTCCCCACAAGGTGTTTGAAATTTCAAGGTTTTTGTGTATGTTTGTTTTCCAAATGTTTTCAAGATCAAGCAATGTGTTTTTTCCAAGCACTTTCACACTCCTAGGTTGATGAGACAATACCTTGTTGGGTTCCCACTTGGATAAATCCAGCTGCGCATATCTTGTGCGAATGGCTAAATGCTTGACCACACTGGCTCCCCTCCACGGCACTCACTTATTCGGGTCAGCCAAGCATTAGTACCCATGAATCTCCCATGGCATACTTTCCATTTCCACAACAAGACCGCATGTTATGTGGGGCGGCTTCAAAGGACATGACCTTTTGCACCAACAAGATAGATAAGATTTTGGCCAATTTTTAAACAAGGGTTCTAATTCGGGCATTTCATTCGTGGGGGATTATCCAACGTCAGCGAGAGTCCATTGTTGTCCATCTCGTCGGAATAATCCTCGTGATATTGGCCTTTGTTCCAATATCCACACTTATATCCTGGGTGGAAGTCGCTTGGCTTTAGCGTGTTCCTGGTTGGGTCGTTCCCTTGGGTGATTACTTTTTCCCACAAGGCAAGCCCTCTAAGATAAACAATAGCGAGCTAACATATCCCGTCGTTCACACAACCTTCATTGAAAAACAAAGGGGAGAACCTCCGCAATATATCGTGCTCACACTCACATGTTTTGTTCAATTTTTAGATCCCAAATTGAAGTGTGGAGGCAATCTTTTTGACAACTTAATATCATCAAAAAAAACTTTTGATTCTCAAGATCGTCATGAGGCGCGAGAGAAGCGCATACGTCTTTTTGATGATATTACTTTGTGAAAAAGATTGCAAAACATGACAAACAGTTGTTCATTTTAAGCCCAAAAAGCAGTGATGAATTCATTTTAAGCACCAAAATCCAAGTGTGAAGGTTACCTTGTTCAATTTTAATCCCAAATTGAAATCTAGTAAGTGTCTAAGGTTCAATTTTAACCAACTTTGAAAGTATCAAGTCATTGATTGATTTTAAACCCAAATTGAAGGTGAGTTAGCTAAAAACAAAAAAAAAAAAAGGGTAGTAAATGAAAGCTCTAAGATTGTTAAATCAAGCATTAAAAAATGTTATTTTCCAAGTTTTGTTTTCAAAAATATTCAATTCCACTCTCTTCGCCTTCACTTTTTGTTTCAACCTTCAACTTCAATCTTGATGTCAACCTTGATTTCAACACCTTGATTTTAACCTATTCTATGATGGATTAGTGCCCTCCATGAAGATGTGAGAGAGCCCTTTCCCAATCCCTTTCTAAGCCAACGTGAAATAGACAATGAGTTGCTATGAGCTCAAGTTGCCTATAGTTTAGATGCATTCAAAATGTGTTGTTGAAATGAGAGAAAATGGCTTGCATTTATAGGAGAAGTTGATAGAAGAGAGGCAAAAATTAGGCAATGTGGGACTAAATCCCCTCCAATAGGATAGAGACACTTGTCATAATGGGATTGGTCAAAGCTTGTGCAAGTTTTGGCCAATGTGCCCATTCAAATTTGGAAAATGTCAATAAATGCATGTTGTTGAGGGTTTTGGGGGGAATTATCTTTGTCCAAAAAAGTCAAAGATGAGAGTTATTGAGGGAAATAAGTCTTTTTAATAAATCAAATAAATTGATTTATTGATGCAAGTGGGTGAATCTAGAAGATTCTTGTAGTTAGGATTAAATTAATCATAATTTGATTAATCTAACAGGTGATTAATGTGATATGACATTTGATTTTAGAATTTTGTATTTCTTTTAAAATCAAATGAGAGGAAATGAGTATTGAGTGATTAAATCAGGAACTATAGGAGATAATTAAATAATCTGATTTATTTAATTAAAGAGGTGAGTTTAGTGAATTAATTAAATTGGTCTATTTAATTAATAGATGGAATAATACTAGATGAAGTGTGATTAAATGCATGCGTATATTTTGCATGTCTACACTCACATATTTATTGGTTAAGGTGAAAGTATGAATTTCATCTTAAAAGATAGAAGGATTTAGACATAAATCTAACACTCGATTTAACTTATTTTTTATAGAATTCAATAATGAAAGTACTATAATCTCTTCTAAAAATAGATATACATTTAACATGTTGTTTTTAGCCTAGATTCCTAAAACGTGTTCTATTAGGATAAAAATGAGAGTGTAAAAGAATATGAATCCTAATTTTGTTAGCTCAAGGCTAGTATTCTCTTCAATCTAAATGAAAATAAAGTTTTCAATTAAATATTTACAATCAATTGAACTTGAGTGGGTCAAGCTTCTAACTACAAGTAAGAATATTTGTTGTATAAAACACTAAATATTGTAGTCGATCTGAATTTGGAACAAAAATATGGCTATTTAGATTAAAAGTATGTATTTTTATAAAATGGCAGGATTGAGTTTGCAATGTTATCTATTTTATATAACCTAAAGAGAAAAATAATACTAAAGATGAATCTCATTGAATTGGGATGCAAAAATATAGCTATTTAAATTATAGATATATATACTATAGAACTGTATGAATTATTTGGGAAGAGTATCTAATTTATATAATCTGAAGAGAATAATAATAATAAATTCCCATTGAAAGAGGTCATTGAATACTATTGTATATTTCTAGATGAATCCCATTATTAGAAAGATTATATTCCTACACACAAATGGTTTTGCTCAAAACTTTTTATTTTTCATGCTTATTTATTCACCTTACTCTTTATTTTTCTTAGAGTTGATAACTAATCAAGTAAATTTAATTAAATGGGTTTTATTCAATCTTTATTTCAAAATCCTATGTATCCCTCCCCTCCTTGTGACTATTGTGTGATCTTCATAAATGTCATCATGCTTAGAGAGCTCCAATGTTGCATCCATGTTCTCCCAAGATGTTATGTAATATATTATGTGCTTAGAAGGGATATTCTAATGGTGATATTTAATGTCATAAGATTCAATTAGGTCTTTGCATTTCACGTTTTATTTTATCTATATGTAGATCTTTCATCATGTGCACAAGAGATAATGTGGTTGATGTTGGAATTATGATAACAATATAAAGAGGCATTAAAATTTATACCTATTTATGATGTGGGTTTGGAGACCAACCTACCTTGGGGGTTCCAAGCGGTAGGTTTTATTGGTTTGGGACCCCTACAAATGGAGATTTTTGGATGATAGTCACCAAAGAAAAAAAAGTCTTTGAAACATACTTTTCTTAAAGACAATTTTGATGGTTTATAAAACATACCTAGATCTTAAATTGGCAATGTGTCTAACATATTCATATTAGATCTTGGGCCCTTGTGGACTAAATCAGCTTATTGATGCCTTATTCGGAGTATTGTAAAGTGTTGTATACACTTTCACATGTTTCTAGGGTTTTATTGAATAATTAGGCATATTTATACTATAATTGGCCTTATTTTACACCCCCTGTGGATGGTAAAATCTACAAATGGTTAGAAAAACCTTCAACATGCACACACATACCGGTTTTAGTATGGTTAGCATTCTAAACAAAAATAATAATCAACATCTCCATAGAATAATCCAACATGAATGATAAATGACATAACAAACTAACCTAGTTGAAAGCAAGAAAACATATTAGATACCTATTCTATGATGGATTGGTGCTCCTTGAATATGTGAAGGAGCCCTTTTCCAATCCTTTCCAAGCTAATGAGATGATAGACAATGAGATGCAAAGTGAACTCAAGTTGCCTATAGTGAGGATGCTCCAAATTGTAGATGAAAAATGAGAGAGAAGGCATTGAATCTATAGGAAAGATTGAGAGAGGAGAAGCTAAGATTGAGCAATGTGGGACTAAAACCCAACAAATGAGAGAGAGCCACTTGTCACAATGGGATTGGCCCATGATTGTGCAAGTTTTGGCTAATGTGCCCATTTTGAAACTTGAAAATGGCAATAAATGAATATGGTTGAGGGTTTTGGGGGGGAATTATGTTTGGCCAAAAAAGTCAAACAAGAGAGTTAATGAGGGCATATTCCTTGGGAATATTCCTTTGTGAGGAAAATAGGTATTTTAATAAATCAAATTAAATGATTTATTGTCCAAGTGGATGAATCTAGAGGATTTAGGTGATTAGGATTAAATTAATCAGGATTTGATTAATCTAACAGGAGGTTAGGTGATATGACATTTGATTTGAATTTTCGTATTTCTTTTTAATCAAATGAGAGGAAAATGAATATAATTAAATACGAGTGATTTAATTAGATATATGGAGGGACTTTAGGAAGTTAATTAATTAAATTGGTTTATTTCATTAATAGACAAAATAATGTTCAATAAAGCATGATTAGATGTATGAGTATATTTTGCATGTCTACATTTTGCCCCTCTTTGAAGCAATGTACTCGTTGAATTGGTTCAAAGAATGATGTTGTTGAAATCGAAATTAAAAAAAATCTGATTTTTTCAGATGCCCTAGCAAAAAGAAGTATGTTAGTGCATTGCCCCCTCGAGAGATCGAGCAAAAAGATTGAGGTCGATCTCGCGACAAAGAGGTTCAAAATGAATGTATGGATGGTTAGAATAACTGATGTATATGATAATGATGATGTAAATGAGATGTTTGGAAGATGCTTATAATAACAAATTTATATTATGCTAAACAACTTAGATGATTATGCAAATGAGATGGATGTGATGGATGATGTTGTGCTATGATGATATGAGATGATTATGGAGGATGCAGGATGGATGCATTGTTAGCGTGAAGGAGGATAGAAGAATAAGAGGGATCAACCCTTAAATCCAAGAAGATGTAGAAGTCCAAAAATTCCACTAGTCGTCGAGACTTTATTGGATATGAAGATGAATGATGATGATGTATTGATTATCCAAGGATGGGAGAGATAAAGAGCATACCCTTCTTTATGTTTGATAACACACATAGGTGTGATGCATCGAGGTATTAAGAACCAGGATGGCGTTGCACCTAGTGTGATGGACTTTGACTCGTCAAATAGATAGGAGGACTCTTGTTTGCACTTGACAAACATAACCTTATTCAGAATGTAGTTCAGATATTCCAAACATCTTGGGTGAAAACATAAAAAGGAAAGCCTTCTTATGTGGTCAACAAGACACCTAAAATATCCTTCCTACAAACAAACAAAGTACGCATGATGAAGTTATTTTACAAGGATATCCAACAAGCACAACTGATAACAAGATAATGATCATTGCCCCATTCCTTTCTCTCTAAACCTAATTTGTTTAGGCATCATCGAGAGGTCCTTGGAATGAGCACAAACTAAGATAAGTCAACAAAGACCAAAAGAAAGTAAACAAACAAGCTAATGCTCTTGATACCGCTAGCCAAGGCTAAACTACCATGGGGTACCTGATGCTTATGTCCATCATGGGAAGGATTCATCCTAGGACATGTAGTGATAAGGGTTTTGGTGAGATTGATTGGATGATAAGCTATTGATACGCCGAGTTGACCAACGCGCTTGCTTACTGACTTAGGCTTAAGACTCTGACGATTAGGTTTTCACTTTGGAACCTGCTAGATTTGCTTCTGATTAACTCACTGAAGGGTGAGAGCGATGACTGATATTCTTATGAGTAATGGCAATCACGAGTGAAAGCGAGATGAAATGTATGCACCATTTTGGGTTTGTTTTTAGATATTTGGATTTTTTTGATATTTTTTGAGATGTTTTACAAATGTTTGTGGTATTTTCAAGATTTTTCAATGTTTTTTGAATTTTCAAGATTTATGATGAAGATACTAACTTAACACCTATCCTAGGGGTCTTGGGAGTTGATCCTTAGATTAGCCTTGCCAACGTTATACATGTAGAGACCACGTAGTTCGACTGACGACAGACTTGATGAAAATATAGATAGGCAAATGGATTTCCAATGCTACGGATGCCTAAAGGACTTACCTAGATGTCTCGAGGGATGATCAAAGATCAACCTTGCCTACATTCAAGCTCAGAGATGACGTAGTTCAGACAAGGTGAAAGACTGACAAGACTCAATGATGAACTTTTGACAATTTTCTGATATTTTGACATGTTTTTGGATTTTTGATGATTTTTTGAATGTTTTTGGTTTTTTTGATGAATTTGGGAAGAGAACAAAAGATATACACAAATCAGATCCACTGCCAGTTTCAAAGACATGCCCCCAGTGTTTAAGCAATAGACTAATTTGATAAAGCTAGGACAAATTGACCTTAGCAATATGCCAAGTAGTACTATGGTAGAATATGATATGAGCACCAGCTCAGGCTATGGTATGGATGCGAACGGATGGGTGGATGAAGGATTAATGAAATGTGATGGGATGGATGAGTGAGTTGCATAGATCCTGGTGGATGGGGAGTGCTTTATTTACACTTGACGCCCATTTTCTAGGTTTTCACCAAGGTACTTTTCCAAAGCACCATCGAAGTGGTTTTCACTAAGGACGATTTTTTCTTTTCTTTTTTCAATCTTTTTTCTAATCTTTTTGTATTTTGTATTTTTGTATTTTTGTATTTTTTTGTTGTCACCAAGACACCTGTTTGATAGGTTTTCATCAAGGTAACCAATTTTTTAGGACTTCTTCTCTTTTTTTTCGTATTTTTGTGGTTTTATACCTTGCAAGATTTAAGCATAAAACTTTTTGAGATGACAACTATTCATGGGATCCTGTAGAGGCTCGCCCTCTGGTGTTGAAATCTGATATGCCCCTTATTTATAACTTGCGGTGATGATGAAAGGTCCCAACTAGTTGGGTTCAAATTTGCCTTTGCTATCCAGGTTTGGTATGTTCTTTTGGTTCTCTTTTAGCACAAGGTCACCAGCTTGGAAGGTGCATTGCCTGATCCTCTTGTTGTAGCTATGTTTTAGATGATTCTGATAGACCTATAGATGATTAAGGGCATCATTGCATCGTTCATCTAGTAACTCCAGCTCATTCAGTCTTGTAACCCTGTATTCCTCATCTGTGATGAGGTTTTGCAATGATATCCTCAGTGATGGGAGCTCGATCTCGATTGGGAGGATGGCTTCTAATCCATAGACCAGAGAGAATGGGGTGGCACCTGTTGGTGTGTGGATGCTGGTGTGGTAGACCGATAAGCCAGGATTTAGCTGCAGATGCCAGTCATGACCAAAGTCATTGACTATTTTCTTGAGGATTTTTAGAATGGTTTTATTGGTAGCTTCTACTTGGCCATTGCCTTGTGGGTAATATGGAGTGGGAAAGCAATGTTGGATTTTGAATTTTTCACACAATTCATGAACATCCTGGTTTTTGAAAGTTGTCACATATTAGAGATAATGGATTGGGGGACACCGTATCGACAAATAAGGTAGTTCAGGATGAAATTGGATATCTGCTTTTCCAATTATGTAGGTCATGGGAATTGCTTCGACCCACTTTTTGAAATACTTTGTGGCGGTGATAATGAACTTATGGCCATTAGATGAGGTAGGTGATATTTTACCTATGAGATTGAGCCCCCACTGGGAAAAGGGCCAAGGTGTAACAATAGGATGTAATTCTTGAACTGGTGCATGAATGCGGTCTCCATGTTGCTGGCATTGTAGACACCTTCTAAAATATCATGTGCCTCTCTTTTCATTGTCGGCCAGTAGTACCCGGTTCTTAGTAACTTCTTGGCCAAGGTCATACCACTTGAATGCGAAATGCACGTATCATTGTGTACCTCAGCCAAAGAAGTCTGGGCTTCCTTAGGTTTTAAGCAACGTAATAGGGTTTCATCAATGCTTATGTGGAAGAGAGTTTCCCGTAGGATGAAAAAACGTAAGCATCTCTTGAAAAAGGTTTGCTTGAGGTTCAGGGTAATGTCGGCTGGGAGGATTCCTAATCTCGGGTAGGTGTAAATGTCATGATACCAAAGATCATTGGGACCAACAAGTTCACATGCATATTCTGACTCTGGTACCTCGAATGTGGGTACAAAAAGCTGCTCTATCAAGAATTTGTGTTTCGAGACATTGCAAGAGATATCTAGCAAGGGTCCAATCATTTCCATGGCATCAACTGCTCTGTTATTTTCCCTCGGTATCTGCTCAAAGGTGATGTCGATAAATGATTCTTTAAGCTTTCCACTAGTTTCTTGTATGGTGTGAGCTTATCATCCTTAGTTTGGTATTCACCGTTTACTTTGTTGATGATAAGCTGTGAATCCCCATAGACCTTTAATGCCATGATTCGCCATTGTGCCACAATTTTGAGACCTATGGTTAATGCCTCATACTCTGCAATGTTGTTGGTACACAGGAAGGCCAATTTGTAAGATCTTGGTATGCGATCCCCCTATGGGGTGATGAAGAACACACCAACTCTCGATCCATGTTTTGTGTGGGAACCATCGAAGTATAATTTCCAGTGAGCAGCTATGCTGAGATTGAAGATACACTCATCTGAGAATTCTGATATGAGTGGGTTCTCTGCGTAGATGGGAGCTTCTGCCAACTGGTCCGTAATGACTTGTCCTTTGATTTCCTTTCGCTCCACATACTCAATGTCATACTTCGATAGTATCATGACCCATTTAGCCATCCTTCCTATGAGCATAGCTTTTGATAGTAGATATTTTAAGGGATCTATCTTGGTAATGAGCTTGATTTTATGTGCCAGCATGTAGTGTTAGAATTTTTGTGAAGAAAATACTACTGCCAGACAATATTTCTCAATGAATGTGTAAATTAACTCATGGCCAACTATTGTCCTACAAATGTAATAGATAGCCCTTTTAGTTTCGTTCTCATCATGCTAAGCCAAAAGAGCACCCAGGGCTACTGTTGTTGCTGAGATGTATAAGATCAATGGTTTTCCTGCAATGGGTGGCATTAATACAGGTGGTGTGAGTAGATATTCTTTAATTTTTCTAAATGCCTGATCGCATTTTTCATCCCACTTGTACGCTACTCCCTTGTGGAGTAGATGTGAATAGGCAATTTGTTTGTCTTCCAACTCTATTATTAACCTCAAGATGGATTGGAGTCTACCTTGTGATCCTCTAAGTTGTTTCAGTATTCTTGGTGCTTCCATATCAAGGATTGCCTTAACCTTTGTGAGATCCACCTCTATCCCCCCCATTGACACTATGTACCCCAGAAGTTTTCTAGATTGTACCCCAAAGACACATTTGTTTGGGTTGAGCCTGACCTTATACTTTTCCAGTCTATCAAATATGTCACTTAGGGTTGCTATGTGGTTCTGTCTCTTCTTTGATTTTTCTAGTATGTCATCCACATAATCTTCGACTATTTATGCATCATGTCATGGATCTTTGGTATGTTTCCCCTACATTCTTTAGCCCAAATGGCATCATATTCCAGTAGTAGGTGCCCCACGGACATGTGAATGTCGTCTTATGCTGGTCTTCTTTTGCAATCATTATTTGGTTATACCCCGATAAGCCATCCATCAGTGATAACATCTCATGTCTGGTTGTCATGTCCACTATCATATTGATGTTAGGTAGTGGAAAATCATCCTTGGGACATGCTTTGTTAAGGTCGCTGAAGTCAGTGCAGATGCAGATGTCCTCATTTGGTTTTAAGACTAATACAAGATTAAATACCCATTCTGGATAGTCAATCAGGTGTATGAAGCCAACATCTAAGAGCTTTTGTAACTCTACCTTGACTAGCAAGGCTATCTGGGGATGCATTTTTCTCAAATTTTGTCTAACGGGCTTCGCTCTAGGGTAAACAGCTAAATGATGAACCACCACTTCCGGATCCAAACCTGGCATGTCGGCATAGGTCCATGCAAAATTTACCTTTCTTTCCTTTAGAAATGTCGCCAATAGTTCTTGTTCTTCTATTAGCAATGATTCAACATAAAAGGTAATTTGTGGTGCCACCTTCATTCCCAAGTTAACAAGATTACACTATTCTACCAGGACTATTGATTTTTCTTGATGTAGTGTAGTAGGGGGGAGATTGAATCCTTCATCCTTTGGCCCCTCAAAGAGGTTTTCACCATTGGATGTGTCCTTTATTTTTACTGTTCTCTGGTTAGAGAGTGCCACCGTGTGGTTTTCACTCAATAACTTCAAGCTTATTATCGATATTTTTCTTTTGCGACTGAAGGATTCAATCGTCTCCCCGTAATATGCTTGGGTGTCTGAAATGATGCCAAATCTTGCTTTGTGATCTCCACATGGAACTGTATCCCTTAGTCCCATGAATTATGAGAGTGTCTCATCCTTTTTGAATCAGTCTAGAATTGGTGGTCCTCATTGGTCGTGATCGATGAGTTGAGGGTATACTAATGTGATTTGGTGGGTTCGTTGGTTTGACTCAGCAAGTGAGGCACTAATCATGAGTAAAGTAGAATTTTCAAAAAGATTGGGAAGATTGGTTATGGTATCATCATCGTCACTACTACTACAAACCTCGGTTATGTCAAATGTGAAGTTGTCAAGGGGTAGGCTTGTGGATACGGGTAGTCTAAGGGTGGTTGTCGAGACTTGAGGAGAGGATCTGACTACTTTACTGTGAGTACCTCTGCCACGTACGGTTATACTCAGCGAAGTACATCCAAGGCCAAGGTTCCTCCTTCTTGTTTCTACAATAATGGGTTCCAGTCGTCCATCACTATTCCTTCCAAGGCTTTCATTCTTGTTATAGCCCATACCAAACATCATTCGCAACCCTCTGTTAGTTTCATCCATGGGTAGGCTGGGGGTGGGCCTTTCATCTTGGTATAATGTGTTTGAGATGTCTACCTCATCCACATTTTCTCGACTGAGATCCCCCCAACGAAAGAATCTAGAAGGGTCTTCCCTAATAGTGTGGATAGGTGTTTCAGTTGACTGAGGTTGCCCATGCGACCTAGGAGATTGTGGTAACTCTCCTACAACAAATGCACTCTTTTTCATTTTGTACTCTCTGCATTCGTTGTCCTGGACCATGAGTTTGATTTTGGATATGTTGGGGATGGAGGGTGTCTCTATCACAGAAGTGGAGGTGAGGTTAGCTAGGTCGATGTATGTAGTGGATGGGCCTTCATCATTTTTCTGTACTTGGGGGATTTTATAAAACTTGGCTTCCAAGTTTTATAAGTAGGTGAATGGTTCGGGATCCCTATGTATAGTGACCTCCTCATTTTAGTGCAAGAACTTGATGCATTGGTGATATGTTGAGGCAACTTCTTTCATTCCATGGATCCATAGACATCCCAAGAGGATGTCGTATGGTAGATCGAGGTTGAGGACCTGACAGGTAATGTCCATGGTTGCTAGTCCCACTTGGATTGGGATTTTAATAGTGCCTTGAGACACTCTTTCTTGATCATCATATGCTCTTATTGTGATGCTCTTGTTCTTGTTAATGGAATCCTCGGTGAATCCCAAGTTCTTTATAATTTTGAGAGAGCAAATATTAAGGCTTCCACCTCCATCCACCAGGACTCTTTTGAATTTATTTTTGTGGACCGACACTTGAAGGTGAAGTGCATGGTTATGAGAGGGATACGAGGGGAAGTCTTGGTCAAATAATGTAAGGAGATTCAGGGTAATGATATTACCAACCATAGCCTAAAACTATTTTATGTCAGGGGTGGCAGAAATAGTGGATGCTTCTAATGCTTCATCAAGAATTTGCCTATGGGCAGTGAAGATTTTTAATAGTTCCATGATGGAGATCTGTGTGGAAGTTCTTTTCAGCTCGTCGATGACATTATAGTCATAAGGGATGACCTTTGTGTTTGAAATGGGGGTCTTAGGCAGTGCCCCTACAATGGTGACCTTTCTACGATGGGTGGTGATCCCACAGTTGGTATTGGCTCCTTTGACATTAATGACCATGACCATTTCATCGACACACCAAACTATCTCTTCATATACTAGGTTAGCACTAGCATATTTTTTCTTTCCTTTGTTGTTCCCCTAGCTATTTCCTTAATTGTGGCTCGGCATTGGATTTGTGTATATTTCCAGGTCTTGGTTTACCGGGTGGTTTCTCAACATTGATGATATTATCCTCGATGAGGTCTTGGATGATATTTTTTAGCCTCATGCAATTTGCGGTGGTATGTCCCTTAACCTTGTGAAAATCACAAAGGAGGTTTTCATTGTACCAGGGCGGTTTGGTCATGGGTTCCACGTATTACTCAGAGTTAGAGACTTTGATTATGTTCTCCTTAACCAATTTCTTCATTATGGATTCAATTGATTCTCCAAGAGCCATGAACTTCTGCTTGGGATGGTATTTGCCTCGGGGAGGTGGTCCTCCTTGATTGCTTAGATTGCTGATTTGATTGCTAGGAAGTGGTTTTTGTTGTGCTATACTATATTAGTTTGCACATTATTGCAATTGATGATGGGTCTGGACGTTCTGCTTAGGGGCACTGATGACCACTTTAGCATCGACCACGTCGTCCTTTGTGATATTTTCGTTCCTTGACCATGTTCGAGGTTTATCGTTATAATTGTTGGACAGGTGGTTATCCTATGGTGGAGTGAATGTTGATGTGCCTCCTCGTGCAATAAGGGCTCTTTCGATGTTGAGCACCTTTGGGATTAATTGATCGTATGATGTGATGCATTGCATTTTTAAGTAGAACGCCAAGTTTTTATCTAGATTGGATATGATTGTGCAAACTTTTTGTTCTTCTGGCATGGTCCACTTTCTCTAATTGGCTTTGGATCACCATCTTTGCAAGAAGGATGTGAACAACTCTCCTTTTCTTTGTTTAAGTGTTGATAGTTCTTCCAAACTAATATTTGCACCCATGTTGAAGGCATAATTTTTAAGGAATTCTTCCGCAATTTCCTAGAATGTTTTGATGCCTATGGGTAGGCGAGAAAACCATTCAATGGTAGGACCAGTCAGACTTCAAGGGAAAATTTGCATTAGATATGTGTCATCATATGAAACCTCCATGCAATGCACCTGAAATTCCCTGATGTGATTTTTCAGGGTTTCCCATCCCATTATAATTATCGAATTTAGGGATTTCAAATCTCTTCGGGAATGGTACTATTGTGAGATGTCTATTGAACGAATAGGGACACAAGTTTCCTAGTGTTCTGGTTGTTTTACCTGATTGGAGGTCCAACACTTGTTGTGAAAGCAGTTTGATTTGTGTTGTGACATTGTTGTGCAGATCGGGAGGTGGGATGAATGTGTTTTGAGGTGTTTAGGGTGTTTTATTTGTGGGAGGGGTACTGGTGGGAGTTTTTTGCAAGCTCTGTTGTGCGTTCAAGGCCTACTAATATGCCTGCATTTGTGTCAACAACACTTGTTGTTGATCCTTCTTCTGTTGTTCCAACAAAGTTGTTGTTGGTCCATCTGTTGGTGTTCCCAGAAAGCCTACTGCTAGTCTAGCTATTGTTGCGCTAACAAAGCTTGTTGTTGGTCGAGCTATTGTTGCACCAATAAAGCTTGTTGTTGGTTGAGCTGTTGTTGTACCAACAAAGCTTGTTGTTGTTCGAGTTGTTGTTGGCCAAAAAAGATTTTTGTTGTGCCTGAAAGTCTTGCACGACTTGTTGTTATGCTTGTCAATGTATTGCTTGAAGTTGTGCTTGGTATTGTGCTTGCACTTGTTCAGCCTGGTGCTAGGCCTGTGCTTGAGCTTTTGCTTGATGGGCTGCTTGAGCTGCTTGTTGGGCTTGTGCGGCTTGTTGGGCTTGTGCATCTTGTTGGGTAGCTATTTTTTTTTATTTTAGTACCCTCTAATGATTAGCTTTTGGGATGGCTTGGATCATGGTGGTGAATGAATTCGCCATGTTAGCTTTTGGCGGGATTAGTGGTGGATTGGAAATGATGCCAATCATTGTGACAGGTGGGTGGGTGGTATTGGTGGTTGGGATTTGGGTCGTAGGTGGTGTGGTTGAGATTCTCGGTCCTTGAGAAGGAATTCTTTAGGATATTTGAGGACCGATTGATGTGTTGACTGGGGTGGATTAAGTGGTCACCACTTGTTGTTGTGATGCTGTCGGCAAAAGGAGAGGATTTGATATGATGCTTGGATTGCCCTGATTTGAGAAACTGGTGAGGAGTAGGGGGGAAGACCCAACCCTAGAGGTGACATGGATGTGAATGGTAATGGAGGGAGTGATGATATGCTCCCCTAGAAGGAGAATGGGTCAGTGACTCCTGCTGCTCCAAACAAACCACCTTCTCCTTGCGATAGAGAAGTTTGTATGTCTAATGGATAGGCTGGTGTTGCACGAAATGAGGATGATTCTACATGATTATGGAAGGTGAGTGGGACGTACAGGTGTGATGGATTAACTTGAATAGAGTTTTCTGGTGTGGTGCGGACACTTACCTCTTTGTTGTTTACAAGGTGATGCTTTTGTAACGCGTGAAACATGGCACTTCCCTTGTTCACAATTGGTGAGGTTGGTGTGATTTTTGATATGGTTTGAGGCATTTCTTGAGTGATATCCAAAGTTGATATTGGGGGCATGCTTGTAAGAGGCCTTTCCGTACTAGTGCCTACGTCAAGGTCGGAAGGGAATTGGACCCCTCCTTCCATTAACGTGTGTAAGTATAGAGAAGGGTTAAGTTTAAGCATGGCATTAACAATTCTATGATTCTCTGGATTTTGAATCATTTTAGCTATTTCCGTTTGTGTCATTCCCAAGTCTTCATTGATGACGTCCTCTTCATAGCATTCTTGAGTATTTTTTCATGGTAGAGAAGAGTTGTTTGGGGGATTGCTTGATCCCGCAAGGTTTACTTCGATGATTACTTGATCTAAATCACTGTAAGTTGATATTTTGTTGATGTTTCCCATGTTCCTCTTGTGTTGTGATCTTTTTTGAACCATAAAAATAGGAATCATGTGATCTTAATCTTTAGGCCTAAAAGAGAAGAACTAGGAAAAGCATAGGATCCAAAAGGGGGTGGTGATGATGAGATAAATGGATGAAGTGAATGAGTGAAAATTTCAAAGAAATTTTTAGGGTTTTATGCTAAAATTTAGGGCTTGGATTGATTGTGATGGTTTGACTAGGTGTATTAAGTCAAACAAGATTGTAGTGACTTGTAAACCTTAGGAAGTTGTGTTATCCTAGGGAAAACTCACACAAAAGGATGGATTGGCTAGGTGTGTTGAACCAACCAAGGTGATCATGAACTAGTAGACCTCAAGAAGTTGTGCTATCCTAAAAGGTAAATTTTTTCAAGGGATGAGATTATTTGGCTAGGTGTGTTAAGCCAAAATAGAGTGATGCTGATTTAGCCTTTAAGTTTAGCATGTTCATGATTTTCCAAAGTTTCTCAAAATTTTGTTGATGGGATGAGATTTGATTGATGGAGAGATGGACGAGAGTGAAGACTTTGATCCTAGACCTTGACATAGACATGACTCTTTTTTACAAAACCTCGGTATTGAAGAACATGCTAAACTTCCTATGTGAGGAAAGAAAACCTTTCAAAAAGATCAAGATTTTGTTGATAATAAAATTGTTGGTGTAATTAAATGTTTTGTACCTTGTCCTAGGTCATAATTACACCTTAGTTAAGTTTACTTAGGGACCACATAAGAGTTGTTGGAGAATTTCCACCTTTGGTGGACTTATCTTCTTATTACTTTATCACTTCCACCTTTCATGGACATATCATGTGATTAGGTTTCCACCTTTTGTGGTAGATCCACTATTTGTGGTGATTATCACATTATCACCTTTCCACTTTAGGTGGAGTGATAGCTTTTCATTGTTGTCTCATGTCATAAGATTACAACACTTGTCATAATCTTATGCACTCCTATGTTCTCACCTTGGCTATATAACCAAGGGGTCTCTACTGCATTTGTATACACATTGATTCCATTATCATTCACATTGAATACAATTTATTCTTGTCATATTATTTTCTCTCTTCTTGTGCTTTCTATTTGGTCCATAGATCTTAGTGTCCATAGCCAATTCTAGCATGGTATCAGAACATGTTTGATTCTAACATGGTATCAGAGCGGGTTGGGTGCCATTGGAGAGTCTTTTTCTGAAGAGAGGTACTAGATTTGGGGAGGATCCATTTTTGGTTTTTTATTGCAGGTTCATATCGAAGCTTGCTGGTGCAAATTTGAGTTCACCATTGTGTCCAGAAGGCTCGAGAAAGTCAGATTTGGCTTTTGGTTCACTCAATTTGATCACCATTTGCATTTTTGACAAACAAGGGTTTGTTGAAAATCATTTTTTATTGGAGCCGTCATCATTTTTGCTTCAAACATCTAGTTTTTGTTCATTTGCGGGAAAAATGATTTCTGGGTTTCATAGCCAGCGTCAAAATCTGAACTGCGTATCTTTTAGATTTTGCATATCTTGCACAAATCTAGAGAAAATTGCAGTCCAAAAAGCATCGGGCGTCATTTTTCTCTTGACTGAAGGTTAAAAAAAATTATTTTCCCATCTTCTACTCTTTGGATCAAAAAACGATTTCTAGGTTTTGTTTCTAGCATCAAAATATTTCTGGGTTTTTATTTTTGTCTACAAAGAGTGAGTAGATTTTCCAGAAATCAAATTAGAAAAAAAAAATGTTTTTGCTAGAAAGCTCGTTTCCTGCAAGCTAAATTCAGTTTTTGAAAAATTCATAACTTTTGGCTACGGTGTTCGTTGTTGGCAAACGAAATATAAATGGAAATCTAGTTTCAAGCACTTCACAATGGTTTAGGCTATTTTTCTAGATTTTGACATCTACACAAATTTGAGGTTATTTTTCATCATGGAGGCAGATGTGAACATTCATTAGTGCATGCACTATTTCCTTTTTTGTATGCATTAGGTTTGCATTTTCTCTTTGTTCTATGTATGTTTTGCATATTCTCCTTTTACAATCATGGGGTATTGTAATAAATGAACTTACCTAAAGTTCCATCAAGAGGGTTTCCTGCATAATAATCTGATTAGAGTGTAGTTGCACTTTGATCTCATCTTCATATTGATGACAACTTGCATGAGTTGTATCTGGATTCTGCTATTTCTTTTGGCCACATCTTGCTCATAATTTGGCACATTGTTGGTTCGCATCGGTTCACATCTCATATTGAGAGCCTATGGTTAATGATCCTGAATCACATCAGATTCATATTGGGTCACATCTCAATTTGAGGGCCATTTATTTTATGGTTAATGTTCCAAAATCTTCATGGTACTTGCTCCTATGGATTAGTTTTAGTCACAGTTTGGCATCAGCATCGAGATAAACATAGCTTCCAGATTCTTTCATCATATTATTCCCTCTTATGGGGGGCATCATTTATTCATCTACTGTTGCTTCATGGATTCCAGATTTGTTCCAATTTGTGAGTTTTCCTGTGTTCCTTGGCATCGGGTCTGTTGTTGCTTTATCATGATTCCACCTTGAGTCAATCAGTGACTCGCATATGGTTTCAGTAGCAAACAGAAGTATCTTTCCTTGCTTGTCAAATTGAGGATTCCAGTGTTACTCCACTGTGTACTTCCAGTGCTTCTCTTGGAGCAGGTTATCTCATTGAGGGGGGCTGCCTTGTCTCTCTTCTACTTCTTTTTTATGGGGGGTATTTTTCCTCACATGGGGTTTTTACCTTCTCATGCATCATTGAGAGCATCTCTCTTTTGGGGAGGATTTTTGTCCCACTGGGTTTTCTCCTTTTCTCCATTTGTGAGAGATTGCATTGCATTTGTACATGGGTACCTAACATGGCCTAGTTGTCGGGACCCATCTTGCATTTGTGTACATTCTCCCTAAGTTGCACTTAAAAGGGGGTGTTGGTGTAATTAAATGTTTTGTACCTTGTCCTAGGTCATAATTACACCTTAGTTAAGTTTACTTAGGGACCACATAGGAGTTGTTGGAGAATTTCCACCTTTGGTGGACTTATCTTCTTATTACTTTATCACCTCCACCTTTTATGGACATATCATGTGATTAGGTTTCCACCTTTTGTGGTAGATCCACTATTTGTGGTGGTTATCACATTATCACCTTTCCACTTTAGGTGGAGTGATAGCTTTTCATTGTTGTCTCATGTCATAAGATTACAACACTTGTCATAATCTTATGCACTCCTATGTTCTCACCTTGGCTATATAACCAAGGGGTCTCTACTGCATTTGTACACACATTGATTCCATTATCATTGACATTGAATATAGTTTATTCTTGTCATATTATTTTCTCTCTTCTTGTGCTTTCTATTTGGTCCATAGATCTTGGCATCCATAGCCAATTCTAACATGGTATCAGAACATGTTTGATTCTAACATGGTATCAGAGCATGTTTGATTCTAACATGGTATCTGGGAAAAATTTTCCCTCCTAGACCTTGACATAGACACGACTCTTTTTTACAAAACCTCGGTATTGAAGAACATGCTACAGTTCCTATGTGAGGAAAGCAAACCTTTCAAAAAGATCAGGATTTTGTTGATAATAAAATGTATACAACTCAGGATTGTTTCTTGAATCTTTTTTGTAAAATTTGTAAACCAATATTTCTCTAAATTCGAAAAGTCTCTCAAGATGCTCCTCATGAGCTTTCAGACTAAGCTTCTTGAACTTTGGTTTTGGGATTTTTACTTTTCGAGAAATCATTTGAAACAACACATGTGAGATCCAATTTGTCTTTTTTCTTTCCTTAGTGAATTATTTTTACCAAAAGCACATCTTGATTATGTTTCAAATTGCATGTCTAATGCCCCACTTTCTTTTCATCCCACAAGGTCCATTATATGGAAATCAAGGAAATTAGGGCAAAAGTCTCCTAGGTTTAACCTTAGTGAAAACCAATGATGATAAAATCCAAGCACTTAGAAACCTCTAAGGATGTGATCCCTAGGGAAAGCAAGAGTACTTAAATTTGTCAAGGATATTTCTTTCCTCCAAGGGGTTTGAAATTTTGAGGCTCCTTGTGAATGTTTGTTTTTCAATTGTTTTGAGAACCAAGCAGTGTATTTTTCATTTCCAGGCATATGTACAACCCTAGGATGAAGAGACAATATTTTGTTGGGTTCCCACTTGCACGAATCCAACTTCACATATTCTGTGCGGATGACTATATGCTTGAACACACAAGCTCCCCCTTATAGTGCACACACTTCTCGAGATAGCCAAACATCAGTACCCATGAATCTCCCATGGCATACTTTTCATCTCTACAACAAAACCGCATGTATAATGTGGGGCAGCTTCAAATGACATGACCTTTTGCACCAACAAAATAGATAAGGATTTGGCCTTCTAAACAAGGGTTTTAATTCAGACTTTCCATTTGTGGAGGCTAACCCATGCGGTGAGAGAGAATTGTTGCCCTTCTCATCAGAGCTAGCCCTGTGAGACTGGCTTTTGTTCCAATACCCACTTTTATATCCTGACTAGAAATCCACTTGTCTTTAGTGTCTTATCGATTGGGTCGTTCCCTTGGGTGAGTACTTTTTCCCACAAGGCAGGCCCTCTAAGATAAAAAAAAAGTGAGTAAACATATTCGTAATTCGATCAACCTTCATTTAGAAACAAAGGGAGAACACTCACAATAAGTTTACTCACACTTGCAAGATGTTTTGTTCAATTTTAAGTTCCCAAATCGAAATTGGGAGGCAATATTTTTGACAACTTAATATCACAAAAGATTTTTGATTCTCAAGATCTCTGTGAGGTGTGAGAGAAGTGCATATGCCTTTTAAATGATATTAATTTGTGAAAAAGATTGCAAAACATGAAAAACACTTGTTCATTTTAGACCTCAAAAGCAATGATTTTGATTTTGAAAGCATCAAAATGAGATGTGAAGTTTGCCTTGTCCAATTTTAACCTAAATCGAAATCTAGTAAATTTCTAAGGTTCTTTTTAACCAACTTTGAAAAGATTAAATTACTACTTGATTTTAAGTCCAAATCGAAAAGTGAGTTGAGTTAAAACAGAAAACGAGAGTAGAAAATGAAAGCTCTAGATTGTTAAAACAAGCATTAAAATTTTTATTTTTTTCTTCTTTTCAAGTTTTCACCCTCAATTTTTTTTAATTTTTTTTCAACTTCACTTCGTTTTCCTTTGTTTAATTTTTTGATGCTTGATTTCAATGCCCTCCTTCTAGAGCCATTTTGTGGATGGTGAAATCTGCAAATGGTTAGAAAAACCTTCAACACACACACACATTGGTTTTAGTATGGTTAGCATTCTAAACAAAATGAATAATCAACATCTCCATAAAATGATCCAACATGCATCATAAATGACATAAAAAACTAACCTAGTTGAAAGTAAGAAAACATATTAGATACATATTCTATGATGGATTGGTGCTCCTTGAATATGTGAAGGAGCCCTTTCCCAATCCTTCAACAGCTAATGAGATGATAGACAATGAGATGCAAAGTGAACTCAAGTTGCCTATAGTGAGGATGCTCCAAATGGTAGATGAAAAATGAGAGAGAAGGCATTGAATTTATAGGAAAGATTGAGAGAGAAACCAAGATTGAGCAATGTGGAACTAAAATCCAACAAATGAGAGAGAGCCACTTGTCACAATGGGATTGGCCCATGATTGTGCAAGTTTTGGCTAATGTTCCCATTTCAAATTTGAAAATGGCAATAAATGAATATGATTGAGGGTTTTTGGGGGGAGTTGTGTTTGGCAAAAAAAGTCAAACAAGAGAGTTAATGAGGGCATATTCCTTGGGAATATGTCTTTCTAAGGAAAATAGGTGTTTTAATAAATCAAATTAAATTATTTATTGTGCAAGTGGATGAATCTAGAGGATTTAGGTGAGTAGGATTAAATTAATTAGGATTTGATTAATCTAACAAGAGGTTTGGTGATATGACATTTGATTTGAATTTTTGTATTTGTTTTAAATCAAATGAAAGGAAAATGAATATAATTAAATATGAGTAATTTAATTAGATATATGAAGGGACTTTAGGAAGTTAATTAATTAATTTGATTTAATTAATTAGGAAGAAAACCTTAGGGAATTAATTAAATTGGTTTATTTAATTAATAGACAAAATAATGGTCAATAAAGCATGATTAGATGTATGAGTATATTTTGCATGTCTACACCCCCAATCTTCATTTAATGCATCATTTCGAGCATGATCCTAACATAAACCAATATCCAATCATAATTCAGGTGTTTTTAGGTTGTGTGGCCTAGATTTGGTGGTCTAGGACTCATTTTCCACCTTGGGTATGGGTCCCACATAGGGTTTAGGGTCTCGATCTTGGTTTTACTCCTTTCTAAGCATTTTTGAATTTGGTCTCATAAATTATGCCTAATGGGACTCATATGCCACCTTGGGAATATGAGTCCCATATGGCCCAAAATTAAAATTAATTCAAATTCTTGGTGGGATTTTATCCTCCTAGATCTAATCTCGGCTTGTAGTGTTGTATATTTTGGAATTTCCGTATAGTTAAGTATAAATACAAGTTTTTTCACTCATTTTACACCTAGCAAGTTGAATGCACATCATTATAGAAAGTTTGTGTTCATAAGAGTATTCAAGTTTTTACAAGAGAATTTGATTCTAAGGAACCCCAATCATCTTCTAATAGCTTCATGAATTCCTCAATATCTTTTTCTTTGTCTTTTTGTTGCACCAGTTCCATTTGTGTAGTTTGTGTCAATGTGTTTAAAGGATTCTCTCAATTTTTCTCAGTGCTCAAAAAACTGTTTGGTTCAGGGTCAGCTTCAAGTGTGTACACTTTATTTTTGTAGACATACTTCATTTTATGACGAAGTGTGGAAGGCACCTCATTCATTAGATGAATCCACAATCTGCCTAAAATAAGATCATATGAAAGATCATGAGGCATAACATGGATCGGTATTTCTAATGTGTCTTTTCGAACTTTAATAAGTAAAGTGACTACACCAAATGGTTGTTTTCCCACATTATCAAAGCCAGTGATAGATAAAGAGGTGGGTAGGATTTTTGAGTTATCAACACCAAACTTATCCAAAAGGTTTGCATTACATATATTTAAGGCTAAGCCATTTTCAACAAGGATTCATTTTATCCCTATCGTATTGTATTGAGCTATGATCATGAAAGCGTCGCATTTTTTATGCACTTCCAAAGGAGGGAGTTCACTTTGGTGGAAAATAATTTCAGCATTTATTCCTTGAATCATGACCGTTATGTCATTTAGTTGCGAATTAGAAGGGGTGGGAACATGTTGTAAGGCACTTTGAAGCATATTCTGATAGTTAGGTGAATTTTGAATCAAGTCCCAGAGGGATATTTTTCCAAGAGTATTCTTAAGTTTTTCAACAAGATCATACTCATTTCCACTATGTGAAGGAAAACAAGGGGGACCTGGTAAGATAGAATTAGGCAATGGGAGGGATGTTGAAGGTGTTTGTCCTGGTTGCAGATTGTTCCTACTATTTTATGTATGAGCAATGGTATTGTAACTCAATTTATATGAAACATTATTCTTAGGTGGTTTGAGGATAAGGACAGGTTTGTTTTAAACTTTTGGTTTTTGAGAGGGTGCATAAATGATAATTTTAGGATAGGGACAGTACTCCAAGGAGCATCTAATGTGTATAACATTAGAAGACTTATCCCTATTTTCATGATCTCTTAGTGAAGGCGAGTCTAATTTTACTTCATCATCTTCATCTAGGGAACTATATTTTCATTGTTCTCATTGTCATCCACTGTTATATATCTTCCCTAGTAGGAGGGTTTTTAAGAGAACTACAAACCAAATATTCTTGGCATTCAAGGGTTGGTTCTTCCAAGATGAATTCATCACATGCAAGGGAGTTATCAATGGTTGAATTTTCTTGTTCATCAATAATGGGGATATTAAGAGAAGGCTCTATTTGATTGTTATAATTATTCATGACTTTATCCTTTTTCTCTAAGGTCTCATTCTCGTGTGCTATACCATCTACCCTAGTAGGAGAGCTTGTAAGATGTTCATCACAACTAGAGGAGGCATCAAGAGGAGGACAACTATAATGATGAAATAGATCTTTCTAAATTTTAGGAGCTTTAGGGAAGGGAGGAACAAGATTCTCATAACTCTCAATAGGTGCATCCTCTAATACCAACCTATCCTCTTCACATCGAGGAGGGATATTAGGAGAAGGAGATTTTTTACTATCATGGATGTCTATGATATCATCCTCTTTCATTAAAACATTATCACAAGCAAGGGATGAATGGAGACTAGGTAAGTGATGTTTAGAAATGTTTTTATGATATCATCTTCTTGTTTTCTAATATCTTCCAAAGGGGGAAGAGGAGAGGGACAATCAAGATTCTCAATGCTTGTATCCCCTTTCACCAAGATACCTTTGTCACTTATAGGAGAGGTATTCAGATAAGAACAAGTATTATTGGTATATTTGTCTATGCTTGCATCCTCTTATATCATACCTTCCTTGCCAATACGTAATGTAATATTAAGGATTGTGCCAATGGTTTGACCCACTTTCTCTAAGATGTTCTCATAACTATAAAAGATAGTAGAAGTATGACTAACATATTTCTTAATGAACTCATTGTTGTAATATAAATTGAACTTATAAAAGGGGATTTTGTACTTATGCAATTGGGTATGTGCAGGATCATCATGGAAAAAACAGGCCCTTAAGTGGCAATAAAAAGTCAAAAAATCAGAGTTAGGCATCTTGACGTAAAAATTTGAATAATTTATCTATATTATTTCAAAAAAATGTCAAAATAGAATACGTAGAAAATTAAATGAAGTTTCTAAACTACTAGACCTATATTCAAAAAAAAAAATCTATTTGGTGAAAATTTGAAATTTCAATGCAGTAGTACTTAAATTTTAGGGTAAAAATAAGAAGTAGGTGTTTGTCTAACAACCCTAACCACAATAAAATGATAATATTTTTTATAATATTTTAGATATAAGTAGAGGACTCATGTCCCGATGTGATGCCTATTTTTTTATAATATTTTTCCAAATAAATAATTAATTATGATTTTTTTATTACAACTTTTAAAAAATAAAAAATCTCGTATGTCTAACCACCTTAACTTGGTCAAAACTTCATGAAATTCAATTTTGTTTTAATCCTATAGTATGTGAAGCATAGAATTTGATGCATATTTTCGATTCAAAAAATGTGATACCATTTGAAAGTTATAAATGTTTTTCAATCAGCCTATCAATTAGGACTTTATTCGTAATTCTAATATAAAGTGAATAATAATTATTTATTAAATTAAAAGTAAAGCATAATTTATCGGTGGAAAGCTGAGAATCTCCTCTAAAAAACCTTGTCGTTTCATCAATTTTGGGTTAAAAAAATGTCATCCGGCACATGGGCCTTCATATCACTTGCATATCACCACTTTTTGGCCCATCATGATCCTGCACATACCCAATCCATTTTTAACCATATTAAAGCCACATATCTTAAAAAAACATGCGATTATAATAAATAAAGTATAGCTTAATCACCTAAAGTGAAATATTTAAATGTGCAATTTTTAGATTTGAAACAAGGTAATTTATTGATTACACTATGCAATGATCTAAAAATGGAATGTTGTAAATACAAATTTGGAATTAAGTTAAACTGTAGAATAAAATAGGATGGAATGGTTACCTCCTATTCTATCTAGGCTCTACAATTATATCCTAAGAACTCTAATTGGATTGATTAGCAACCTCACAAGGTTAGTCAATTCACAATTAGGAGGACCTAGGATGGGGTTCACCACCAAGTGGATTCTTGTAAAAGACAAATGTTGGAAAACATAGTGTGATATGAAAAATGACCTAAAATTAACTAAATTAGATATGCAAATAATGAAATTAAGCAACACCAAGTTAGGGCGTGTGTACCTAGGAAGTCTAGAGATGATGTGAGGATTCTAGAAATGCAAAGAATCTATATAAATATACCTTGGAGGACTAAGACACCCAATATGGTGTATTAGTCTAGCTGCTATTTTTTGGGTCAAATACAAAATCTTCAGATGTCAGAACCAGATCTTAAAGAATCTTTGAAAGATATGCTTGGGAGGACAAAGATTCCAAAGGTGTCATATTAGTACCACTCTAAATTTCTAAAAAGTGTGAATATGGTCCTGAGATCCAAGGTTTGCACTTGCTTATTTTTGGATATTAGGCACTAGAACTACTGGATCTAACCAATAGGTGAGTTTCTATGAAGATGACAACTTTGCAATGCAACTTTGCAACTTTTACAACTTTTCACTCCAAGTGATCTTCAATATTTTAACCTAGATCTGCAAACAAAATAGACAAGATGGGAAAAACTTGTTGATTTTTTGTGAATGGGGCTTTGCCTTGGTCAAACCCCTTGTTGGTAATTAAACCTTGAGATGAAATAATGAAATAAAGGGAAATGGTGAATGAACAATATGCAATGCTACAACTCACCAAAACCTTGCGAATTTTGCAATCTTGTGTGAAATGGTAGTAATGGATATGGATCTTGAAATACTTGATATATCTTGAGTTCCTTGCTTACATGAATCAAAAACCTACATTACAAATGTTAGCACAACAAAACACATGATGCAAGAGTAGCCTTTGGCATGATTCTTGAATCTTGATGATGACTCCAAATGCTTGATGATTTTCTCTTGAATGCACTTGATCTCATAAATTTGTCTTAAGAATAAATACTTGAAGGCTTAGGATGAAAACGAATGAATAAACCTTTTATTTATACTTGTCTATGCCTAAAATCCCAAAATTATATCGCACCAAGATGACATATGAAACTATTAAATGAAGGAGGGTAAATCTTGTCATAATTTGAATTTCAATCCCAAAAATAACTCAAGGAGGACTAAGATTCCCTAGATGATGTCATAGTCCCAAGTGATGAAACTTGGGGCACAAACAAAAAAAGGGGCGTGATTAAGATACCTCAAAATCAGGGTCCCAAAACCTCGAGGGGACAAAGATGCCCTAAGTGGCATTTTAGTCCCAACCAAAAATTAGGGATACACCAATCAGAATCATTAGGATATCATTTATCCATTGGAGAATGTCGGGATTAGCCAAAAAAAAGATGTCATTCATAGGGCTTGCGGACATAAAATAGGACCAATTATGCCATAAAGAAGGATGAATAAAGAAAGGCAGGCCCAAACAAGTGTGAATGAAAGGGTATGCATTTTACTACACTACATAAGTAATGCATGAAATGAACCACTTTAAGCTATATTTAGTGAAATGCATGTAACAAAAACTCAAGCAACTGAAATAGATAACAAATGGCATTAAAAAAGAGCACAAAAAAGCATATTTAAACCCTAAAAACTGGAACTTCAAAGTCAATACGGAATAAGACACCAACAAGGGTGTCTTGGTCCTACTAGTGAGATTTTGAGGTTCAATAAACTAGAACACAAAGAAAACAATAGAGATAGGATTCTAAGCTAAAAACCCACAAAGGGACTAGGATGCTAGGAAGTGTTGGACTCAAGGGAAAACTGAGAGGGGGCATGAATTAGTGTTCAACAATTCATCCATTCAAAACATGAAAGCACTTCATTACTAAATAAAAGAAAAGATGTATGCATTGAAAGTAAACATCCATAACAACATGACAAATAGATTTTTGTGTGGAAACCCTGTTAGGGGAAAAACCATGGTGAAGATTAATCCACAATTTGAGTACTCAAAGTATAGTGTTTATAAAAGGAATGCACTTGCATTCAACCACACTGCCTAGAGCTCACTACTCAAAGATAAAGGCTTACTACCTACAAAATTCAGATTAAAACGCTCTGGAAAAGGTGAACTGAGATAAAAGCATCTGACAATGTCAAGTAACAGTTTCGGTGAAGCTCATGAATCATATTTCAGATCTGCTCTCTACAATTACTCACAATTCATAGAATACCACTTTTTTTTCCACATATTCCATGGATCACACACTTAAATGATAAAATCAATCTCTTATATATTTCTGCAATCAAAGACTAATTAATTTCACAGTCAGCTTCATACGATATTAAGATATTTTAACTTGTTGGCCAGATCCACCCCAAAATCTTTATATGCATCCTTCATAGTCGGTTAGGACTAAGAGAGGACCCATACAACACTTAATTCAACAATGAAACTTATAATTAATTTCATCATAAACATTTGTGAATTCTAACTTTATCGAGTTGGCCTTTTAGCATAGATAATTAATACATTAATGCACTATACCTCCTAGATCATTTATCAATGAGTGTGCATCAAAACTAAGATATTTCAAGCCTCTATAAACCTTCATCAAGGATTCATAACCCAAAATACTTGTCTAGTGAGATGATTAGATCAACTTTTATACCTTTAATCAAATCTCCTGTTCTTTGCTCTGTTATGTTAGTAGGAGCCAAAAAGTAGTATTGATCATTCAAATGCAAGAATTGAGTTGCATGACTTGGGTTGCCATCAATGACAACACCTACTAGAAAAACTCCTTATCCATATGCCAAAAATCTCCCCCTTTGGCATTGATGGCAACACTTAGTGAAAAATGACTAAGTGTAGGAATCATTATAGGTATACTACCAAACAGCTTGCTACACTTTTCTCCCCCTAAAATTCACAAGGCATTTTTCACTACATTCTCTCCCCCTTTCACATCAATGACAAAGATGGGATGCCAGATGCCAAAAATTTAACCAAAAATGTGGCAAAAAGGTGACAAAACACATGTTCAAAATCATTAATCCTTTAGATTTGGCTTATATACGCTTATACTCCTTCTCCTTCAAACAAAATTGCAAAAACTTGAAAAAACAATTCTACTTATCTTTTTAGAAAATTTGCTTGTTGTTTTTCTTCACTTCCGGAAGAAACTTTTCCCAACTATCAATCGCAGTTCCAATGTTGATAATCAAGCTATTGTATTTGGAATTTTTTGTAGATAATCTGAATTAGAGATTTAGGAATAGTAATTGCTTCTTCCAACTTTTCACCATTTCTTAGAATTTCCACCAATTGCTCCATCTCGCATTCAACTAAATCTTTTACCTTCTAGAAAGTGTCCACAAGAACATTCTTGGACTGTTGAATTTTTATTTGAGTTGCCTACAATTCTTGAATTATTTTTTTGATGACTCCATCCAAATCCTAAAACATATAAATTTTTTTACCAATGTCATTTAGTTCTATCTCAATCTGATCCAACTTCTCCTTGTAATTGTTGACTGCATGAGGCCAGCGAGCACAGTAGTTGTAGAGCTTTGGGGTCGAGTCAATGCACTTCCTTAACTCATTCATTTTCTTCTTAAGATTGGAAAGGGGTAGTCTGAATTTTTCTTTCAGGTGAGAGATAATTTCACCTTCTTCTTTGCCTTTGTCTTCAAATCCCATTGATTCTCTACTACACTCAATCATTTCTTCAGGTAGAATATCTTTTAGACTTTCTAGTCTAATCTTTCAATGTGAGCATTTAGAACTTCAAGGATTAAGTATTGATCATAAGATGGTTTGACTGACCATAACCTTACAATCTTCTGCATACCACCTACACTTTGGATAAATTGTTGATTTTTTTCTTTTGACAGATCTTCTACTTCTTCATTGTCTTTTTCAATACCGAAATCATTTTCTAGTTGATTCGCAGGTTCTTCATTAGATTCTTCATTTGGAATTTCCACAACTTCCTTCTCTTTCCATTTTCTTTCAATCTTTTGAACTTTATTTTCCAAAGGGTTGTATTCAACAATCTCTTGATGTCTCTTTTGTCCTTTGACAGTGCTATTGGAAGAGGAACCAATTTCCATTGTCCTCACCAGAGGGAAATTAATTATTGATCCATATTTCACAAGCACATTCTTACAAAAACTTTCAAATTCTGAATCCTAATTAGACAAAATCTTAGCATAAGAGTAGAATTGAGTACATACCAATTTATCTGATGTCCATGCCATATTGTCAATTTTCAGCAATGAGTTTAGAAATTACATAAAAAAACATATAATAAGAGTGCCAAACCTAAATGGATACTTCCATTCTTTTGTCAAATGGGCATTCTCCAACATCTAATCTTTCAACAATCTGCATAGGTCAAAGTCTCAAATTTCAATTATCATCTTATGAGAAATATATATTGCACCAGCTAATGTGGCCCCTCTCGATTTCGGTAGAAGATTTTGTAGGTTATGTCATGCGCAATGTACTTCGTGATAGGATCTTTGACTGTTTCTTTCAGTAGATCTCTTTGATCTCCAATTATCTTAGTTAGGGTTTCTACCTCCTTGTTCTTGATAGATTTATTGTTAGGAACATCACTGACATTACAAAATCTAGTTAGTTTCTCAATTACTTCTTTTGAGATTATGTAAGTTTTTTCCAAAATTAACACATCGTTGTGCAATCTATTCAAGAAGACTTTTATGAGTTCCGCATCCTCGAAGTACGAAAACTCATTCCACATGTCCAAATTTCCATGTTTGGCTTCATTATGTGGATGCTAAATCTGCATTTTCTTAAAAACAACAACAAACATTAGTATTGTTAGTTAAATCAAACAAACCAAATAGAGCATCCCTATGAAATATTTGATCATGCCTAAGATAACAAAATAATTAGATAAAAAAAAACTAAGTAAAAACATAAGCAAGATCAAACTTTATTCCATAGCGTGAGTGGTGCCTCTTGAAATGTGGAAAGAAAGCCCTTTCCCACCCCCTGATAAGCAAGATTGCCAAGATGATAGGTGATGAAGAGCAAGATTGATTCTCAAATGAAGAGAGTGACCTTGCATGAAATGTGTTGTAGTTGTGTTGTTGAAAAGCATTGCTTTTATAGATTCAAGCGTAGGAGATTGAGAGATTTTGATGAATGTGGGATCATTCACAAGCCAATGACAAGATTCCACTTGTCAAGGTGTGAGAGGGTGAGGAATGTGCAAGTCTTGGCCAATGTGCCAATTTCAAATTTGAATTTTGGATGAAATGAAATGTTTAGGGGGGATGAAAGGTGCATTAAATGTCAAGTTTGACATGTGCAATAGACATGTAAGAGACATGTAAGGGCATTTAATGCTTTGTTGGAAGGGACAAACATTTGAGAAGGAGATTCAAAATTGGAAGAATATTCCATCTTGATACCTTTTTGAAAGAAATTAGAAGAATTAATAAATCAAAGAAATGATTTATTGGTGCAAGTGGGTGGGTTAGTTAAGATTTTAGATTTGACTCCAGTTGAGTCAAAAGCTAGAGAATGATTGATTATGATAAGAAGTTAATTGATCCAAATTAATTAACTTGGAGGATTTTAGGATTTTGACATTTGATTTAAATCAGTTTGATTTATCAAATAAGGACTTAAGAATTTAATGAAATAATTTGATTTATTTAATTAAGTCTGATGAACCTTAGGGAATTAATCAATAAATTGTTATAATTGATTAATAGCATAATTGGATGTTGGTTCAAGTGGAATGCATGATGTTGATTTTACATGTCTACATTTTTCCCCTCTTTGAAGCAATGTACTCGTTGCATTGGTTCAAAGAATGATGCTGCTGACATCCAAATTAAAAAAAAATTGATTTTTTCAAATGCCCCAGCGAAAAAAAGTACGTTAGTACATTGCCCCCTCGAAAGATCGAGCGAAAAGATTTGATTTGAGGTCGATCTCGCGATAAAGAGGTTCAAAATGGATGTGTGGATGGTTAGACTATATGATAATGATGATGTAAATGAGATGTGTGGAAGATGCTTAAAATAACAAATCTATATTATTTTAAACATGTTAAATGATTATGTAAATGAAATGTTTCGAAGATGCTTAAAATAACAAATCTATATTATCTTAAACATCTTAAATGATGATGCAATGTATGTGAAATGAATGTGATGGATGCTTTTGCCCTATGATGATATGACATGATTATGCAGGATGCAAGATGGATGCAAAATGGATGCTTTGTTAGCACGAAAGAGGATAGAAGAATGAGAGGGATAAACCCTTAAATCCAAGAAGATATAGAAGTCCAACAAGTCCACTAGTCGTTGAGACTTTATTGGATATGATGATGATGTATTGCTTATCCAAGGATGGGAGAGAGCATGCCTTTCTTTATGTTTGATAACACACGTAGGTGCGATGCATCAAGGTATTAAGAACTAGGATGGTGTGGCGCCTAGTGTGATGGACTTTGACTCATCAAATAGATAGGAGTACTCTTGTTCACACTTGACAAACATAACCTTATTCAGAATGAAGTTCAGATATTCTAAACATCTCAGGCCAAAACATAAAAAGGAAAGCCTTCTTATGTGGTCAACAAGACACTTAAAACATCTTTCCTACAAACAAACAAAGTACGCCTGATGAAGTTATTTTACAAGAATATTCAACAAGCACGGTAGATAAAAAGATAATGATCATTGCCCCATTCCTTTTTGTCTAAACCTGTTTTGTTTAGGCATCATCGAGAGGTCCTTAGAATGAGCACACACTAAGATAAGTCTAAACAAGACCAATATAAAATAAACAAACAAACTGATGTTCTTCATACTGCTAGCCAAGACTAAACTACTATGAGGGGTACCTGATGCTTATGTCCATCGTGGGAAAGCTTCATCCTAGGACGTGTTGTTATCAGGGTTTTGGTGAGACTGAATGGGTGATAAGCTATTGATACTCTGAGTTGATGACCAACTTGCTGACTTACTGACTTCGGCTTGAGACTTTGATGATTAGGGTGTTCACTTTTGAACCTGCTAGACTTGTTTCTGACTGACTCATCAAAGGGTGAAAGCGATGACTAATTTTATTATGAGTGATGATTATTGCGGGTGAAGGCGAGATGGGATGGGTGCACCATTTTGGGTTTTTCAAATGTTTTGAGGCTATTTTTTGGAATTTTGAGATGTTTTACAAATGTTTTTGGTATTTTTGATATTTTTTAATGTTTTTTGTATTTTCAAGATTTATGACGAATAGACTAACTTAAAGACCTATCCTAAGGGTTTTGGGAGCTTATCCATAGATTAGCCATGCCTACGTTATACACGCAGAGACCACGTAGTTTGACTGACGACATACTTGACTCAATGAAAAGATAGATGGGCAAATGGATTGCCAATGCGATGGACGCCTAAGGACTGACCTAAATGTGGAAACTAGATGGGCAAGTGGATTGCCAATGCGACGGACACCTAAAGGACTGACCTAAATGTCTCGGGTGATGATCAAAGATCAACCTTTCCTACGTTCAAGCTCAGAGATGACGTAGTTCAGACAAGGTGAAAGACTAACAAGACTCAATGAATTTTGAAGATTTTTCGATATTTTGACATGTTTTTGATGATTTTTTGATGATTTTTTTTTGGATTTTGATGAATTTTTGAATGTTTTTGAATTTTTGATGAATTTTTGAATGTTTTTTATTTTTTGATGAAATTTGGGAAGAGCACAAAAGATATACAGAAATTCGATCCAATGCCAGTTTCAAGGACATGCCCCCAGCGTTTAAGCAATAGACTACTTCGATAAAGGTAGGACAAACTGACCTTAGGAATATGCCAAGTAGTACTATGGTGGAATATGATATGGGTATCAGTTCAGGCTATGGTATGGATGCGAGTGAATGGGTGGATGGAGGATTAATGAAATGCAATGGGATGGATGAGTGAGCCATGCAGATCCTGGTGGATAGACAGTGCTTTATTTACCCTTGACACCTGTTTGCTAGGTTTTCACCAAGGTACTTGTCTAAAGTGCGACTGAAGTGGTTTTCACTAGAGGACGATTTTTTCTTTACTGTTTTCAATCCTTTTTTGAATTTTTTTTGAATTTTTTGAATTTTTTGGATTTTTTTGGATTTTTTTTTTATCTTTTGATTTTTTTGTTGTCGCGAAGATGCCTGTTTGCCAGGTTTTCATCAAGATAACCATTTTTTCAAGATATTTTTTGAATTTTTTTGTATTTTCTGGTTTTATACCTTGCAAGATTTAGGCATAAAACTTTTTGAGATGAGAGTTGTTCAGAGGCTCCTACAGAGGCTCACCTTCTGGTGTTGCTAGTTGATCTGCCCCTGACATGTAACTTGCAGTGATGACGAAAGGTCCCAGCTAGTTGGGTTTGAATTTTCCTTTGCTATCTAGGTTTGGTACGTTCTTTTGGTTCTTTTTTAGCATAAGGTCACTGACTTGGAAGGTGCGTTGCCTGATCTTCTTGTTGTAGCACCATTTTAGGTGATTCTGATAGACCTGTAGATGATTGAGGGCGTCCATGCACCATTCATCTAGTAACTCTAGCTCATTCAGTCTTGTAACCCTATACTCCTCATCTATGATGAGGTTCTACAATGATATCCTTAGCAACGAAAACTCAATCTCGATAGGGAGGATGGCTTCTGATCCACAACGAGTACATTGCTTCAAAGAGGGGCAAAATGTAGACACGTAAAATCAACATCATGCATTCCACTTTAACCAACATCCAATTTTGCTATTAATCAATTATAACAATTTATTCATTAACTCCCTAAGGTTCATCAGACTTAATTAAACAAATCAAATTAGGTTCACAATAAACAGGTTCAAAATGGATGTGTGGATGGTTAGACTATATGATAATGATGATGTAAATGAGATGTGTGGAAGATGCTTAAAATAACAAATCTATATTATTTTAAACAAGTTAAATGATTATGCAATGCATGTGAAACGGATGAGATGGATGATGTCATTCTATGATGCTATGATGTGATTATGCAAAATGAGAGTGCAGATGCAGGATGGATGCATTGTTAGTGTGAAAAAGGATAGAAGAATGAGAGGGATCAACCCTTGAATCCAAGAAGAAGCAGAAGTTCAACAATCCAACTTTATTAGAAATGATGATGATGTATTGCTTATCTAGGGATGGGAGAGATAAAGAGCATAACTTTCCTTATGTTTGATAACACACATAGGTGCGATGCATCAAGGTATAAAGAACCAGGATGGCATTGCACCTAGTGTGATGGACTCTGGCTCGACAATCAGATAGGAGTGCTTTTGTTCACACTTGACATATAGAAACCTTGCTAGGATGGACCCAATAAAGCCAGTATTCACCAAGTTATTTTACAAGAACATCCAACAAGCACATCAGATAAAAAGATAATGATCATTGCCCCATTCCTTTCTCTCTAAACCTTTTTTTTTAGGCATCATCAAGAGGTCCTTGGAATGAGCGCAAAATAAGATAAATCTAAACAAGACCAAGAGAAAATTAAAAAACGAGCTAATGTTCTTCATACCGCTAGCCAAGGCTAAACTACTGCGAGGTACCTAACGCTTATGTCCATCATGGGAAAGCTTCATCCTAGGACATGTTGTGATCAAGGTTTTGGTGAGACTGATTGGGTGATAAGCTATTGATACTCAGAGTTGACCAACTTGCTTGCTTACTGATCTAGACTTAAGACTTTGACAATTGAGCGTTCACTTCTAAACCTGCTAGACTTGCTTCTGATTGCTTCACCAAAGGATGAAGGCGATGACTGATTTTATTATAAGTGATGACAATCACAGGTGAAAGTGAGATGAGATGAGATGCACCATTTTGGGTTTTCAAAATATTTTGAGGTTTTTTTTGATGTTTTGAAATGTTTTGAGGCTATTTTTGGTATTTTGGAAATTTTCCAATGTTTTTGGATTTTTTCAAGATTTATGAATGTTTTTGGATGTTGTGTCTTGGGGGCCAATCGAGGATGGCCTTTCCTACGTTTAAGCTCAAAGACGACGTAGTTCAGATGACAATTGACTTGACTATTGATGAGATAGATGAGCAAATGAATTGCCATTGCGATAGATGCCTAACCTAAAATGTAAAGAAAATGGACAAACAAATGCCATTGTGACAGACACCTAAATAGATGGGAAAATGGATGCCATTGCGATGGACGCCTAACCTAAAATGTAAACTAGATGGACAAACGGATGCCAATGCGATGGATGCCTAAATAGATGGGAAAATGGATGCCATTGCGATAGATGCCTAACCTAAAATGTAAACTAGATGGACAAATGAATGCCAATGCGACAGACTCCTAAATAGATGGGCAAACAGATGCCATTGTGACGGATGCTTAAGGACTGACCTAATTGTCTCTGGGGATGATCAAAGATCAACCTTGCCTATGTTCAAGCTCCGAGATGACGTAGTTCAGCAATATGACTCTATTTTTGATGTTTTTTGACCTTTTGAGATGTTTTGGATTTTTGATAAATTTGGGATTTTTTGGATTTTTGAATGTTTTTAAATTTTGATGAATTTTCTGAATGTTTTTGAAATTTTTTGCATGATTTTGACGATTTGGATATGGATATGCATGACGATATCAGTGCTTTGTTTCAGGATTTTGTTGAAAACCAAGCTTATTGTCGATCAATCAAGTTGATGGATTGATAGTTTGACTAAGTGTGTTAAGTCAAATAAAAGTGATAATGCACTTGTAAACTCTAGGAAGTTGTGTTATCCTAGAGTAAACTCGTACACAAGAGGATAGTTTGCTAAGTATGTTAAGCCAAACAAGGTGATGTTGATTTTGATAATTTGGCTAAGTGTGTTAAGCCAAACAAGATGATAATGAACTTGTAAACCCAAGGAAGTTGTGTTAGCCTAAAGTAAACTTGTGCACAAGATGATAATTTGACTAACTATGTTAAGTCAAACAAGGTGATAATGAACTTGTAAACCCAAGGAAGTGTTATCCTAGAGTAAATTCGTCCACAAGATGATAGTTTGACTAAGTGTGTTAAGTCAAACAAGGTGATGATTGGATTCAATTGATCAAGATTGATGAAGCTTGATTTGGAACAAAATTGCTTTGATGTGATGTTGACATGCGGATTAGATGTGACTGACATTGATTGTTTGGATTGATGTTCGACGAAAGATAAAGCTTGATAAGGAATGTCTTCTTGTCAAAATATGCCATGGGCTAGTGATTTGGATTTCTGGCTCCCAAATGCTTTAACCAATTTTATTTTACATCTGCCAATGTTTAGATCACAAAATAAGTTGGAGGATATACATCAAAATTTATTCTCAAAGCAAGATGCAAATATCTGCCCCCAGTGTCTAGCAATGTTTGAAAGACCATTGGATGGGATCTTGGATATATGGATACGAAAAGCATGCATAGGATGCCAAGGATTATCTTGTGACAAGATAAGGTGTTTGAATAGAGGAATGCTCATTCGAATAATGCTTCAAGGCTCAGATAACGTTTGGATTGGATAGGATCAATGAAAATGACCCATGTCAAGATGTTTACCATAAACACGTGTGAAGTTTGTACCAAACTTGGTCAACATCAAGATAAGGTAGATAGATAGTAATGGGTTGGATAAATAGTTAATGGATGAACAAATGATATGGATGGAATGTTGGCTTTATTATGGATGCGATAAGATGCTTTCTCCTAAACAGGTGCACATAGATGCTCGATTCTACACATGACGCCTGTTTGCAAGGTTTTCATCATGGTACCTGTCCAAAGCGCCACCGAAGCGGTTTTCGCTAGAGGACAATTTTTTCTTTACTGTTTTTAATCATTTTTCTGATTTGTTTGGATTTTTGTATTTTTATTTTATTTTTTGTTGTCACCAAGATGCCTGTTTGCCAAGTTTTCATCAAGGTGACCATTTTTTCAAGACATTTTTTTTTTTTTTGTATTTTTTTGAGAGATTTCAAGCTGATGTTGAATCGCCTGGTACTATTGATGTTGATGCTTCTGTCATAACATGCCATCGATATCCTGCTTGCATAATTTGCTTTGCCAAGATATGTGCACTTGAAAGAAAATTTTGAGAAATTTGTTATGCTTTGCTGATAACGGAGTGAACTCTGTCTTTGTGTGCACATCGTGATAAAGTGCCTTCTGAATCCTTATGATGAAGGGTCGTTGACAACACATGGTCAATGAAAGAATTGGATATCATGCATGGAGGCATTGATGGAGTGTGTTTAGGAATAAAATATTGATTGGTTGACAGTTTGGAACCTTTGACTCTCCAAACTTGGGAAGATGAGGAATGATGAGTGGATACGGAAGTGTGCATGGAATGACCAACTGCTTGATACACTTTGTATGTTGCTCGAGAAGTCTTCTTTTTCCTTTGTGGACATCCTTGATGGATATTTTTCTCCATAGTTTCTTTGACTAATGGAGCATGATAGGGATAATCTTTCTTTGTATTCTTTTGTATCCACTTGTATTTGATTTGTCCTTCATGCTTCTTAGCTTCTTTTCTTTGATTTAAATATCTCTTTTGATTTTGGTCCCAATTCTTGGATGGGGTGATGGGTGGATGAAGATTCATGGCATGGCTGGTTGTACTATTGGCATTGGTTTCACCATAAGGATTCTTTATGCTCCCTATATTGATGTTTTCTTGAGATGAAGTTGCCCCCAATTTTTTGGAAGTATCGCTGACATATTTATATCCCTTGGTTGTTGAGTAACCAAGGCCTTGATTCTTAGGATTGCAAACAATTTGCACTAGTTCTAGGATACCTTGTTCATGCAGACCTAATCCCTTACCTTGATAATTCATCTGCTCAAAATTTTTATGTGCAATAGGATATGATTTACCTTGGAAACAAGGTGCTAATCCTTCTTTGCTCTGTTGTGGATCTTCAAAAGTGACAGCTTCTTTATTGACAAGATAACTTGCTCTAAGAAAATTAAGTGATCCTAGTTTATAAGTGATAGGATCCTCCATATGTGGGATGAGTGTCTGATTGATATCTTTAGCTTGATCCTATGAGATATCAGATTTTACTGCTTCTTCAAGAAGTGTTGATGATTTATTGTCCTCATAAAAATCTTCCTCATGTTTCATTTCATAGGATGTTTCTGATTCATGAATTTTGTAGGTTCCCTCTTCATGACCTATTTCTACTAGGTGTCCACAAGATGTTTCTGATTTACAGGTTCTATAGAAGCCTTCTTCATGATTTGCTTCTCATATGTCTAGAATTTTTTGAATCTTTGTTAAGTGTATAAATGTTAAGAGTAGGAGACTCTTGTACCTTGGTAATGATGTCAAGAGTATGAGACTCTTGTTTCTTTGTAATGATATCAAGAGTATGAGACTCTTGTTTTGAATGAATATCATCTACGTGTCCATCCAAAGAAAGCATCTTGTGGGTAGGTGGAGGCATATGTGCTAGAAGAGTTCCCATTAGATCATTATAGTATCTTGGAGATATGAACTCTTGATCTTGATTAATTTTGGAATTGCTTTCGACATGCTTTAGATCAAGTTGTTAACATGGGTCAATTTCAAAGGATGGATTATCTACAAGGGATTCTTGGACATGGTTATTAGGAATGGAAAATGGATTTGGATCAACTGTAGTGTCAAATATTCTTTCACTATTCAGAGTCGTGAGGTTAAAGGATGTCAATATTCCTTGGAAAGGACCATTGCTAGACCTTGATGGAAGATGTTGATCATGCTTTGGAATACGTTCTTGAGATATGTCCTCTAATTCATAAGGTGATGTAGAGACATTTTCAATATGATCATTGGTCGATGGATCATGGATTATGTCAATGGGATCAAATAACGTTAACACATCTTGGAATAGATCACTAAAAAGTGGCTCTTGATGAATGTTGATTTGATCACTGGATGAGGTAGTCATATCTTCACAATGCTCCTTGATGGATCGATTGTTTTCAACAATTGTGGTAGAGAAATTGCCAATGTCTTCAACCATAGGTTCAAGTGATGTTAATGTTTTTTGGATTGGATCATTGTTGGGAATCATCGGTGAGTTTTGATCATGATTGAAAAGTGGCTCTTGGTGTGTGTTGATTTGATCATTAGTTGAGGTGGAAACATATTGAATGTGTTCATTGATGGATTGATCTCAATCAATATTTTCCCCCATTGTGGTGGGAGTTTGCTTCAAGCTTTGTTGTGGGAGTAGGGTCTACATTTTCTACTAAGCCAACAATGCTTGTTGTTGGTCGTGTCATTGTTGTGCCAACAATGCTTTTTGTTGGGCTTGTTGTTGTGCGACCTGTTGATGGACTTGTTGATGTATTGCTTGCAATAGTGCTTGGAATTGTGTTTGCATCTGTTGATCTTGGTGCTAGACTTGATCTTGAGTCTGTACTTGTCAGGCTACTTAAGCTGCTTGCACAACTTGTGTGGCTTGTTGGGCTTGGAGTGCCTTTTGGCGAGAACCTTGTTGTGTAGCTTGCAACATGATGGAGAATGAATTTGTCATGTTGTGTTTTGGTGGTGGTGGCAGTGGATTGGGAATGGTGTTGATTGTTGGAGTTTACGATATCGATGGAAAAATGGGATGATTTGGTATGATGTTTTGATTTGGCATTATAGGTTGACTTTGAACTTTTTTGGGGTTGAGAAACATATTGCTTTGATCTAGGTAACTTTGATTTTGCATGGTTTTACCTTCACTTGGATCAATACCTAGAGTCGTCAACATATTGCTTGGATTTTGAACAACATTGATGGGATTTGCAAACATGTCTACCCGGAAGTTTACCAAGTGTGGATTTGAAATGGTCATGTTTGGTAAAGTTGTACTTGGCATGTATGGATTTGGTGGGATAATGTTGTTTGGAAAACTCATGCATTGAGCGTTTGGTTGATAGATTTGTAAATTTGGACTTGGATTTAAATCTACCATTGGGAAAGGTGTTCCAAACTTTGGATTGGGCATACTCACATTCGTTGTCCTTTTGAGGTTTGGAGGAGATAATGATGCCATGTATAAATGTGAGTTTTGATAATCAATTGGCATTGTGAGACTTGGATAGTTTGGTTGACTTTGATTACTCATGATGTATGAGTCGAGTTTGAATTCCATGTTTTTCTTATGTTTTGACCTTGTTGTGAGAGTGAACCTCTTAGGTGTTTAGGACCAATGATGAGATGAAGGGTGAGTGATATGGATGTTTGAACTTTTTGGAACTTTGGATCAATGCTAGACTTTAGGAATTAGTTTGATTTGATTTTGATAGTTTGACTAGGTGTGTTAAGCCAAACAAGATGATGGTGAACTTGTAAACCCTAGGAAGTAGAGAAAACTCACATAAGAGGATGAATTGGCTAAGTGTGTTAAGCCAATCAAAGTTATCATGAACTAGTAGACCTCAGGAAGTTGTGTTATCCTAGAGGAAAATTATTCAAGAGGATTGATAATTTGACTAGCTGTGTTAAGTCAAATAAGGTGATGTTGATTTTCCAAAAGTCTAACATAAGCGATGTTTTAAAGTTACAAAAGTTGTTGGTGAGATGGAAATTTGAGAAATTTTTGGATGGATGAAATGTTTGACTTGATCCTAGATTACCCTATGAGGACTTACTTACAAGACCGAGGTGATGAAAAACATGCTTTTCCTTAAGACTCTTTCAAACCAAAAGATCAATGTTCGCATGGAAAACCATAAGACAAAATATTGCAAGCACATGTGTGGGCTTTGATTGATCTTTTATCTTGCTTAGATTTAGTTCTTTTTACCACAAACACTTTCTTGATTATGTTTTTCAAACTGAATGTCTAATGTCCTAATTTCTCTTTATCCCACAAAGTGTATTATGCAAAAATCAAGGAAATCAAGGCAAAGGTTACCTATTGTTGACTTTAGTGAGCAAATGGAGATATAAATTCAAATGTTTAGAATCCTCTAGGGATAGAATCCCTAGGGCAAGCAATAACACTTGAATTTTGTCAATGGTATTTTCTTCCTAGAGGGTTTGAAATTCTGATAATTCATTGAATGTTTGTTTTCCATTGTTTTGGATCCAAGCAATGAGTTTTGATTCCAACCATATGTACAACCCTAGGCTGGAAAATACAATATTTGCCAGGTTCCCACTTGGATAAATCCAGCTGCGCATATCCTATGTGGATGAGTAGATGCTTGACCACACAGGCTCCCCCTTACAGTGCACACACTTCTCGGGTTAGCCAAGCATTAGTACCCATGAATCTCCTATGGCATACTTTTCATCTCTACAAAAAAATTGCATGTATACGTGGGGCGGCTTCAAAGGACATGACCTCTTGCACCAACAAATATAAGGTATTTTTGGATTCTAAACACAAGTTTGTAGTAAGGAAATCCAGTTTAGGGGATGCAATGATAAAATCCTTGTGAGAGATCTCCCAACCCTTAGAACAAGGGCTTTATGCATCATAAAGATACTGAGGGAGAGTTATCATGCACCGCTTCCCATTGTCCATGGCTTTCACTATGAACACAAATTTATATAGCGATTTGGAAGAGCTTGGCTTTAGCCCGTTACCGCTTGAGTCGTTCCCTTGGGATGAGTAGTTTTTCTCACCAAGGAAGGCTCTCTAAAGGTGTACAATAGTGAGTAAGTGCATTCATAGTTCGGTCATCTTTGTTTGCATGCACAAAGAGAGAACACTCGTAATGCCTTTTTCTCACACTAGACAAGTTTGTTCAATTTTAAGTTCCCAAATCGAAATGTGAAGGCAATATTTTTAACAACTTAATATCACAAAATAATTTTGATTCTCAAGATCGCCGTTAGGCATGAGAGAAGCACATACGCCTTTTAATGATATTAATTTGTGAAAAACATTACAAAATAGGAAAAACACTTGTTCATTTTAATCCATAAAGCAGTGATGAGTTCGTTTTAAAAGCACCAAAATGAAGTGTGAAGTTTGCCTTGTTTAATTTTAAGTCCAAATCGAAATCTAGTATGTTTCTAAGTTCAATTTTAACCAAGCTGAAAAGATCAAGTCAAATGGTTAATTTTAAACCCAAAAAAGAAATATGAGTTGGTTTAAAACAAAAAACAAGGGTACAAAATGGATGCTTCAAGCATTAAGAAATTAATTTTCAAGTCTCAACTTCAATTTTCAATTCCCATTTGTTGAACTTAAATCTTCTTTTTTATTTTCTCATTTTATCCATCTTTCTACTCCATTATTTTTCAAGGAATCTGCAAATCAGTCATTAAAATATTCAAGAAATATTACAAAAAATATTATTCCAAGAAAACATATGTTAAAAAAGTGATACTTCGCTAATTATGCATTCAAAGAAAACAACAATAGTATTTGGTCATTTTCTAATCTTTATGAGTTGCCCCTTTGAGTATATTTTTTTTTCTATTTTTCTCCCCAAGATCACTTTCAAATTGAACTTACGAAAATCAATTCAAAAATTGTTCAAAACATCAATCCATGATGCCATCTTTGCAGTCCACTATTCAATTTCATTTTGATTTAAGCTTACCGAAGTCAATTACTTAATCAAACATAGTGAGACTCTCGTTATCTCGAGTGCTAATGAAGCACCATTTCAATAGACCCATTAAATGCAGCCATATGAACGTCAAACAACATGCGTAGCCTCTTAAAAAGGATTCTCTCTTGGTTGCTTCCACCTCACTATATTTTTCTTATAGATAACTTTATTGAAGTCTGACTCTACCATTAATATTGTGCCCAATTAGCTCAAGTGATAGAGAAAAATATAAATGCTATCATACTCGCTCATCAATGCAAAGATAGGATCATAATATTTATTCAAAGCAATGACACTTAAAACTTTTTGAAAGGCTTGATAAGGAACATTTAATAAGACACCACAATAGTCAACCAACAACAGAGTTATCATAAAAAAAAAATGGTGTATCATTCAGACTTTCAACTGACATAAATAATTGAATGACACTTGTTGTAACGAGCATCCATTTGGCAGACCCCACAATTTTCAGCGGCTTAATCAAAATTCTAATGAATTGAATAAAGAAAAAAAATCACAATTCCTGCAACAAATATTCGATATGATTGTGAAATAACTTTTAGAGGTCCCACAAAAGTATAGACATTTAACAACAATGCTGATATTTTACCTGTTTGTCACATAACGCAATCTTTTCAGAGGTAGACACATATTTTGAGAATAGACAGAGATAATTTTAATCTACCAATCGAATCAAGATCCTATCAATCCACTGTTGGAGGGATAAGTTTACATTTTAAGTAAGTACAAATTAATTTCCACACAAGCAATATATGTGTGTGATAAATGCGCAGGCCTAGGCATAGGAGATGCATGCACAATCTGATAATAGCAACATTACCACTATTTGATTTCTTTGAATTGAGTGGGTTAGGCATATCTGGTAGTTTAAATGCAGTAGCAAAGACACAGTGCATGAACTAACAAATGTGGTCTTAAAGAAATGTGGTCTCCTAGATTGCAGCGCCAAATTGTGAGAGGCATAGACAAAACACGTTTTCTATTTGACCCAATGACTAAATAAAATTATTAACACTGCAAAGATAAGAATTTTTTAGTAAATGTGACAGGAACGTGTAAATCCAGATAACATAATATTACCCTGCAGCCATCTCTACCTACGCAAAAATGGAATCATAAATAAGGCACACAAACTATTTTTAATAATGCCCGGAAGAAATGGTCTCATGTATATCATGGATTCAATGAAGGGCTTTAGAAACTTTCGAATAAATGCAATTGGCAGGTGTAAAACTGGATTCCCCAACCTTGACCAGCATCCTCTCTGGCTTTTGTGCAAGGAATGAAAGCATAGATGAGTCACATGAACTATTTGACAAATCCCTCAAAAGGTATGCGTACTGCTCAAAGAAACGTGTTTTTACCTGATAGAGTTAGGCACGTATAAAGAGCGAGAAATCTTTCAGGAAAACGCAGCTGGCAGGTGTAAAGCCGACTTCCATGACCTCAACCAGTAGGCATGCATGTCAAATGCGAAGCATGGCAAAGACATGTGAGTTGTTTTGATAGGACACTACTCTGAAATGCAATCTCATGGAATGCAATGACCATAGGACTTTAAAAAAAATGTGGTCTCCTATAAGACTTGGCGGATATGCACAAAATGGATCTGGATGTATTCAAAGTGTCGATGCATAGACAAGACCCAGGATATGCTTGACCGAACGCCTTAAAGAGATAGTGATTGTAAGATATGTGTTGCACAAAGATTTGATATGGCATTTGTGATTGTAATATATGCACTGCACAAAGATTTGATACGGAATTTATGGATCTTGTATCACAAACCTTCCCACACGAGAAGTCTTTTATTTCGGGGAAGGACGTAAGATGTAGCTTATGGTGTGGAAACAGAGTGTCATAATGGGTTTTGATGTGTAAATCACATGGATTTCTTTATTCACAATCCCAGAACAAATGATGTATGATCGGTTTTCATTCTATATTAACGAAAAAAAAAAAAAAAATTTCTATGAAAGAGGTTGTCACAGAAGTTGAACTTAAGGGGGAGTGTTGGATATAACTCCAACTTCTGCACTCACCGTGTTCCCTCACCCCTTCATCGTACTACTCGCGATGGCATGGTTTCTATCTTCCGGCTACACTGCCTTACCGCCAGACTTCTCTCTCCTCCCCTCGGTGGTGCGGTTTCTCTGCCTTCAACTGCTCCACTCTTTTCACCGCCACCCTGCGGTCTGTTCCTTCTCTATTGGCGGTCTCATGGTGGCTCTGTTCTACGTCTTCTGTGTTACCGTGACCTTCCTACTTCTTCACTGCGGTAGTGTGCTTTTCCTTCCGTGAACTGCTCCTTTCCTTTCACCGCGGTCCCATGTGCTCATCCTCGATCACCCGCGATAATGCAATTTGTGTACGTCTTCACCTCAACACCGCAGGTCCTTCCTTCAGTATGTTTGGTAATGCGGTGGGTCTCCTTCTTCTTTGTGCGCTCTGATACCACTTTGTGGGAAAAGATAACATTAAACTAACAGTACTGGAGAGAGGAGTCATGCAAGACATATAGACAAATAAAAATACTTAAATTATGAAACTCAAACACATATACACCAACCCAGAAATTTATATTCATTTATCTCAGAAATACATTTCTACAAAGCTTCTGCTCTTCACATTTTCATCTTCAGATATCATCTATTTTTCACTTTCTTCATCATCCTCCTCTTTTTCTTCTGTCTCTATCCGTCTCTTCTGGACTTCACCACCTTCTTCTAACTGTCGACTCCTTCTCTCTATTCACAACAATCTTCTTCACTCTAACTCATTACAAAGTATGACAGTCTACTCTCATATTACAGCCCAAGGAGAGATAAATATACATCAAGGAAAATACGTATGCCAGCGAAAGAAACATTAAACACAGTCCTATTGGTTTTAAGAATAGTCCTTATACATATAAAAATAGTCCTATGACTTAACTGTCCGCCAGCGCACCGACACAAAATGATTGTCATCAAAAAGAGCATCACCCACATAACCGTCGACGATTATGGAGAGGGTGCGGTGATGGCGGTAGCAAAGCGCACAAAGAAGAAGGAGACCCACCGCATTACCGAACATACTGAAGGAAGGACCTGCGGTGTTGAGGTGAAGACGCGCACAAACCGCATTACCGTGGGTGATCAAGGATGAGCACATGGGACCGCGGTGAAAGGAGAGGAGCAGCTGATGGAAGGAAAAATGCACTACCGCGGTGAAGAAGTAGGAAGGTCACAGTAACATAGGAGACCCAGAACAGAGCCACCGTGAGACTGCCAACATAGAAGGAACAGACCGCGGGGTGGCGGTACAAAGAGTGGAGCAGTTGAAGGCAGAGAAACCACACCACCGAGGGGAGGAGAGAGAAGTCTGGCGGTAAGGCGGTGTAGCCAGAAGATAGAAACCATGCCATCGTGAGCAATACGATGAAGGGGCGAGGGAACACGGTGAGTACAGAAGTTGGAGTTATATCCAACACTCCCCCTTCAGTTCAACTTTTGCGACAACCTCTTTCATAGAATTTTTTTTTTTTAACAAATCTAATTGAGCTACTGCTCATTCAATCAACTACCATTGCATTCACTTGACATATGAGCTTGAGCTCTTTTATACAAACAAACACCACTACAAATTCTTGACATGGACAAATACCAAGACTTGCTGAGCTTATGCTCATACAACCAATTCACTAAACTATCTGACAAATCTAACCTCTCAAATAGGTGGTTTCAGATTACCATGAAACTGACTTGGTGGTTTTAGATTACCACAAACTAACAGGGATGGTTTAAGGTGACCACCAACTAACTGAGTGGTTTTAGATTACCACAAACTACCAAGGATGGTTTCAGATGACCACCAACTAACAGGCAGGTCTCCTGCGTTGGACTCCAGAGAGTGATAAACAATATAGATTAAATTCATTATATAGAAATAGAGCATACATAAAATAATATATTTCCAGAACCCAAAAAATGTGCGAAATCCTGCAGCAAACTCCAAACGTATCACATCATGTCCTGACAGCAATAAACAGTGATAAATAGCATTAAAAAAATGTCCTTTCAAATTCATTAATCGCCAGCTGGAAGACTCCACAGAACGCCACCACAAAACATCAAAATCGTGCTACCGCGCATGAGGAAAGACATGCCGCAGTACGATGGGGAACTGCTCCACCATGAGGAGCACGGAATAGGACTGCGGTATCATGGTGTAGCTCCAAGCTACCTCACTACCATGAGCAAGAGAGGGCAAGGGTGTGGTATCGCGGGATACCGCCCAACTATGAAGAACACAGAGCACACAGCGAACACCGCACAACCGCAAGGAATGGCAAAGGAGGTTGTGGGGCCGCGGTAACCAAAAACAGAGCAGGGGATGTTTAATGGCACAACCACGGGCAAATGGAATGAGGGTGCGGTAAGGCGGGAGCATTGCGCCACCGCGAGAAGACAAAGAGGAACTGCGGTGATGCGGTAAAAACAGACGTTGGAATTATTTCCAACATATTCTAATTCATATTCAAAAAAGTAGTCCAATCATAAGTTAAGAACTAAATCACTAAAAAATCAAGGCGTTAAACCATAATACCTTAACTCAAAATTAATGAGAAGCAACGACAAAAGGAGAAAATTATTAATGCTCTCATGTTGATGCTTTAAATCGATGATCTTATTTCACAGGCGCCAAGAGCAATAGAGTACTTTCATGTGTAGGTGTAAAGGAAATCAATATTAAATGATTTTAATGCATTTAACAAATAGGCGATTTCTTCTTACACCGACCCTGCATAGTCATTGATTAGTAAGAGCAGCACCATTAAACACTCTAGATTAATGTCGCCTTTAATGCCTTCAAGAGTTGTTTAGTCCATCTATGCCATAGAGAAGGCAAAGCATGCATACACCTATTGAGCAAGGTAAATTCTTAACAGAGGAGAAAAAAAATGTCACAGCAAATGTAATATACGAATAATATATCTTGCCATACAAAGATGCAATGTCTTGATACACAAAGATAGGAATTTCAATCAACCCCCTATAGGATTTAAATCAATTTAATTTTGTACAATCAAAACACGTTTTCAGCAAGAAGTCAATTTTAGTAGCCATTTAAAGAAGAATGACAACATACCCCAACCGAGTATTTCATATGCAAAATGACCTTTACCAAGTATAAATGCAAAATAGCTCATATCTCATACGCAAGCAACAAATTTTCCAACCTCTATGTAAATTCCTAACCCCAAGGTGTTGAGAGAAAGCAACTAACATTCATACCCAATCAGTCCATTACCAAGTGATGTTTTACGTTAGAAAGACCATTGTGCAAGCTATCTTTTGTTGGGAAGTAAGGTGTTTTTTTTTTTTTCTTTCAAAGAAAGAGAATGTACATTTTATCCCTCAAGAAACACAAGTAATAAAATCAATGCAATGTCATGCTCAAGACTCTAAATGCAAGATAAAAGATAATTTCTTCTAAAGAATTACTAGTTCCAGCCTCTAAGATCTGGGTATGCCCTCCTTCTAGCGCTAGTTTGTGGATGCTAAATCTGTATTTGCTCAAAAACAAAAAACAAACATTAGTATTGTTAGTTAAATCAAACAAACCAAATAGAGCATCCCTATGAAATATTTGATCATGCCTAAGATACCATGATAATTAAAACAAAAACAACTAAGTAAAAGCATAAGCAAGATCAAAATTTATTCCATAGCGAGAGTGGTGCCTCTTGAAATGTGGAAAGAAAGCCCTTTCCCACCCCCTGATAAGCAAGATTGCCAAGATGATAGATGATGAAGAGCAAGATTGATTCTCAAATGAAGAGAGTAACCTTGCATCAAATGTGTTGTTGTGTTCTCAAATTTTGTGTTGTAGTTGTGTTGTTGAAAAGCATTGCTTTTATAGATTCAAGGGTAGGAGATTGAGAGATTTTGATGAATGTGGGATCATTCACAAGCCAATGACAAGATGCCACTTTTCAAGGTGTGAGAGGGTGAGGAATGTGCAAGTCTTGGCCAATGTGCCAATTTCAAATTTGAATTTTGGATAAAATGACATGTTTAGGGGGGATGAAAGGTGCATTAAATGTCAAGTTTCACTTGTGCAAGAGACATGTAAGAGACATGTAAGGGCATTTAATGCTTTGTTGGAAGGGACAAGCATTTGAGAAGGAGATTCAAAATTGGAAGAATATTCCATCTTGATGCCTTTTTGAAAGAAATTAGAAAAATTAATAAATCAAAGAAATGATTTATTGGTGCAAGTGGGTGGGTTATTTAAGAGTTTAGATTTGACTCGAGTTGAGTCAAAAGCTAGAGAATGATTGATTATGATTAGAAGTTAATTAATTCAAATTAATTAACTTAGAGGATTTTAGGAGTTTGACATTTGATTTAAATCAGTTTGATTTATCAAATAAGGACTTTAGAACTTAATGAAATAATTTGATTTATTTAATTAAGTCTGATGAACCTTAGGGAATTAATCAATAAATTGTTACAATCGATTAATAGCAGAATTGGATGTTGGTTCAAGCGGAATGCATGATGTTGATTTTATGTGTCTACACATTCAATTGTTTCAGTTCATCAGGAAGCAGTTGATTCCCCATAGATTTTATTTTTGCACTATTGTACTCATCCAAAGTGATCGATCCTTCAATTTTCCCCATTCTTTCTTGCTTTTAGGGTTCGCAACTACACACCAAATTATATGAAGAATTCAAGAATGATTTGATCTACCTAACAAATTTGCTGATGAATTCACTTTTGCTACTTCGAAAACCATTTGTTAAGTTCTCTCCTTCTTCTCTTCGATAATGAAATGTGACAAATGATAGCTTGAACTTGAATTTTATAGCTCGCACATGCCCAATAAATGCACTTTCCCTAAACTTTCTAGAGACTCTCTTTTCTCAAGCGATGATAGAAAAATATTCTACGGACCAACAAATTTGATGAATTTATTTTTCTAAAAACACAAGAGCTTCTGTGTACTAAGAGTGCAGCTATATTACTATTTTCTCCATTTCGGTTCTATTCATAGATAGGGGAGGAAGGATTTTCTAATAAAACTCCCCTCAGTCCAGTGGCCTTAACTTAATTTATGGAAGAGTTACTGGAAGCAGGTTTTGGTGTGGAACAATTTCCTTCATCAAAATCATTCTTTTTCACCCATTTCTTCGTCATTTGATTTATGATATCATCTGTAGTTATCTTTTCCTTTCCTTTGTCATTTTTCTTTGTTTTCCTCTCTTTGTATACCAAACCTCTTCTTTCTGTGATTTTGCCTTTACAAAATCTAGCAATATGACCGTACTTGTTACAGTTGTAGCGCACAATGTTTCTTTGTCCATTCCATTAGTTTTTCTCAATCTATATTGATTAGCAATATGTCCTGACTTCCTACATGTATAACATTCAATATTTATTCTAACAATAGAGTGACTTGACACATTTCTGCATTGAATTAATTTATGACCATGCCTTTTGCAATTGAAACACTGACCAGTGAATGATGAATCTTTTGGCCTTAAATTGTTTCTACACTGAGAAACCATATAACTGAATTTATTACAGACAAAACAATATCCATTAAATTTTTGTGCATTAGGTTGTCTTACCGGATACCTTCCATTTTTTCCTATCTAAAATTCTTTTGTGCTGATCTAAAATTTTCTCCCTTTTCATATCTAAGACCTCTCTTATCATTTCCATTCTTTTTTCCTTGGGTTAGCTCATCAAGTTTCACTAAACTGATTTTAAACTTGTATTTGAATTCATTTGCAATGCAAAGGTCATTCTTCAGAGTAGTAATCTTCTTACCAAGTTCTTCTTGATTATTTTTGGTTCTTTGGAATTCATATTCCAACTGAGTAAGTTCTCCACTTATTCTATTGCATTCATTAGATTTCTCTTTTAGGGCCTGAGAAATATTTTCTTCACTTTTCTTTGTTTCCTCTCTCTTTGGTCATCTTCATCATCATAGATTCCATCTCATGTTTCAGATTGGTATTCTCTTTGGCAATATTTTCACATTCTTTAGTTATCTGCTTCAAAGTTTGATTCAGGTGAGCATCATCCATATCTTTTTTTCCCTTCGGTTGTATCAGATCATAGAGATCTTTCCTCTTCACTCTATATTGGACTATCTGATACTTTAGTGTTTGGATGAATTTCTCAACATCTCTAAGATTTTCTTTCAATTCTTGAACTTCTTCTTTAGACTGATCAAGGTCATCAAGAGCTACCATAAGTTGTTGTTGAAGGCTACTACAGTCCATCACATTCCAAGATCCATCTCAAGCTACAAAAATTTTATAGATGAACTCGCTCTGATACTAATTTTTGGACTCAAGGGGACACTGAGATGGGGGGGTGAATCAATGTTGAAAAACTCATCCATTCAAAACACGAAAGTAGTTCATTCTGAATAAAAGAAAAGATGTATGCATTAAAAGTAAACATCCATAACCACATGACACACAATTTTTTGTCTATAAACATTTTTAGGGGAAAAACTACGGTGGAGATTAATCCATAATTTGATAACTCAAAGTATAGTGTTTATAAAAGGAATGCACTTACATTCAGGGACACTACCTAGAGCTGACTGCTCAGAGATAAAGGCTTACTACCTAAAAAATTCAAATTAAAACCATCTGAAAGGTGAACTAAGATAAAAGTGTATCTAACAATGTTAGGTAACAATTTCAGTGAAGCTCATGAATCATATTCTAGATCTGCTCTTTGCTTTTCCACTTTTCTTTGCCCTACTCTATTGTTTCTTCTCTTCACATCAGATTCACAATACTGCTCTGCAATGACTCATAATTCATAGAATAACACTTCTATCTTCCACATATTCCATGGATCACACACTTAAATGATAAAATCAATCTCTTATATATATTCATAATCAGAGACTAACTAATTTCACAGTCAGCTTCATACGGTATTAAGATATTTTAACTTGTTGGCCTGATCCACCATAAAATTTGTATGCGCATCCTCCAGAGTCAGTTAGGACCAAGAGAGGACCCATACAACACTTAATTCAACAATGAAACTTATAATTAAATTCATCATAAACATCCACGAATTCCAACTTTGTTGGGTTGACCTTCTAGCATAGATAATTGACAGATTAATGCACCGTACCTCCTAGATCGCTTATCAATGAGTGCATCAAAAATAAGATACTAAAAGCCTCTATAAACCTTCAGCAAGGATTCATAACCCAAAATACCTTTCTGGTGAGATGATTAGATCAACTTTTATACCTTTAACGAGACCTCTTGTTCTTTGTTGTGTTCTACTAGTAGGAGCCAAAATGTAGTATTTCTCATTCAAATGAAAGACTTGAGTTGCATGACCTAGGTTTCCATCAATGACAACACCTACAAGAAAAACTCCTTATCCATATGCCAGCAAGAAGGGCATTTTTGTCCTAGTACAGGTTTTTTTCAAAAAACAAGAAATTTTGAGTTGTTAAAAATGTTCCTAGGTTGCCTACCCAGGGACCTAATGTTTAGAACAAAAAAGTGTGTAAATGAATGCAAAAAAAAGTAAAAACTAATGAAAATAAATTAGATGCAAAGTCGATTGTTATTTTTTCAATTTTGAATGCAATACCAGTGTTCCTGAATGCAATTAGGATGATTGATAATACACTTTTCAAAATTTCAATGAGATAAGATGATGCAAGAAAGAAAAGTGCACCATATATGCACTTTCACTAATGCAAGATGTAATGCAAGAATTATTTCAACCTAGATCTATGACTTTAATGGACTCCAAATCAGAAAATAAATGTTCTAAAAGGTTGGGTTCACCAAAATAAACTGTAAAGAAAATAGGGGTTTGATGCCCCTATTTGTCCTTAGGTCATTGAAGAATGTCGTAGGATCCCAAATTGGATTGACAATATGTAAAAATGGTGATGTTTTATGGCCTAGGTGAGTTTCCATGAAGATGACAACTTTGCAATGCAACTTTTCAACTTTACAACTTTGCACTTCAAATGATCTTCAACTCTTCAACCTAAACCTAAAAACACAAACATGTAAGAGAATAATTTTTGTTTGATTGATAGTAAATGGGGGTTTACCTTGGTCAAACCCTTTGTTGGTAATTAAACTTGAAATGAAATAGAAATGGAGGGAAATGATGAATGAACAAAGTTTTATGTTGCAACTCAGAAAACTCTTGTTATTGTATATGCTAAAAACTGAAAGTTGAATGATTTAATCTATCAATTCAAATCCAAATTATAGCATACCATCAATAAAGCCTTTCAAAATGAATACAAATGAAAAATGCAAAATTAACTATGCAAAAACTAAAATAAATGCATTCAAAGGAAAATCAGCACCATTGTTTTCCTATTTCACCATGATTCTTGATTTGTGTATTTGATGCTGTCAGATTTTTATGAGAACAAGTGCAACAAGAAGCTATGATGAATGCAACATAGATAGAAATAAAATTTTGAAATCAAAATGTGTATCCCCAAAAAGTGAGATAGAGGAGGCTTTTATAGATGAATGCATAATTTTAAAATGATAAATGAGAAATGAGTGGAATGATTTATGCCATGATTCATGTTTGGAAGCTCAAAATGTGCAATTTTGAGCTAATTCCATGGAAATGATTTATGAGTTTAATGTGCAATTTTGAGCTAATTTCAAGGAAGTTGATTTATGAATTTTAAATTATTTAATGAAATATATGAATGCATTTTAATGATTAATGCAAATGAAAAATCATGAAAATCATCAAAGTGAAATGATTAATGCAAATGGATGAATTAATGGATTTATGTAATGGTTAAATGATTTATGAATATGTTGATGATTAATGAAATGATAAATATTTATGAAATAAATAAATAATGGATAAATGATTAAATGGCTTAATGGAATATGATTAAATGATATGAAAAATTGCTTATAAATGATTTATAATATTTTAATGATTTTATTAATATGGTGATATGATTATGTGGATGATCAGATGAAATGTGCAATGGATAAAATTTATTGCAAGGACATTTTTATGTGTCTAAATTTTTCCGCTCTTTGAGACAATGTAGCCTACCAAGTTGTTTCAAAGAAAAAGATATGCCCTAGTCTAAGAAAGAATGAGGAAGGATGATGAGGAGGTAGAGGTATGCCCCCTCGAGAAGACATGTGAGTGCAAAGAACATGAGTGTTCTCTTGAAATGGATGAGAGGAGTAGAAGATGTAGTATAAAAATAATAGAGTGAAATAAATAAGGATGATGAAGAAAAGATGAAATGAGGTACAAAAATGGATAATGATAGATGAAAAAGAGATATGAAAGAAGATGAAGGTGATGAAGCTTCTTGTGGTTTACAAAGTGCTTTATCATCATCGAGTGGTAAAATATGAAAAATGGACAACAAACACCATGGTATGACTTAAACCACAGTGTGCAAGCTCATCCATTTGTAAAACAGATAGTCACAAACAAGGAATGTCCCAACTCATACTAAGGGAAAAGTTTCCACAATCATTTTTTCAAGACAATCCATAGACAACAATTAAATCAAAGATGAGTCATGAGACATCATCACTCTAAATCGTTCATGGGTCATCCTCAAGGTACCTAGCATCATAACCGAAGTAAATCAAAAACATAAGTCAAAATAGACCAACATGATCAACAGTCATTCAGATTGTTTTCCAATAAGTGTTTGACAATGCATTAAGGGATGAAGTGAATGACAGGTGGACCATTTTGACAAGGCTTGGTTTCCGGAAAAGAAGCATGTCATATAATATGTCAAGTTTGGTTTTGATCATGCAACTACCTATATAAAGCAAATGATAGAGTGTGATAGTGACAAGGTCTGGTTTCAGGAAGGACATATCTTGTATAAGACCATTTGTTTTGAACAATTTGACTAGTTTGATTGATTTGACAAATGACTGATTTGACTTGGAGACTTGTTGGCTTGCTTGTCTTGTTAATTTAGGATTTTTGTTTGAAGTTTAGATGATTATGTCATGTATGAGTTGAAAATGTCTAATTTATTTTGAATGACCCAACGAACCCTAAAAGACTGACCTAGGGGGCCTTAGGGGCTCATCGACAGATGGCCTTGCCTACGTAGCAATGCATAAAGACCTTGTAGTTTGACATGACCCTTGAATTTGTTTCGACAACAAAGGACTGAATCATGATTTTATTTGACAACACCTAAATACTAACCTAATGTCTTGGGGGCACATCAACAGATGCCCTTGCCTATGTCTAGTCGTAGAGGCAATGTAGTTCGACAATGACAAAGACTGACATGACTGACTTTGACTCTATTTTTGAGATTTTTGAAAGTTATCTTAATGTTTTTGAGTTTGGACATGTTTTGAATTTTTTGGATTTTTTTTCAAGACATTTTATGATTTTTATGGCTTTTTTTCAGGACATTTTATGATATTTATGGATTTTTTTCAGGACATTTTATGATTTTTATGGATTTTTAAGGACATTTTATGATTTTTTGTCTTTTGAATATGGTGACTTCCAATGATCAATGCAAAATCTAGTGTAGGTCAAGGATATTGCCCCAATTGGTATAAGACAAACCAATAGGAATGGGATGGGACAAGTTTTATCTTGGATGGAAGGTGTAGGAAAAGGACACTAGATGTCAACCAGTTGGAAGCCATGATAAGGATGACAAGGCCTAATAATGGATGTTAAATGGGAGATGGAATGGAAGATGACATAAGTCAAAGCCTTATTTGTGCATTAGGATGGAAGACCAAACAAAATGATAGTAGATGACAAAGAAAAGATAGACTACACATGGCACCTATTTTCCAAGTTTTGACCATGACCTAATTATCCACCTAGGTGCCTATTTATAGAGTTTTCACCATTGGACGAAATTTTTCTTTACTAATTTTTTTTTTGGTGTCACCAAAACACCTGTTTGCCAGGTTTTCATCAAGGTGACCATTTTTCAGGACTTTTTCTCTTTTTTTTGTTTTTTTTTAGGACTTTTTCTCTTTTGTTTTTCGGACTTTTTTCATTTTTTGTATTTTTTGAGGACTTTTTCTCATTTTTTTGTATTTTTTTTAGGACTTTTTCTCTTTTTTTTTGTATTTTTTTCAAGACTTTTTCTCTAGCTCTCTGAAGTTAGGAGAAAAAATTATAAACACCAGATCCATAGACTACCTTGATGATGCCTCGATTCTGTTTGGATGAAAGGACTTGATCGGGATGAGGAGTATGAGTGGAAAATATGAAGAACAATAGATGTGGTGGATGAAAGAGGCTATGGTAGGATCCCTAATGTGCACACTACATGTGCAATCAAGCTTCATCCAAAAAGGAGCTTGGTCAGCCAATGAGCTAGACTACGTGAAGGGGTGGTCACCAAAGGCCCATTGAAAAACATCACCAATGGAGGGATATGATGGACATGTGAGCATAGATGGGTGGAATGGAATATATGGTATGAGTGAGAGTGACATGGATGGAGACCTTGGATCAATAAGCTCTTTGTTTAACTTTTTTCCTTAATAAATGCCCCCAGTGATTTTTGATGGAGAGGCATACTTGAAGATCAAATTTTTCTTTCTTTCACTTTTAATGTTTATTTTTTATTTGTCTGATAGCTTTTTATTTTGGCTAGGGGACTTTTCTTGATCTTCTTTTGTTTTTGATTTTTCTGATAGCTTATTATTTTGCATAAAGGACTTGTCTTGATCTTTTTTCATTTTTGATTTGTCTAATAGATTTGTATTTTGGCTAAGGAACTTGTATTGATCTTCTATTATTTTCATTATGTCTCTTGATGCTTGATCTCATTTTAAAGATATCTCGTTCATTAGAGATTTTCCTTTATTATTTTCTTGAGCTATGTCTTGTTGATCCATGTTTTATGCAGATGGGCATGAGTGAGATGGAGGAAATAGGCGAAGTGACAAGAATTTTTAGTGGATGAATGAGAGTGGCGATGACATCAATGGAGTCTTTGGTACTATAGTTTTTGGTACTTCTAACGTCAAAGGAAGCTCGTACATCCTTAATAAATTAGAAAGGTGACTTGGTAGAGGTGAAAATAGGAGATACATATCCTAGCCCCAGGCAGGTGGGATGGAAGGATAATGATTGGATATCCTGAGCAGTGTCATGATCAAAGAGTGGGTTATCGTATATGTCTTGGTCAAATAGGGGGTTATCATAGATATGAAAAGACTTAGTGGAAGGAGATATGACAAAGGCCAATGTATCATTAGGGTCCCAAAAGGTTTCAATCCTAGCACGACCATATTTTTGTGTTCCTTCTGTAGCTATCTTGACATCAACATTAGAAATTTGATCTTTCTCAGCAACATTAGCATTTTCATTCACTGGTAAATTATCCTTATGATATTCTCTACATTCCATATCATGGATTTGGACCTTTGGATCAAAAAATGGAATGATGGATGTAGAGGATTTAGTCAGATTCGATGGATCCACATAATTGGATGTTGCAAATGTTGTAGCTTTATTGTTATAGGAACTTGATGATCTGGGACCTCTCTCAAGTTAGTGCAATACTAAAAGGGGTCAGGATCACCAATAATTGTGATTTCAGTGCCATTGTAAAGAAAATTCAGACATTGATGGTATGTGGAGGGGATGACTTTCTTGACATGAATCCATGGTCGACCAAGGATTAGGTTGCATGGTAGTTCAAGATCTAGGGCTTGGAGTGTGGTATCTAGCAATGTAGGTCCAATCTTGATAGGAAATGTGATAACACCCTCAGAAGAATTCTCTTCATCATCATAGGCTTTGATGACAATGTTTTTTATTGTATCTACACATGTTTCAGAGAGGCCTAATGCTTTTACCAGTTTTAGAGTACAAATGTTCAATCAAGCTCCACCATCTACTAGGACTCTTCTGACCTTGCATTTATTGATGAAAACCTCAAGATGTAATGGGTCATTATGGTTTGACTTGGAGGTGGAGTAATCTTTATCAAAATAAGATACATAGTGGAAATTGGCCAATTATCCAACCATGGATTCAAATTGGTTGACGTTCGGGCCAGAAGGGACAAAGGTTTCTTGCAAAGCCTTGTCAAGGATAGCTTTGTGTTTAGGTGATATGCATAGAAGCTCAAGGATGGAAATATGTGCAGGTGTATTTCCCAATTGGTCAACAAGGTTGTATTGTGCTTTGGAGGAGGACCAAATATGGTAACCTTAGCTCTGTGGGTAGTGATGGCAATTTTAGACTATTTCTTAATGGTGATTGTATTAACATGATCATCAGCAGCTTAGAGGTGGTTAATAATTTTGTATTCAAAAGAGGCATTATTATAATTGGCATGGTTATCTATCTTTTCACCTAAACTGGAGGCTTTTCCATGTTCTTGCAATAGATTCTTGAAAATCTTATGGTATTTATTGGAAGTTTGTCATTGTCCCTTGACCTCTATGGTACCATTTTCAATTAGGTCTTGAATTAGGTTCTTTAATTGACGACATGATGGGGTCTTATGCCCTTTAATGTGTTGGCAATCACAAAAGTCATTTTCATCCCACCAAGAGGGTTTGAATTGTCCTAGGTCGTATGGTTTAGGCTCTTGGAGTTGTATAACATTTGATTGTAGTAGCTCCTTTAGGAAAACAATCAATTGGTTTTGGTAAAGGAGTGTATTTTATGTGTGTGTATTGGCTTGGTTGTCTTGGGGGTCCCCTTTGTTGATTATTTTGTATCACGTTAGCTACTTGATTGGAAACATATGATATTTTGTTGTGCATGTTGGGTGCTTTGAGAGTCAATGTGAGACCTATTCTATTCATAGCTTTGGCATCTATGACTTCCTCATTTTTTACATTCTTATTGTGAGACCAAAACTTTCTTTTGTCATTAGAGGTGTGTTGGTTGTGTGTGTTTTTGTTGCCATATGTAAGTTCACCTTGGGCTATCAAGACTTTTTCCAATGTCATACCTTTTTCCACCAAGTCTGAAAATTTTGTAGAACAATGCACTTGCAATGGATGTTTTAATATGGATATGATATTTTCAACAAACATATCAACTTTTTTTTTTCATGAATTTCAATAGGACATCTACTTGCCATGCTATGCCATCTTTGGAAAAATTTAATTAAAGTCTCACCCTCATCTTGTGTCATGTGGCATATCATGGCTATTTTGATACGATTCGCAATGTTATAGGCATAATTTTCCACAAACTTGTTGGCTAAGTAATCCCATGATTTTACAGATCCTTTAGGAAGTAATTCAAACCATTCAAGTGTAGAACCAACAAGACTTCTAGGAAACAGTCTCATCAAATAAGTGTCTTCAAAGGCCACATTTTTTATACATCATGTTAAATTCCCTTATGTGTTCAAGAAGATTTGTCTTTCCTTTATATTTAGTGAATTTAGGTATGATGCATCCATGAGAAAATGGTGGCATGTAAATTCTAGGATCATATGGATATGGATGTAAGTCATGTGACGTGTATGTTTTGTTATTTGATAGTTGCATTCCTTTCACTTGTTTTCATAAAGAGGCCACTTGAGAATTCAAGGCATATATTATAGGATTTTGGGTGACATTATGTTGAAGTGCCATGTTTTTATTATGGTGAGATGACATGTGGTGCATGCGAGGTGGATTTTGACAATGTCCATAGGTATGCATGTGTGATGTATGTTCTGGAATGTGTGAAGCAGTTGTGTTGTATTTTATTTGTCCATGTGGATTTTGATGTCCAAAAGAGGATCCATATGATATGCTGGAAGGGATTGATGTGTGTGTCCCTTGTTCTTGTTGGAAAGGGGTATAGCTATGCAAAGTTTTTATGTTTTGGCTAGATGGAAGATTCATGTTTTCCCCTTGCATAGTTTTGGTATTAACATAAGGAACTTGTGACATGGCATTTGTGTTCGATTGAGATCCTTGGATAAGAATATTTCTTGGCTTAGGTTTACCAAGGATGTTAGATGTGGATGATCCTATGGCCTAAGATAATGACCCAAGGGAAGTAAATGTTGAGCCCAAGGGTTGTGTCATGAATAATGGTTGTGATGTGGTCTACATCATGGACTATGACATAGATTGTATTTCTAGGATGGATGAAGTGTTGGTTTTTTTGGTATTTTGGCTTTTTCTTTCAATAGGTATAAAAAATATAAGTTGTTGTGAAGATTTTCCTTCGCTTGTTTGTGTGTTGTCCTTTGGTGGTGTTGTAGCGCATAAGATATCAACATCAAATTCTTAGGGTAATTTGACTCCATCCTGTAATAGTTTAGCCAAGAATATTTGAGGGTCTAGCATGACAATTTCATCTACTAGAGAGGAAACTTTAGGGTTTTGAGCAGCATGCTCTCCCTCTTCTATGTATACATTTCCATATTTATCTCTACTGATGAATTTTTGAAAAAGGTTTGTTATCTTTGGTTGTTCATGAGATGAAGGTCCCAAATTTGTGTTGTCTTGTGTTCCAAAGGTATTATTATGTGGATCATTATCAAGATTTAAAGTGGTAGTGTATTTTTAAATTTCTTCATCATCATGAAAGAAATCCATGGCCTTGTGCTACTTTTTTAATCTAGTTTCAACCATTACAAATTTTCTTAAAATAGGGAATGCAAATGGTATGATATTTAAGACTATGTTTTTTATTTTTTTAGAATAATGTATGCCCAAATGCAATGCAACAAAATTTTTTTGGGTATTTTTGGTATTTTTAGAATGTCTAAATGAGGTAATGACAATCTCACTATAATCTAAAGTATGACCAAGTCTAAAAGGGGAATTCTTCTAATGCAAAGAATTATGAAAAATATGATATGTAGCTAGATGGCTATGGTATGAACTATGCACCTTCATTTTCAAACTTAAGAAAGGAGTTACTAGCTGACCTAGGATAGTCCAATGTTTCCTAATGAAATTATCAGTGACCTCAAGGAGAGTGGATGACAAGTGACAAGTTTAACAAGGTGATCTTTAAACTAGACTGATGAGTTTAACGGTTACACCAAAGTGACAAGGGCTAATGTGAAAAGTGATAAGGTGAATGATAATTTTTCTTTGTAGCAATGGGCCTATGACAAGATATGGTAAGTCTCCCTATTCCAAAGTTTTCAAAAACATGTATGCAAACTAATATTTTTTTAAGTGATACAACTAAGCTAAATGAATGTGATGGAATGATGGGAAATGAAATGAGAAAATCTTTGGTTTAAACAACTTGTTTGGAAAAATGTTGGTTTACTTTGTGTCAAGTTTGAAATGTTATCAAATTTTGGTGTGATGTTTGATTGGTTTTGACTATTTTTTGAATACACACATGCAAGGCACAATAGATAAAATGTATTTTGTTTTGAGTTCATTTTTTATCATGAATGGTGTTTGATTTTATCAATACAAGCACAAATCCTAAGATTGGAAAGGACTATATTAACTGGATTCCACATGGGTTTCCCTAGCCACACTTATTCATAGTGGGTGACTTAGAAGCTTGGCCACACTGGCTCCCCTCCATGACACTCACTTCTTGGGTCAACCAAGCTTCGAGTCCTCATGAATCTCCCATGATAGACTCTTCACCTCTACTAAGAGCTAGGAGAATGTGGATGCCTTGGCAATGACCACTGTTGCACCAATAGATAGAAGGGGTTTTGGCTTCTAAAACAAGATTTTTTTAGTAAGGGCGTCCATTCAGGTGGGCTATACACATGGCAAGATTAGATCTATTAAGGAGGAGCCTATAGAGTCTGCACTCTTACAAGTATTTACACACCACGTGGGTACTAAGAGAATCACTTTTTGGCATAATCATTCGTGGTACTTGAACTTTCCTCAAGCACCCATTTTAGATACCAGCTGGAAGGGCTTGGCTTTAGCCTATTATTGGTTTGGATTTTTCCCTTGGGGTGAGTAATTTTTCCCACCAAAGCAGACCCTCTAAGAGGTAAACACAAAAATGGATGGGTTTAGCTTTCTGATCATCGAGTTTGCACAAGGTGAGAGCATAATACCTACCATCCTTCAAACACAACAAACAATGTTCATTGACCTCGTATTTAGATCTATGTGAGAGAAGACAATTGTTCATTTTAAGCACCAATTGAAAAATGTAGTCTAATAAAATAAATACACTCATTTTCAAATCACATTCCTTTGACCGTGTCCTGCACCAAACTAAATTGTAGTTTTGATTTCAAATATTTGTCAAATGTGTGTGTATGTTTTCAATTCCTGACATGTGAACCTGCATTAGAAAAACCAACAATTAAATGCAATAACTAAAACTAAGCTATGAAAGAAAAAAAAATTGATCTAAATTAGAAACTAATCCAAAATTAGAAACTAATCGAAAATTTAAAATTATTCTAAAATTAGAAAATAATCTAAAATTATAAATTTCTCTAAATTTAAAGTTAATCTAAATTAAAAAATTAATCTAAATTAAAAGTTAATCTAGATTAAAAACTAATCAAAAATTAAAAACTAATCTAAAATTAAAAGATAATCTAAAATTTAAAAATTAATTAAAAGTTAAATTAAATGTAAATTAAAATTTAATCTAAACTAAATTAAATTAAATCTAAAGTAAATCAATTCTACATGAAATTAATTTTATATTCTTAATTAAGTCTAAATTAGAAATCAAATCTAAATTGAAAAAAACTAAAACCAAATTAGAAAAATAAAATAAAATAAAATCTAAATCTAAATTAAAAACTAAATGCTAAGTTAAAAGAAAAAGTTAAATCTAATTTAAAATTAAAATTTAAAAGCTAATTTAGAAATTAGAATCTAAATCAAATTTTAAATCTAAGTAAGCTAAATTAAAATTAAACTAAATTAATCAAAACCAAAATTAATAATCTAAATAAAAAATTTTAAAAATGGTTTAAACTAACCACACTAATTATTTACTAATCAAAACCAAAATGAACAAAATGAATCTAAATTAGAAAGAACCCTAGCCTACAGGTTTTTAGTTATACTAAATCCACCATTTCTCATGTTTGCACCATCTGACAAAAGTCACAACCTTCTACAAATCAGTTACTTATAAGAGAAAGATTGCATCAGATAATCATGGATCGATTGATTAGATAATTAATGATCTAGTTCTTTAAAAATAAATATTTTCATTTTTGAATTAGAATTAAATGATTTGTTAGTGTATTCAACCAACTGTCAGTTGTGATTGCAGGAAAAATTGATGTGACTATAGGGTATGCTCAAAACAAAATGATTGCAAGCTGAAATGATTTCATTCCATGACCTCTGGAAGTATTCTTTCAATTTCTATTGAGAGCTCTGGAATGCATCAAAATAGATCTTATGAATGTAAAATAAGACAACATTCAACAAAGGTTGATATCAAACTGTGAATCAAATCAGACATGTGAAGATTTTTTTAAAAATGTCTTGATAAACTAGCAAAAGATTAAACCATTACAATAAATTGCAACATCTCTCTGGATTTTTTTAATTTATTTAACAAAAATTTCAATGAAAAAGTATATATCCTTCACATCGGGTTCACCATTATGTATATGCTAAAAAATAAAATTTGAATGATTTAATCTATCAATTCGAATCAAAATTCCAACATATCATCAATTTAGCCTTTCCAAATGAATACAAATAAAAAATGCAAACTAAACTATGCAAAAACTAAAATAAATGCATTCAAAGGAAAATCAGCTCCATTGTTTTCCTATTTCACCATGATTCTTGATTTATGCATTTGATGCTCTCAATTTTTTATGAGCAGAAGTGCAACAAGAAGTTGTGATGAACGAAAGAGAGATAGACATCAAATTTTGAAATCAAAATGTGTATCCCCAAAAAGTGAGAAGGAGGTTTTTATAGATGAATGCATAATTTTAAAATGAGAAATAAGAAATGAGTGAAGTGATTTATGCCATGATTCATGTTTGGAAGCTCAAAATATGCAATTTTGAACTAAGTCCATGGAAATCATTTATGAGTTTAATATGAAATTTTGAGCTAATTTCATGGAAGTTTATTTATGAATTTTAAATTATTTAATGAAATATATGAATGCATTTTAATGATTAATGCTCATGTAAATGGTCAAAGTGAAATGATTTATGCAAATGGATGAATTAATGGATTTACGAAATGGTTAAATGATTTATGAATATGTTGATGATTAATGAAACGATAAATATTTATGAAATAAATAAATAATGGGTAAATGATTAAATGACTTAATGGAATATGTTTAAATGATATGAATAATTATTGTAAATGATTTAATGGATAAATGATAAATGATTTAGATGATTAAATGATATGAACAAATGCTTATAAATGATTTATAGTATTTTAATGATTTTATTAATATGACGATATGATTATGTGGATGATCAGATGAAATGTGCAATGGATAAAAATGATTACAAGGAAATTTTTATGTGTCTACAGTTATGAAGTGTACAAACTTGTGTGAGGTGGCTAGCTTGGATGTAGATCTTGAATCAAAGGAATGCTTGATAGATCTTGACTTGAATTGCTTGCTTGAATCAACCCTACATCACAAATGTTATCTTTAAAATACACATGATGCAAGAATATACTTGATATGATGCTTGAATCTTGATGATGGCACCAAATTCTTGATGAATTTCTCTTGATCTCATAAACTTTCCTTAGGAATGAATACTTGAATGTTTGGGGTGAAAATAAGTGAATGAACCTTGTATTTATACTTATCCACGCTTAATATCCCAAAATTACCTCAGAACAAGCCAACATATGAAATCATTAATTAAAGGAGGCTAAATCCCACCAAGATTTGAAATTAAATCCTAAAAAAAGGTTCAGGGGGACTAAGACACCCTAGGTGGTGTCTCAGTCCCAAGTCTTGAAAAACTTGGTGCACATACTCCAAAAACGAGCCCATTTAAGGCACACTTGAAATTAGGGTCCCAAGACCTTTGGGGGACAAATAATACCTAGCTGGAATCTTAGTCCTGATCCAAAAATCAAGGAAACTTAGACATAATCATTAAATTATCATTTATCCTTTGGAGTTTATCAGGATTAGCCATCAAAAGGTGTAGTTTATTAGGATTGTGGATGCAAAATAGGACCAATTAAGACATAAATAAAGATAAATAAAGAAAGGAAGACCCAAGCAAGTGTGAAAATAAGAGGGTATTTATTTTCCTATGCTATAGTCAATATTTATTTATTTTTGAATTAAATCTAGTTGAAGTGTTACATGATCAGTCACTAGAAGATTCATGATTTTTCCCCAAAAACCCTAAAGTGGGACTAAATTTCCCAATTTGGCATATTAGTCATAGTGGTAACCCTAATAATAGTTATTGGATTTTGCAGATCTTTTCTTGGCATATCCATTCATCTAGGAACTTTTCTATTTCCATTCAATTATTAGTTTGATTTCATGCTTTAAAGTATCTAGGTTTCATAGTGAGTTTGCATAAGTGTTTTCATTTCTCCTTTTGAAGCTTCATTTAATGGTGAACCCCATCCAATTACAATAGAAATCCGCTAGCCATTCCTCAATCAAGTCACTCGGTTGATGGATCTAGTTTCCTAATGAAATAAAGAGCAGCATAGGTCTAATTCTATCTCCCGAAAGGTGGAACCCTATTCCCCTTTTATTCAGGGTGCATATGAGTGAATTTCTATATTAACCAAGGGTTATTTTCCTTGTATCGATAAGTCTATCCACCCCTAATGGGTTAATAAGCTCAAAATAGATCTAAAAAGATGTAAATTCTCACTTGAGGAAGGTAAAAAAGTAGTTGAAATGTGAAAAAATCAGAAATAAATGGGAATAGATTGCATCCTATCATTCAATTTGAACTTTCCTCACTAGACAACATTGGAGGAATAAAAATGGTAGAAGACTATATGATAAGGTTAATATGGTTGGTATGAGTTTTCCATAGTCCATGAATTTTGAGTGTAAGTTTTTGGATTCAACTGTGTATATTTTTCAATCAATGTTTTGGATCACACTCTGTGATCCATAATCAAGAAGAGGAAGAAAAACAATCTTTTTAATTGGAGAAATTTTTTGTTAATGTGGAATAATGACAAGGGAATTTTTTAATTGGATGCATTATTAGTGGAAATCAATATCCAATTAGTGTTCTGATTGAAGGGGGGAAACCATAAAAAAAATATGTTACCACTAAAGGGTGGTATTAGAAAATAGTTCTTAACATAGGTTATTTCACTTAATTTAGTAGAGATTAGTTTCTTGTTAGTTGTTAGGTGATTATGCCTAATCAATTTATTGAAAGGCTTTATAAATCCATCAAAATGTTATGGTTTTTTTTTAATATTGTTGAATGTAATGATGAAGAATCTAATGAAGATCTTTCAATTTATCTAAATACAAAGATCCTCACTCAATGAAACTTAAACTAGTAGCTATCTTTGAAGCCCATTTAGTCAAGTAGTCAACAAGATTTTTCTATTCCCAAAAAAATTGGATAAAAGAGACAACATCAAGGATGGAAGTAATACTAAGTTCATCTCTTTAACTACAATATATAACTTCCATGAAGAAATAAGATAAGTCCCTTTATTTGAAAATGAGACAAGAATCGTATAATTTAACTCATAAATAATATTCTTTCACTCAAATTCAAAAGGATTATTTAAATTTATACAAATAGATAGGTCATCCATTTGAATACTAGTATGAAAACTCAAAGAAGAGGTGAAAAATGAGTATACTAATCCACAATTGTCATAACTAATTCCCCCAACAATAATCAAAACAAATCATTACATTGTGATGGATTTATAAAGCCTTTCAATCAACTAATCAAGAAGATTTGGAGGGAGGTGCTCAGGATGTTTATGGAGTACATTACATTGGACGGTAGATTTACCAGAGTCCATGTTTACCATTTCGTCCTCCTCAATCATTTTCGACATAAGGTAAGGGTCTCTTTTCCTCATTACCTACTTTGTTCCATGAATAATAGTATTGTGGAATATAGAAAAAACCCTAAGAAGGATTTGGTCCTGCATGTTGGTCTTATGCAGCTTATGCATGAGCACTTCAAAAATATGTTGGCCTTATCTAGCCCTCTTTTGGCCTCAGCCTCAGATGGATATGATACTGAGTTTAGCTTGTCTGAGGGCAAAGAGGACTTAGACCTTGAGTGGGCTGAGGAACACACTTCCCCTCCTAGTAAGAAAAAGAAGAATACCCCTCTATCTAAACCCTTGAATAAAAAAGCTAGCCCTGTGAATACCTCTTTTGGTACTTCTCAGGTGGAGAATGTTATGATGAAGGAGCCCCCTATTAATAATTTGGTTTCCTATTTGGGAGATTCTCCGAATGAGAACTCTATTGACCCCAAAAATAAGGAGGACTCCTTAGCCTCTTTTCATACCACTGATAGAGAGAAAAGATCCAATTCCCTTGATGACCACTTTTTCAAGCCAGACAGGGAATTTCTTGAAGATATTCTAGCAATGGCCAGAAATGGTGTGGTTGACTATTTCAAAATTTTGAAATGGGCTTTCCATGAGATAAAGGACATCAATTTCAAAAATAGGGCACTCACTAGCAAGTTGGAGGTGTTGGAAGCTACTCAAAATTTTGTTGAGGTCTTATGGACTGTGGAAGAGAAGATGGAAATGGTTGAATGCTTTTAAAGAGTGGTTGAACTCATGAACAATTTGAAGAAGAACAACAACAACCAAGTCAAGTACCTAGAAACAAAAATTGGTTAGATCAGGGATACTATGAAAACCATCATTGAGCATAACCACATAATTGTCAAACATAACACCACTATCCAGAACACTTTGGTGGAGAAAATGGGAAACACCTAGCAGGGGTATTTGATTATGGATCTGCAAGTTGATAAGAATAAAAGTAAGCAGGATGATTCTGGCCCTTCGAAGAGAACAAGAGCCAACCTGAAGAGAAAAGTGGATTTTTCGCCTTCAGAGACTCAGGACCTGAAGAAGGTGACCTAGGAAATGAGCAAGTTGGAAGCTAAAGTTGTTGAGACTTGAAAGTCTCTTTCTTATTTTAGGTTGTTTTTTTTGTTGTTGGATTCTTATTGACTTTTTGCTAGCTTTTGGTTGGTAGCTATTGTTCTTTTTTTCTTTGTGTTGTCTCCCAGCCTTCCTATCTTTAGGTACTCTGATGGTTTATTTTAATATGGCTTGTAAAATCTATGGTTTTGAGTCCCTGTAAAACTCATTTTTTCCTCTATCAAAAACTAATTCCCCCAATACCAATTGCACCCAAATTACCTCTTGAGGATCAATCATTATTAATTTTGAAGACACCTAGAGGGGGAGCATTCCATCAAGCATTACTATTCACTTTCTTAGTAGGCTTCAACCTAATAGTAGTTTGAAGAGGATAAGAAGTATTACAGGTAAACCATAGAGAACAAGAGATATACAAATACAAAGAATGAATAGATTTGCCAAAGGAACACTTGGCCTTAATAGTTTCTTTTACTAAATTATTTATCTTTTTCCAAAATTGGATAACAATATTTTGAGTATCTTAGAAAAAATCATGATTCCTCTCTAACCAAATCTTCCAAAGAATAAAGGTAGTCCCTAGATCCCGAGTAACTAAAAGGAATTAAGTTGATAGAGGAGGGAGGCTTGTTATTGTCCAAAATTTTACTAAAGAAGAAACATGAATGATAGAGTGTCTCCATTTAATCCTCCATAATCTCCATAATTCTAAAGAAAATGGGAATTGAAAGAAAATATGGGTGTAATATTCATAACTATGGCCATAAAGAACACACTTAGAGGAGCCATATAATCCTTTTTTAATAATATTATCACATGTAAGGAATCTATTATAGCATATTAACTAGATGAAAATATACATTTGGGATAACTAAAGCTATTCAACTTTTTCCCACCAAAAAATCTCACCACACACACCTTTGTTCTATTACAAATACTAGTAACTAGGAGAAAGTGAGGAAATTCATTTATATTCAATACCCCAAGCAAGAACATTTGATCCCTCCAAATATCTACATGGTTTATCTTTAATAATTAAAGAAGTAGTAGCCTAATCTTGAGATGATCCCCATTTATGTTAAAAATTGGGATCATTTTAGTAGCATATCCTAGATCTTCCCAATATCATAGAATCCTTAAAGTATATAGCAGTAGTTCAACCCATTACCTAGAAATTTTCACTTAAGGGTTCAAGATAGGGAAACAGGAAAATATTGGAGGAAAAAAATCCCAATAATCCCTCCAAATAATACTTTATGACTTATTAATAAGCCAAAATAGGCCTTCTTAAATAATAAAATCTCCCTTCTTTAGAGTATTTCAAATAGTAGAATGTTTCTTAGTCAATTCCATTCTAGGAATATCATCATCTAAAAATACCCCCAAATAATTCAAATTAAGGATCTTAATCCATAATTATTTTGGATTATTTCACCACCTCCACTATATCTTGGTAGCAATAGTCTGAAAATTAAATTTAGATTGTCGTAATCTAAGACCACCATGATATTTAGCACTACAAACTTGAACCCAACTAGCTAAATTCAATTTATGAGACTCTAAATTACTTACCAAAAGGAATCTAGATAAAAGAGTATCAAATTCCTTAAAACAATTCTTAGGAGTATATAATATATAAATCTAATTTACCTACATTAAAAAATAAAACTAATTTTGTTAGATGCCATGAATTCAATGGTGAACTTAAATTTTCTATATAAAATTGAGTGTACAAATGAATATAATAAATATGAATAAAATACTATATTTAAATATAAACATATGAAAATAAAATAAACACTAAATATATAGAAATATATATAAGTATGAATAAATAAAAGCAAACAAAATGGCTATAATAGACCAAAAAAATTAATTAAAACATACAGAAGTATAAAAATGTTGCCATTAATTCTACATTACAGCTATTACCTCTAAAGTAGAAAAAACACTTACTACTTCTATAGAAATGTCAATGAACAATTCCTCTAAATTACAGATTTGTTCCGTCTTTTGCTTCTTCCCGGATATCATTTTCCATCATTTTAAACCTATATTTGTTTTCTTTAAGGGTTACGGGCATTATAGCGTAATGCAATAGTTGACTTCCCAGGATTGGACAAATCAACAGACGAAATTAAGAAGCTTCGCTATTTTCTTCTTCCTATTCCCTTTCATTCATTTAAAATATCTTTTGCGAGGTATCCACATGACTGAGACTTTACGTTTTTTTATGTATATTTGCAAACTTATGTGATTCCAAATGGCAAGGTCAGCACATTCGAGGTATAGATACTGCCAGGGTGCTTCCGACTGAGTCAAGAATACGTTATATATGGCTATGATAAATACGTCTTTAGATGACCTGCTTTACTTAGCTAAAGAAGCAGTTTTCTAGAAGAGAAGGATTTGCAATCGGCCATGGATATAAATGAAAAAAGTTCACAGCTGTTAGGGTCTTTTGGAATTGTGGTAGAGGCCTTCAAAATCATTCACTCTCAAGCTAAATTAATGGGGATCATCACTCGAGTGTTCATCCTTCCTTTCACTTTGATAAATCTGGTATGCAGTTTGATGCTACAACTGCTTCTCGTTAAAATTATTTCCAACGAGATTTCTGAGTTGCGGAAGCTACCCTTTCTACAATTGACAGAGTTTTTAGTGCTGCTTACTGTGTACTCATTACTGTCTTATGCGGTGTTGATGCCATCCATGGCGGCAGTGGTCTACACCGTGGCCAACGTTGACAGGGGCAACCACCAGCCCTCCATGGTAGGGGTTATAAAACTCGTGCCGGCACTGTGGAAACAGATGATGATAACTTGCCTGCGGTATTTTATCATTGATTTCGTGATTTCTATGGTTTTTGCATTTGCTGTGTGTTTAGTAGTTTTCGGTTTCGTAGTATTAAATAAGTCGTATGAGATAGTGTTTCGTTATGCTTTAATGTTTGTTTGCGGGGTGTTCGTCCACGTAAGCGTGTATGAGAAAATGGTTTGGCAGGTGGCGACTGGGCGTGGCTTAACCAGCACACTCTAAGCGTTGACCGATTCGGTGGCTGGTGTGGGCCCTCTAAACCCGTCCCGTTTCCAATTTTTTAAATTTGTTTTTCCCGCCCGTAAGATCTCCATATGCAGGTTTTTCACCCGAACAATTTTCATTTGCGCGCCTACTCCTGGCTTGTGCCAAAATGGGAGCTTTGGAGCAGGGTATGGACATCCATCGAGACGTAATGGAATGGCGATTATTTTCAGATATCACAGTTATGTTGCAAAGATGTGGAAGCATAGAGAAGGCATGCGAACTGTTTGATCAGATACCTCAAAGAAATGTGGTCTCATTGAATGCTATGCTTGCAGGATATGCACAAAATGTCTTTGTTGAAAAGGATTTAGAAACTTTCAACAAAATAAGATTGGTAGGTGTAAAGCCAGAGTTCGCAGCCTCTGCCAGCATCCTCACAGCCTGTGCGAAAATGGGAGCTTTGGAACAGGGTATGGATGTTCATCAAACGATGAACGATAAAGGAATTTTGCAGATGTAGCTGCAACTACCCTGGCATACATGTGTGCAAAACGTGTAAGCATAGAGAAGGCACGTGAACTTTTTGACAGAACGCTTCCAAGAAATTTGTTCTCATGGTATGACCTGATTGTCGGATATCCAAAATGTGGAAGCATAGACAAGGCACCTGAACTATTTGACAGAATGCTTCAAAGCACATTTTTCTAATGGAACGTCTGATTATAGGATATCAGCACAATGGGCTTAGTTGAAAAGGCTTTAGAAACTATCAACCAAATGCAATTGGCAGGTGCACAGCCAAACTCTACAACCATTGCCAGCATCCTCCCAGCCTATGCCAAATGGGAGCTTTGGAACAGGGTATGGACATCCATAGAGGAATTTTGTCAAAGGTAGTTGTAACTGCTATGGTAGACATGTATGCAAAATTTAGTTAATTTTCATTTTCATATCACAGTTACAATTTATCATACAAATTAGTGCAGATATTTGAGATTAAGGGAGTTTTTTTTTTTTTTTTGGGTTGGTAAGTAAATAACTGCATTAGGGGCAGCTCCCATGCTAAAGATTGAATTACATAATTTTTTGTGGGTCAAGCTCCATGCGTGGGTCGTGCTCCATGCAGCTAAAAAAGGCCAGTTGCACCTTGGAAGCTTAATTTAGACACCCCGGTAGTTTGCACCTCCAATCGATGCATACCCAATGGTTTTGCAAAGTTCAAATATTCCCAAACCGAGGAGCACTGTGAGCACTATTTTGCAGTCACTAATGTGGCATTCGTCCTAGCCTTGTGGATTTCTCTTTTTTGATGCCAACTTTGCCAAGTTATCTGCCATCCCATTGCCTTCCCGATAGACATGTGTGAGTTTGAAACTTGCATAGGACTTTACCAATTCATTGATCGGCTTGAGCCATCGGGCTAATTTCTAGTTTGCTGTGGTGTTTTGCCTGATTGCATTTATGGTGATGAGTGAATCACCTTCCAAGTGGAGTTGGTTTACCTAAAGCTCCTTACCAAGTTCCAGGCCACATAAGGCGGCTCTAAACTCGGCTATATTGTTGGTGACCTCCCCAAGATACATTGCTCTCTCAGCGAGGATTTTCCCAGTATGGTCTCTGGCAATGCAACCAGCTCCACTGGGGCCGGGATTTCCAATGGATGCCCCGTCAAAATTTATTTTGACCCAGCTGGCTTCAGGGGCAAGCCACACAACATCCTTGCATGGGTTGGGAGGAGGATACACCATCCTAATCCCATAAATCGGGGGTACTTTGAGGCCTGTGAAAACTTTGAGCATTTCGTTGTCCCAGTTGGTGAAGGCATTACCTTTAAGTGGCTTATTTCTTGCAGCTGAATTTGCTAACTCCGCTATCAGGATTTCCATCTTCTTTAGCAGATTTTCTCTTGTCATTGCCTTATCTTGAAAAATTCATCGATTTCGTTCCTTCCATAATTCCCAAATTATGGAAGAGGGGAGGATTTGCCATAGGCTATCGAATAAACCTTTCCTGAGCTTCTTAGGCCACATTTTGAACCAGACATCTAGCTTCTGTGGGAGAGGACTATGGAAGTTTAATTTTGTCAAGAAGTATCTCTAGCATGTCTCTGCATATGGGCAGGACAAGAGTATATGATCAACTGACTCCTCTTTGTTTTTGCATAGAAAACATCTCATCAGCCCCACAATGCCAAATTTCCTCAGCCTATCTTGTGTCAATATCCGATTTTGAATGGCCATCCAGGCAAAAACCCCGGCCTTAGGAAGGCAATGTTTTCCCCAAAGTAATTTGCTCGGCCAATTATGCAACTTCTTTGCAGCCTCCATCACTTTGTAACCCAGCTTCACCCTATAATCCCCATTTGGTGAGGCACACCACGTGATGATGTCTGTCGCATTAGATATAGTAAGACTCCTATTAGCTAGGATCCCTTGCAACATTTCTTTTTGGTCTATTGGAGCATTTATTTCTTCGAGTGACCACCACCTCCATCTTTGTAGTCCGTTGATGGCAAATACTTCACCATAGTTGCAGACTTTGTTTCCCCATGCATTTTTGGTTTCTCTTTGGATGTCATCCAAGTTGGGAGTATCTTTCAAGGGGGCATGTGCCTCCCATGAGTCCTCCCAGAAAGAGGCTTCCATGTCGTTCCTAACCTCCCAAGATATGTGTTTGATGATTATCTCTCGATGGTCAAAAATGTAATTCCATATTGCAAAACCTCTGAGAGGATTTTTTGTGTTGAGGATGTGAATTGGTTCATCGGAATCTAAGTATTTCTTTTTAAGAATCTGCACCCATTTCTGTTGTCCACTAGTGTAGATGCTCCACACAAGCTTGGCACCCATAGCAAGGTTCATTATGTGTAATTGCCTTAAGCTCGTCCCCCCTACCTCTTGAGGTAAGCAAATCTTATCCCATGCTATAAGGGGAAAATTTTGATTATCCTCTGTTCCACTCCAAAAAAATCTTCTCATAGTCAGGGTAAGGATCTGTTCTACTGCCTTGGGAATCTTCATGCTTGACATTGAATAAGTCGGAATGGCTGATAGGACTGCCTTTAACAATAGAATTCTCCCAGCCGAGGAGAGCCATTTTCCCTTCCACGCCTCCATCTTGTTTTTGTAGTTGCTTATTAGCTTCTCCCAATAGCACTTTTTGTTAATCCCGGAGAAAAGAGGTACCCCCAAAAATCTGCCTAGAAAGTTTGCCACCCTTAAGCCTAGAATTCTTGATATGTCTCTTTGGAGACTCGGTTGCACATTTAAAAAGAAATTTTCTAATTTTTTCCAACTTATGCTCTACCCCGATGCCTTGCCATAATCATCAAGTAGAGTGCATATGGTTCTTGCTTCAGCTCTACTTGCATTGCCAAATAAGATTGTGTCATCAACGAATTGTTGATATGTGACCGACTCCATATCAGGGGCAGCTATAATCCCCTTCCATACACCTTCATTTCTAAGATGCGCAATACTCCTTCCAAGGGCTTCCGCCATTATTATAAAGAGAAAAGGAGAGATAGGGTCTCCTTGTCTTATCCCTCTCATGGAGTCAAAGAATCCTTGAGAGACCCCATTGACAACTACTGAAAATTTTGGGGTTTTGATGCAATTTTCAATCCATTCGATCCACTTATCCCTGAAGCCAAATTTTTGGAGAACTTTTTTGAGGAACTACCTATCAACTGAGTCATATGCCTTTTGGATGTCTAACTTGGTGATCATGCTAGTTGTCCTTGTTTTTCTTGCCGAGTGGATTACTTCATGGGCTATAATAATGCCTTCGACAATTGATCGTCCAAGGGAGAAACCGCTTTGTTCTTTTGAAATCACCGAATCGAGCACCCCTTTCACTCTGTTCGCAATGACCTTAGAAATTATTTTATAGACTGTGTTGCACAACGCTATTGGTCTAAAGTTGTTCATGCAACTAGCCTCTTTCTTTTTGGGAATTAAAGCAAGGAAAGTGTGATTCAAAGCTCCTAGCATGGTAGTTTTCTTTCTAGATTCTTTCGCAGCTCTGAATAGGTCCTCACTCACTGTGTCCCAAAAATTCTAAAAAATTCTTACCGGGAAACCATCAGGACTAGGAGCTTTATCTGGATTAAGTTGGAATGTGGCCTTCTTGACCTCCTCCTTGGTAATTTCCTTGTATAGCTGGTCATTTTGTTCTTCGCTGATTATTGTAGCTATCCTGCTTAATATGTTTTCTCTTTCTGTCCTGTGGTCTTCAGTAGCTTGGTTTTAAAATGTTTTGAAAAACCTAACAATCTCTTGATTTACCTCCTCCAAGGACTGAGCAGCTAAGCCATCTTCTCTTTTTAAAGCCATAATTCTATTTTTGCACCTATTGGCATTCGTAGTTCTGTGGAAGAACTTAGTGTTCTTGTCTCCTTCCTTGAGCCAAATCTCCCTTGATTTTTGGCGCCAGTGACATTCCTCTCTTGTCATTAATTCTGCTAGCTCCTCTTTTAAGCTTTTCTCAATTTTTTATTCATCTTGACTCATCCCATTCATGATCACTGCTTCGTTGAGTGCCTCCAAATCTTTTTCTACTCCGACTCTTTCTTGAAAAATGTTTTTGAAGTGCTCTTTATTCCAACTTTTGAGGTTGTTTTTAACATGACTGAGCTTTTTGTGAAGTTGAAATAGTCTTGAGTGATTCCCTACTCGATATTCATTCCACCATAGGTTGATCAATCTGGTTAAGTTAGGATCTCTTAGCCACATGTTCTCAAATTTGAAGGGGTTGCCGCCGGGGGGATCCTCAAGCCTTATGATGAGCTGCACTGGGAAATGGTCAGAGCCTGTGTAAGGAAGAATAGTTGCCTCATATGAATTTGGTTGATTTTCCCAATCTCTAAAGAGGAAGAAGCGGTCAAGTTTTTCTGCAATACTAGTGAAGCCCTTCCTACGATTAGTCCAAGTGTATATACCATTCTTAGTTGGTATCTCCCTAAGCCTATTTTCATCGACAAAGGTTTGGAAATCTAGCTATACTTGTGCTATTGTTTTTTGTCCACCCTACTTCTCTAGATTGCTTAAAGTGGCGTTGAACTCCCCGCCTATAATACCTTTTTCCCCTGCAAATGTCTTTAATTTGTCTGTTACATTGTTCCATAGCTGTCTTTTGGCTATGGTGGAGAGAGGGCCATAGATATTTATTGCCAAGAAAACTTCATTTTTTTGAAGTGCTCTGCATCTCACAGCAATCAAATTTTGATTTTCTTCTATCATGGTGTAGTCAATTGTGGGCGGGTTCCAGATTATGCCAAGGCCACCCGAGGCCCCATTGGATTCCACAAAGTGTCCTCTCCAATATCTCCAAACACTCATTCTCTTCTTACTTTCGTTGCTGCTCCATTTGGTTTCCTGTATGAGTATCAGGTCAGGTTTGCTCTGATCAATTTGGCATTTGACTAGATGCCATTTTCTAGAGGCATTAATGCCCTTAGCATTCCAAGTTAAAAACTTCATTGCTCCTCAAGAAGGAGTATCTCCTTCCCGTTTCTCGATTTTCGTTGTCCCTTAGCCATGGCGGCAATCTCCAATTTTGCCTTGTTCGATTTTGGGCCTCTCTTCTTCTTTGGCTTCAGGTTTGGCACTTTCAGCTTGGACTAGGTTTGCTCAATGCCCCTTTCTAACATTATATTTTCCTGATCATCTTCAAAGCCCTCCTCAATTTTTGAGTCAGTGCTCGCACTTTCTTCCTCAGGTTCCTAGTTGAAGCTGCCCTTTATTGAAATTGGGGGGGAGATGGAGGTTGTACATTCCAACTTGGGTGGGGTTACATGTTCTTCAGTTGACCCCTTGTTGCCTACCCTATCTTCTTTATTTGGGCTAAAGGTCTCTTTAAAGCACCCTGCTTCCAAACCATCTTGGTTATTCTTCTCCACTTGTTTTTCCATATCCTCCGAATCTTTTTTGCCCATATATTTGTTGCCTTTCACCATGTGATTCCCTTCCTATGGGATACCTGTCCCAGATCCCGATAGGTCCAAGGGTATGTGCAGGATCATGATGGGCCAAAAAGTGATGATATGTAAGCCATATGATGACCCATGTGGTTGATGACTTTTTTTTTACTGAAAATTGATGAAACGAAAAGGGTTTTTAGAGGAGATTCTCAGCTTTCCACCAATACAAATTATGCTTTACTTTGAACTTAATAAATAATTGTAGACACGTAAAACTAACATCGTGCATTGAATTCTCCTATTAATCAATTAAGACAATTTTTTGATTAATTTCCTAAGGTTCATTAAATAAATCAAATTATTTAATCCTTATGTTCTTCTCATTTGATTTAATAAATCAAACTGATTTAATCAAATGTCACCTCCTAATATCATCCAAGTTAATTAATCTACATTTATTAACTTCTAATCATGATTATCATTCTCTAGCTTTTGACTCAACTAGAGTCAAATCCAAACTCTTAACTAACCCACCCACTTGCACCAATAAATCATTTATTTGATTTATTATTTCCTCTAATTACATTCAAAATGGAATATTCTTCCAATTTGAATCTTCCCCCCAAAAGGGACTTGTCCCTTCCAACAAGGTTTTAAATGCTATTTGCACAAGTCAAACATAGCATTTATTGCACCTTTCATCCCCCCTAAACATGTCATTTCATCCAAATTTGAATTTCAAATTGGCACATTGGCCAAGGCTTGCACATTCCTCACCCTCTCACAACTTGACAAGTGGCACCTTGTCATTGGTTTGTGAATAATCCCACATTCATCCAAAATCTCTCAAACTCCTACCCTTGAATCTATAAATGCAAGGCAAAACAACACAACATACAACACATTTTCTCACTTGCAAGGTTATTCTCTTCATGAGAGAACTAATCTTGCTCATCACAACACCATTTACTTAGCAACTACATCTTGAGGCAAGGTTGCTCTCTTCATTTGAGAGTCAATCTTGCTCTTCACCATCTATCATTTGGCATCTTGCTTATCATGGATTGGGAAAGGACAGCTTCCTACAACACTAAGTTGCACCAATCCACCATAGGATAGATTATGTTTCATGTCTTCTTTATATGCTTAATTTGGTTTTATCATTTTGTTTTGAAGAATGTTATGTTATCCTATGAGGATGTTAAAATCAAGCTAACCATTTGCAGATTTTAGCATCCACAAACTGGCGCTAGAAGGAGGGTGATGTTTCATGTTTGCTGGATTTTAGGCATGGATTGATAAATGGTGTACAAATACTAGATATTTAGTTCTTTCATAGTTCTAATTTATTTGAAAGCTGTTTATATTCTGTGTGGTTTATTAAATTTTGATAGTCATGATATTCCAAGTTAAATGAAACAATTTGTGGCATTCGTATTCATTACAAAAGAATTTGAGGTTAGTGTAAGAAGTCTGCATAAAGCGCATGGGCTGATAGGATCTTAATGTCCAATATGTTTTGATCTATGTATGTTAAAAAAAAAAACCCTGTCGGTAGCCTCATTGAGGTTAAATCTAAGCAAATGAGCCTATAGACTGAAGGTCATACGTTTGGGGATTGTTTCTGATGGTGTTGCATTTTGTTTTGCTTCTAAGATCTGATGTAATAAATTCTTATTGCATCCTATGCCTGGTACACTTTCTGCAGGACCTACAATCATTTATTTTTGGGAGATAGCACCTGTTTCTTTTGAGCCATTCTGACTAACAGTTTATACGCTTTGTCTATACTTCTGCACTATTTTTTTACAAACCTTTTGCATAGATTATGCAGTTGTGACATTCGGTGGAATTCAGATTTATAACTACTGACCAGAGAGCTTGGAACGCATGCACATAGTTTCGTTATTTGACCGTCTTTATGGAATTTCATTTTGTAGACACTTAATAGCAAAAATATTCAAAATGACTATCTAAATATCAATGGGCGGTCAATTTATCTATGGTCACCGCCCACGTGGGGCATAATCCTCTCAGTCTAGAAAAAGAAGACCTAAAGCAGAAAGTAGATGCTTAGTGAGTCTAAATGTAATGCACCCAACTCTGGGCACTTTCTGACTTTTCGAACCATACATGCTTGGTCCCTCATTGATCGGTACTATCGGTTATGGCAATGTTCCAATCTAATGAATAATGTTGTTTCCCATCCTAGTTTCTGTATCTGCTCTTCAAGGTCGTATTGACTTCCCTTTAGGAGATATTTCTCAATAAAACATGACGATGATAAGCTTGCACTTGTGCACCCTCCAGTATGTTTGATCCCATAAGTCACTACTCTTTTTTTTCTTCAGCCGGCCTCGAACTCACTTCGAATCTATTCAAAACAGTCAGCATTTAAACCCTTAACTAATCTAGTGATGAATCGGCGCTGAGAATTGACCTTTTGGAAGTCTGTAGGAATCATCAATACCCCCGTACTGCCTTCAACCTCTCCTGCACCGCATTCTTTGTACATATCTTAACTATAGATCTTTATGACAGAGAGAGCGATGTTGGAAGGCATAAGAGTTCTGATTTCTGAAAGCAACTGGCCAACCAAGCACGTGCCAGTCGCAGAGGAAGATTACTCTCCCTACAATGTATCACTTCCTATGAATTTTGACCTATAGAACTAACACTTGAGAGGTTGGTTCTGGAAAATAGTTATCATGTGCGTACACTTTGGACCTAAGAATGATTTCCAACCATTGTAGTAGGTAGACCACAGATTTGTCAGGCATTCAATGTTTTCCGGGGAGACTCCAAAGCCGAATGAAAAAGTTATTTGAAGAAAAACAACACCGCAAGAAGATAGATCACAATCTTTGGACAAAGTACATCGGAATGAGTAGATCCTGCTCTTGTATATGTTTGTCTTCTTCATACGGAGTTGCAATGATATATATTCTGTGTGTATACTTTGGTACAGACTCTTCATGAGCAAAAAAGAAAAAGGGTAATGCTTTGGTATATAAAGGCAGTGACGAAGATTCACATGATGGTGGAAGTATTGTCTATCATGAATAAGATTCCATAATCTCTAGGGTTGAGGTTTCCCGTGTTTCTATCTAATATCTAATATGTCAATTTTGAGAGTATAAAGTTTTGAAATCAATATCCTTTTATGAAAGTGGGTGTGAATTGAAATATATTGGCATTTATTATTGAGATTAATGAGAAACTCATGTGCTTTGTCAATATTGTTTTATTCAAAAGGTTCTTCTTTTTCTCAAACAGTTGACATGTCTTGTGTATAGTTTTATACATTTGCAATACATGCCTAACTTTTATTTGTTTGTAGGAAAAAGGTACAAGGTTGACATCAAGGTTGAAACTAAAGGTGTGGACATCAAGGTTGACATTGGAGATTGGAATTGAAGGTTGAAGCAAAAACGAAGGCGAAAAGAGTGGAATTGAAAACTTGGAAAATAGCATTTTTTAATGCTTGTTTTAGCAATCTTGGAGCTTCCATTTACTACCCTTTTTTTCTGTTTTTAGCTAACTCACTTTTCAATTTGGGCTTAAAATCAATCAATGACTTGATCTTTTCAAAGTTGGTTAAAATTGAACCTTAGACACTTACTAGATTTCAATTTGGGTTAAAATTGGACAAGGCAAACTTCACACTTCATTTTGGTGCTTCTAAAACGAACTCATCATTGCTTTGAGGAATTTAAAATTGAACATGTGTACTTTGTGTATTGTAAACTTTTTTGCAAAGTAGTGTCATTTAAAAGGGCGTATGCGCTTCTCTCGCGCTTCACGGCGATCTTGAGAATCAAAAGTCTTTTTGATGACCCTAAGGTGCATAAAAGATTGCCTCCACACTTCAATTTGGGATCTAAAATTGAACAAAACATGCGAGTGTGAGCACGATATATTGCGGAGGTTCTCCCTTTTGTTTTTCAACGAAGGTTGTGTGAACAACGGGATATGTTAGCTCGCTATTGTTTATCTTAGAGGGCCTGCCTTGTGGGAAAAAGTAATCACCCAAGGGAACGACCCAACCGGGAACACGCTAAAGCCAAGCGACTTCCACCCGGGATATAAGTGTGGATATTGGAACAAAGGCCAATATCATGAGGATTATTCCGACGAGATGGACAGCAATGGACTCTCGCCGACGTTGGATAATCCCCCACGAACGGAATGCCCGAATTAGAACCCTTGTTTAGAAATTGGCCAAAACCTTATCTATCTTGTTGGTGCAAAAGGTCATGTCCTTTGAAGCCGCCCCACGTAACATGCGGTCTTGTTGTGGAAATGGAAAGTATGCCATGGGAGATTCATGGGTACTAATGCTTGGCTGACCCGAATAAGTGAGTGTCGTGGAGGGGAGCCAGTGTGGTCAAGCATTTAGCCATTCGCACAAGATATGCGTAGCTGGATTTATCCAAGTGGGAACCCAACAAGGTATTGTCTCATCAACCTAGGAGTGTGAAAGTGCTTGGAAAGAACACATTGCTTGATCTTGAAAAAATTTGAAAAATGAACATTCATAAGAGCCTCAAATTTCAAACACCTTGGAAGAAACAAATATCCTTTGACGAACTTGCCCACTCTTGCTTTCCCTAGGGATCACATTCCTAGAGGTTTCTAAGTGCTCGAATTCTATCGTCATTTGTTTTCACTAAGGATAAACCTAGGAAACTTTTGCCCTAATTTCTTTGATTTCCACATAATGGACATTGTGGGATGAAAAAGAAAGTGGGACATTAGACATTCAGTTTGAAAACATAATCAAGCAAGTGATTTTGGTAAAAGGAATTCACTAAGACAAGATAAAAGACAAATTTGATTACACATGTGTTTTCTAGCACGATCAAAATCCCAAAAATGAAAGTTCAAAAAGCTTAGTGTGAAAGCTAGTGAGGAGCGTCTTGAGATCCTGAATTGTTTGAAAGGTTTACTTTCCTCTCATAGGAAATATAGCGTGTTCTTCAACACCGAGGTCTTGTAAGAAGAAGTGTCATCTAGGTCAAGTCTAGGGTCAAATTCAATCACTTTCATCCATCTCTTCACCCATTTCAAACATCAATCAAATTTCCATCTCACCAACAGCTCTTGGAATCTTTGTCATTTGTTATGCTAAACTTCTAGGCGAAATCAAAACCTCTTTGTTTGACTTAACACATCTAGTCAAACCATCATCCTATACACGAGTTCTCTCTTGGATAGTACAACTTCCTAGGGTTTACGAGTTCATCTTGTTTGGCTTAACACACCTAGCCAAATTATCAAATCATCACCTCGTTTGACTTGACACACTTAGTCAAACTACCATTTTTGTAGGAGTTCACTCTATGGATAACACAACTTCCTAGAGCTTTACGATTACATTCATCACATTTTGTTTGACTTAATGCATCTAGTCAAACCATCAAGCCAATCACGATCAATCAAAGTCCTAAAATGTTTAGCATTTCTCTCAAAGTTTCTTGAAGAGTTCCATTCATCCATATCACTCATCTTTCGTTTATCTCATCCTCATCATTGCTTTGATCCTTCAATTATCCTAGTTCTTCACTTCTTTGAACCTAAGGTTTAGACCGATCTAAAGGATTAGAGGTTCATCTCTTACATTCTTGAAAATTGATCTTCATTTTATGGTTCAAACTCGATCTCAACACAAGAGGGACATGGAATATAAATTTGATCCATTCATCATGAGCAATTCGATTCAACCAAACTATCCAAGCCTTGCAATACCATTTGATTTCCAAAGCTTGTACAATGCATACATGGGATCATTATCTCATACAAACATCAATGGTACAACAAATATGAGCATACCCAATCTAAAGTTTGGAACACCTTTCCCAATGATCGATTTAAATCCAAGTCCAAATCTGAAAATCTATCAACCAAACACTCAATGCATGAGTTTTCCAAACAATATTATCCCACAAAATCCATACATACCAAGTGCAACTTTACCAAACATGACCATTTCAAATCCACACTTGGTAAACTTTGGGGTCGACATGTTTGCAAATTCCCCTAATGTTGTTCAAAATCCTAGCAATATATTGGCAACTCCATATGTTGATTCAAGACAAGGTAACGCCATGCAAAATCAAAGTTACCTAAATCCAAGCAATATGATTCCCAACCACAACAATATTCAATTTCAATCTATCATGCCAAATCAAAACATCATACCAAATCATCCCATTTTTCCATCGACATCGCAAAAATAGATGGAAACCATCCAAGCAACCCCAACAATCAACAGCATTCCCATTCCACCACCACCACCACCACCGCCAAAATATTGCAAACTGCTCAAGAAGCTTCCCGCAAAAAGGCACTCCAAGCCCAACAAGCTACACAGCTAGTTTCTCAGCAAGCACAAGCGGCTCAAGTAGCCCAACAAGCGCAAGCGCAAGCAGAATTCTACGCACTATTGAAATCAATCCAAGAAGAAGTAGCACAATAAAGAGCCCAATAAAAAGCATTGTTGGCACAAAAACAACATGACGAACAACAAGCATTGTTGGCTTAGCAGCAAACGCAAGCCTTACTCACCCAACAAAGCTTGCAACAGATTCCCACCACAATTGTTGAAAACAATGATCAAGATCTATCCATCAATGAACACATTGAAGATGTTCCCATCTCATTCAATGATCAAATCATCACACACCAAGAGTCACTTTTCAATCACGATCAAAACTCACTGACGATACCCAACAATGATCCAATCCAAGAAACATTAACATCATTTGATCCTATTTTTGAGAACATTGACAATCCCTCCACCAAAATTGTTGAAAACAATGATCAAAATCAATCCATCAATGAGCACATTGAAGATATGTCTACCCCATCCATTGATCAAATCGTCGTTCATCAAGAGCCACTTTTTAGTGATCTATTTCAAGATGTGTTACAATTATTTGATCCCATTGACATAATCTATGATCCATCAACCAATGATCATATCAAAAATGTCTCTACATCACCTTGTGAGTTAGAGGACATATCTCAGGAACGTATTCCAAAGCATGATCAAAATCTTCCATCAAGGTCTAGCAATGGCCCTTCCAATGACATATTAACATCCTTTGACCTCATGGCTATAGATATTAAAGGAATCCCTAGCTCAACATTTGATCCAAATCCTCTCAAAGCTCAAGAGAATATTAAGCCACTTCCCAATGACGATGTCCAAGAACCCCTTGTAGACAATCCATCCTTTGAAATTGACCCATGTCAAGAACTTGATCCAAAGCATGTTGAAAGCAATTCCAAAATCACTCAAGATTGAGAATTTGTATCTCCAAGCTACTACAACGATATAATGGACACTCTCCTATCTATACAAGATGTTGCAAATGATGACCATTTCCGCATAGGACATACTCCTCCATCTACCCATGAGATGCTTTCTTTGGATGGACACGTGGATGATCTTCAAAAACAAGAGTCTCATACTTTTCAAATCATTACCAACGAACAAGAGTCTCCTACTCTTAACATTTGTACACATGATCAAGATGTAGACAAATGCAGAGACATATCAGAAATGGGTCATGAAGAAGGTTTCTACAAAAGTTGTGAATCAAAAAAATCATGTGAAAGCATATCAAGAATAAATCATGAGGAAGACTTTTACAATGACAGTGAATCATCAATACCTCTGGAAGAAGCACTACAAGATCAAGCCAAAGAGATCAATCAAGAATTTATCCCACATGTGGAGGATCCTATCACTTATGAAGTTGGATCACTTACCTTTCTTAGAGCAAGCTATCTCGTCAATAAAGAAGCTGACAAATTTGAAGGTCCACCACAAAGCAGAGAAGGAGCAACACCTTGTTTCCAAGGTAAATCATATCCTATTGCAAATAAACTTTTTCAGCAGATGAATTATCAAGGCAGAGGATTAGGCCTACATGAATAGGGTATCCTAGAACCAGTGCAAATTTTTGGCAATCCTAAGCATCAAGGCCTTGGTTAATCAACAATCAAGGGATCTCAACATATCAGTAATACTATCACCATACTGGGTGCAACTTCGTCTCGAGCAAACGTCAACATAGGGAGCACGAAGGATCCTTATGATGAAACCAATGCGAATACTACAACCCACCATGTCATAAATCTTCATCCACCCATCACCCCATCCACGAATTGGGACCAACATCAAAAGAAAGACTTGAATCGAAGCATGAAGAACGTTATCAAAGAAAAAGAAGCTAAGAAGCATATTGGACAAATCAAGTACATATGGATACCAAAAAATACAAAGAAAGATTATCCCTATCAAACTCCATCAGTCAAAGAAACTATGGGGCAAAATAAAAATGGGGCAAGTATCCATCAAAGATTTCCACAAAAGCAAAATAAAGCTTCTCAAGCGATGTACAAAGTGTATCAAGAAGTTGGTCCTAATTCCACACACACTTCCGTATCCACTCATTATTGCTCATCTTCCCAAGTTTGGAGAGTCAAAGGTTCCAAACCATCAACCAATCCATATTTTATCCCTAAACACACTCCATCCACACCTCCACGCATGATATCCAATTCTCACATTGACCATGTATTGGCAGCGACCCTTCATCATAAGGATTCAAAAGGCACTCTATCGCGATGTGCGCACAAAGATAGAGTTAACTCCAGTATCAGTAAAGCAAAAAAAATTTCTCAAAAGTTGCATTCAAGTGCACATATCTTGGCAAGACAACTTCTACAAGTAGGCTACCGATGGCATGTTATGACAAAAGCATCTACATCAGCACCACCAGGTGGTTCAACATCAGCTTAAAATCTCTCAAAAAATACAAAAAAAAATCAAAAAATGTCCTGAAAAAAATGGTCACCTTGATGAAAACTTGGCAAACAGGTGTCTTGGTGACAACAAAAAATAAAAAAATACAAAAAATCCAAAAAAAACAGAAAAAGGATTGAAAACAGTAAAGAAAAAAATCGTCCTCTAGTGAAAACCGCTTCGGTGGCGCTTTGGACAGGTACCATGATGAAAACCTGGCAAACAGGCGTCATGTGTAGAATCGAGCATCTACGTGCGCCAGTTTAGGAGAAAGAATCTTATCGCATCCATAATGAGGCCAACATTCCATCCATATCATCCGTTCATCCATGAACCGTTTATCCAATCCAGTTTCCATCTACATCCATACTCCAAGTTATCTTGATCTTGGAAAATTTTGGAGCACACTTTACACTTGTTTATGGTAAACATCTTGACATGGGTCATTTTCATTGATCCCATCCTATCCAACGCTATCTGAGCCTTGAAGCATTATCCAAATGAGAATCCTCTATTTGAACAGCTTATCTTATCGTAAGATAATTCATATCCAAGAATCCAAGAATCCACCCATGGTCATTCAAACATTGCTAGACACTGGGGGCAGATATTTACATCTTGCTTCGAGAATAAATCTTGATGTATATCATCCAACTTATGTGGTGATCCGAACATTGGTAAACAAGAAATCAAATTAGTTAAAGAATTTGTGAACACGAATCCAGATCACTAGCCCATGGCATATTTTGACAGGAAGACGTTCCTCATCAAGCTTTATCTTTCAAAAAATCCATATCAGTCACATCTAATGCACACATCTGTGTCACATCAAATCATCAAAGCAATTTTGTTCTAACTCAAGCTTCATCGATCTTGATCAATCGAATCCAATCAATCATCACCTTGTTTGACTTAACACACTTAGTCAAACTATCATCTTGTGCACGAGTTTACTCCAGGATAACACAACTTCCTTGGGTTTACAAGTTCATTATCATCACTTTGTTTGGCTTAACACACTTAGCCAAATTATCAAATCCATAATCACCTTGTTTGGCTTAACACACCTAGCCAAATTATCCTTTTTATACGAGTTTACTGTGGGATAACACAACTTCCTAGAACTTACGAGTGCATTATCACTTTTGTTTGACTTAACACACTTAGTCAAACTATCAATCCATCAGTCCGATTGATCAACATTAAGCTTAGTTTTCAACGAAATCCAAAACAAAGCACTGATATCATCACATATCCATATCCAAATTGTCAAAATCGTGCGAAAAATCCAAAAACATTCAAAGCTCATCAAAAATTTCAAAACATCCAAATCATCAAAAAAACCAAAAACATTCAGAAAAATTTCATCAAAAAAAACCAAAAACATTCAAAAAATCCATCAAATATTTCAAAAACATCCAAATCATTCAAAAAATCCAAAACATGTCAAAATATCAGAAAATCTTCAAAAATTTCATCATTAAGTCTTGTCAGTGTTTTTTTTTTCCACCTTGTTGAACTACGTCGTCTCTGAGCTTGAACGTAGGCAAGGTTGATCTTTGATCATCCCCCGAGACGGTTAGGTCAGTCCTTTAGGCGTCCATCGCAATGGCATTCATTTGCTTATCTTTTTTACATTTAGGTCATTCTTTATGCGTCCGTCACATTGGCATCCGTTTACCCATCCTTTAGGCGTCCGTCGCAATGGCATTCATTTGCTTATCTTTGTTACATTTAGGTCAGTCTTTTAGGCGTCCGTCGCATTGTCAATCTGTTTGCCCATCTATCTCATTATTAGTCAAGTCAATTGGAGTCCAAACTACGCCGTCTCTAAGCTTAAATGTAGGCAAGGCCATCCTTGATTGGCCCCCGAGACACAAAATACCAAAAACATTCATAAATCTTGAAAATACCAAAAACAGCCTCAAAACATTTGAAAAAAACCAAAATGGTGCACCCATCCCATCTCGCATTCACCCGTGATTGTCATCACTCATAATAAAATCATCGTCGTTGTCACCCTTTGGTGAGTTAGTCAGAAGCAAGTTTAGCAGGTTCTAAAGTGAACCCTAATCGTCAAAGTCTCGAAGGTCTAAATCAGTAAGTTAGCAAGTTGGTCAACTCGGAGTATCAATAGCTTATCAACCAATCAGTCCTACCAAAACCTTGATCACTACATGTCCTAGGATGAAGCTTTCCCACGATGGACATAAGCATCAGGTACCCCACAATAGTTTAGCCTTGGCTAGCGGTACGAAGAACATTAGCTTGTTTGTTTACTTTATTTTGGTCTTTTTAGACTTATCTTATTTTGCGCTCATTCCAAGGACCTCTCGATGATGCCTAAACAAAACAGGTTTAGAGAGAAAGGAATGGGGCAATGATCATTATCTTTTTATCTGCTGTGCTTGTTGGATGTTCTTGTAAAATAACTTGGCGAATACTTGCCTTTGTTGGGTCCATCCTAGCAGGGTTTCCATATGTCAAGTGTGAACAAGAGCACTCCTATCTGATTGTCGAGTTAGAGTCCATCACACTAGGCGCAACGCCATCCTGGTTCTTAATACCTTGATGCATCGTACCTATGTGTATTATCAAACATAAAGAAAGGTATGCTCTTTTCCCATCCTTGGATAAGCAATACATCATCATCATTCATCATCATCTCTAATAAAGTTGGCTTGTTGAACTTCCGCATCTTCTTGGATTCAAGGGTTGATCCCTCTCATTCTTCTATCCTATCTCATGCTTCTATCCTCTTTCATGCTAACAATGCATCCATCTTACATCCTGCATAATCATGTCATATCATTATAGAACAACATCATCCATCTCATCCATCTCACATGCATTGCATAATCATTTAACATGTTTAAAATAATATAGATTTGTTATTTTAAGCATCTTCCAAACATCTCATTTTCATCATCATTATCATCCATACATCCATTTTGAACCTCTTTATCGTGAGATCCACCTCAAATCGAATCTTTTTGCTCGATCTCTCAAGGGGGCAATGTACTAGCGTATTTATTTTCGCTGGGGCATCCGAAAAATCAGAAATTTTTTAATTTCGATATCGGCAACATCATTCTTTGAACCAATGCAACAAGTACATTGCTTCAAAGAGGGGCAAAATGTAGACACGTAAAACTAACATCGTGCATTGAATTCTCCTATTAATCAATTAAGACAATTTATTGATTAATTTCCTAAGGTTCATTAAATAAATCAAATTATTTAATCCTTATGTTCTTCTCATTTGATTTAATAAATCAAACTGATTTAATCAAATGTCACCTTCTAATATCATCCAAGTTAATTAATCTACATTTATTAACTTCTGATCATGATTATCATTCTCTAGCTTTTGACTCAACTAGAGTCAAATCCAAACTCCTAACTAACCCACCCACTTGCACCAATAAATCATTTATTTGATTTATTATTTCCTCTAAATACATTCAAAATGGAATATTCTTCCAATTTGAATCTTCCCCCCCAAAAAGGGACTTGTCCCTTCCAACAAGGTTTTAAATGCTATTTGCACAAGTCAAACATAGCATTTATTGCACCTTTCATCCCCCCTAAACATGTCATTTCATCCAAATTTGAATTTCAAATTGGCACATTGGCCAAGGCTTGCACATTCCTCACTCTCTCACAACTTGACAAGTGGCACCTTGTCATTGGTTTGTGAATAATCCCATATTCATCCAAAATCTCTCAAACTCCTACCCTTGAATCTATAAATGCAAGGCAAAACAACACAACATACAACACATTTTCTCACTTGCAAGGTTATTCTCTTCATGAGAGAACTAATCTTGCTCATCACAACACCATTTACTTAGCAACTACATCTTGAGGCAAGGTTGCTCTCTTCATTTGAGAGTCAATCTTGCTCTTCACCATCTATCATTTGGCATCTTGCTTATCATGGATTGGGAAAGGGCAGCTTCCTACAACACTAAGTTGCACCAATCCACCATAGGATAGATTATGTTTCATGTCTTCTTTATATGCTTAATTTGGTTTTATCATTTTTTTTTGAAGAATGTTATGTTATCCTATGAGGATGTTAAAATCAAGCTAACCATTTGCAGATTTTAGCATCCACAATAATTATTATTCATTTTCTATTAGAATTACGAATAAAGTCCTGATTGATAGGCTGATTGAAAAACATCTATAACTTTCAAACGGTATCACATTTTTTGAATATGAAACATGTGTCACATTCTATGCTTCACATAATATAGGATTAAAAAAAAAAATCATGAATTTTTGACCAATTTTAAGGTGGTTAGATAGACACACTTTTATATTTTTAAAAAGTTGTAATAAAAAATTCATAATTAATTATTTACTTGGAAAACAATTATAAAAAAATATGCATCACATCGGGACATGAGCCCTCTACTTATATATAAAATCTTATAAAAAAATATTATCATTTTATTGTGGTCAGGGTGGTCAGACAGACACCTACTTCTTATTTTTACCCTAAAATTTCAATACTACTCCATTGAAATTTCAAATTTTCACCAATTAGATTTTTTTTTTAAAATAAAGGTCTAGTAGTTTAGAAATTACATTCAATTTTCTATAGATTCTATTTTTACATTTTTTTGAAATAATATAGATAACTTATTCAAATTTTTACGTCAAGTTGTCTAACTCTGATTTTTTGTCTTTTTATTGCCACTTGAGGGCCTGTTTTTTCCATGATGATCCTGCACATACCCCCAAGACTGTTGAAATTTTCTCCTTGGCTTTCAAGACCTCTATTGTAACTTCGCCAACCTTCATTTGCACCTGTACCTTGGAAGCTTCCCCAGATCGGTTTGATCTAGCAATGTCTTCCAAATTCTGATTCGACTCTGCTTCATACTGGCTTGCTTTGTCAATCTTTATCATTGACCAGCATTCTTGCTGTCCATGGCTTTTTGATTTACACATCGGGCATAAGACCAATTGATCTTCCCTTTCAATTCTTTGTTTCCAAATGCCCCAATCTGTTTGGATCTCAAAATCTTGGGGGCTTTGAGTGTTAGGCCTCAAGTTTAGACATATTCTGGCATATGTGCCCCAACCTTGATCATCCATGGGTTTATCCACAGAGATGAAGGTTCTTGAGTGGCTCCCAATTTCTGCTAACAAGTCCTCCTCCCAGTATTCTTTTGGAAGGTTGTATAGGCAGTGCCATGTTGGTCTGGCTGCAATCCTGTAAGTCCATGGGTCAAAATTGGGCATCCAGTCTTTGAGATAAAATCCTATGCCATCCAAGTAGTGCAGTCCACTATTGAGAGCTTTAGTTTTTTTTGTGTTGGAGGTGAATTCTACTAAATAATAACCATTTGGCATTGTGCGCACTAGGGTCTTGTCTCCCCATCTTTCCTAACACCAATTTCTGATTCTTTCAATGGACAACTGACCGCCGCCTGGTTTGATGAAGATTCCAACCTCTTTTAACCTTTCAATAGGCTTTGCCATTCGGCTTCCCTCAATGACTACTATCTTCTTTGTCTCTCGAGCCCTAGGTTTTTGGGTTAAAGATTGAGTTTCGGTCGAGATGGGTTCCAGGGGATTTTCCTCTGTTGGTTTATGTTTGCCTCTCCATGGCCCACTTGTTCACTCCACTCTCTCAGCTTTCCAATCCGGAGGAATTTGCACACGCCAGTTATTGGAAGAATCTGCCTTATTTATATATTTTTTCCCAGACCATCCATACCATCTCCTGCCTATAGCATTCCTCTTGGCAAAGATTGCAGATCCATCACAGGCCCTCTGCTCCTAGTCTCTTTGCGAGGTATATCTCACCTGCCTCCACCGTTGTTCCTTCCTCCCATCCCGTTTTGTCACTAGGTTTCGAGATGACGTCTTTCCTTTTATCTGGTTTTGATCATGCCATCTTTCAAACACACCTCTCCTTCTTACCGCTTTGTCCACCCATTGTCCGCTTTCAAAAACCCATTGCGGGGTGTGGCTTCTTGGATCTGGGGCACTCTGCTGCCTGCACTCCATCTCTGAAAACTCTTTGTCCCCTACATCTCCCCACTGCATGCCCTTGAGGTCGCCTACATTTCTTCGCATGCCACCTGCTGCGCTCGCCATTTTTAATTTTCCTATAGCGAGATTAAGGGAGTTGAGGAAGGTTTAGATAATCTTAGGTTGAAATTAGTGAAATAATATTTTTTGGATATACATTATTTATGTGATCTATGATGTTATTAAATTGTGATGATCTATGTTTAGGTTAGAGTTCTCAATGTGGTTGTTGTGTGAATATGTCATTCTTGTTTGTGAATTTATGAGTCTCATGGTCTCATGTCTAAGTTGGGTTTTTTGTGTATGAGTTTGATCTATTGTAGCGCAATATACATGTGATCTAGTGACAAGAAAGACTTGATGGACTAAATTGTTCATCATCCTTTAGGTCTCAATGGAGTTTTATAGTTGTCATTTTATAGTGAGGATAGCTCCATGATTATTCATGCATAAAGTAACACAATGGTTACCTTGGTGAATCAAATGTCCAAATGATGGTCATCCTAGTAGAGATGGGGTGTTTTCTATCTCAATGACAAGTTGATTAGCGTGTAGCCATAATGAGGTGTCACCTTGATTATCAAGCTTTCCTTAGGATGGTTGCTATCTTATTTAAAGTTGGATCTAGTTGCTTTGGTATAGCAAGATGTTACATTGTGATCAAGGTATTTTCTTGTTTGCATGTGCTAGGGTCCATTGGAGTGGTTGTAGCCCTCAAATTATGATGAATGCAATCGTGACTCAAATGTTTAGAGACATATGTGTGTCTATATGTATGCATGCTTGTGCATGTGTCAATTGGTCAATCTAGTGATATTGAGTTCTAGATTGGTTGAGTGGTGGATTCCATAACTTTTCTAGATTAACTATATGGCAGATTTCATGATTTTCTTGGATTGGTTCTAGAGATTAGCTACAAAATTTCTTAGATGGTAGAAGCCTTGCACCAATCAAAGAGGTTGAAAACATTTGAATGGCCACATACCTCAACAACACCCATATAAAGTTGAATACCTCATTGTAATGGTGGATACGAGGAAAAGTAAGCATGATACTTGGGTTGGCCTTCAATAAAAATACTTTGCACTTTAATAATAAATTGGTAACACATGTTCCTACATTCTATGATTAATGAATAACTCTATTTGTAATAAAGATGAATGAATATTATCTCTAAATTCATGAACCTAACTACAATTATATTTGATTGTTGTAATAAATTGTGTGATCTTTGTTCACCCAATATGTCTATATGTATATAGGAGAAAGGGGTAAGATAGGAATTGAATACTTTTGCACTAGTTGCGTACTTAGAAAATGCTAATGAAGACTAAATTTCATATGCCACATCTAATGTTTATTTAGAATTCTTAATCACAACTGCATTAAAAATATTGAGTTCTTGTACTTGTTTCATGCCTAAATTTTATAGTGGGAGATTCATTTCATCATGTCCAAAGACTTATACATCATGGCTAGCAATCTTTGTTTAGTTGATTTTAAAAAGGAATGTTATCATAAGCATACACATTTCTATGCAATGAAGACAAGGAAAATAGTTTTTTGGAAATAATCTAGAATAATGAACTTTAAGAGATGGACTTATTCTTGACAATTTATTTAGATGGCTTCTTCCTTAGAATTTATTAGGGCCCATCCCACTTTTAGGTTCCTATTTTTCTCATTCCAATATTATCCAACTATTAATTTTTTAGCTTCCTTGGCAACATTTGGTCTATTATTTCTTGTTGAATGAGAAGTATTTCTTTTGCAATTGATTTTAATATTTCATTTTTCATTTTTTTGGTTCTCTCTACTCCCAATGCCCTTGCTCTTTTACCTCCATCTTAGAGCTTAGTAACTCATATATCAACCACTCTTATCCTTCTTATACCATATTACCTCTTCTTCTTCCTCATGGTTGAAGTTAAACCATTCCACAATTATAATCAAGTATTTCCTATTGATACACTACGAAAGACTAACTTTTGAACTTTAGCTTTCTTACTACTTGCATCAATCGAATAGTTGCATGATCAATACCCAATCAATCTCAAAATTAAACCCAAAATTTTACCCTTAATGGCCCACTAGGCCCTTAGATTTAAACCATGCTTTGATACCATATAGGATAGCCTAATGGACTTGGAAAAAACTATTTATTTAATTGAACATCTTAAGGTTTTGCTCACATTATATATAGGAATGTAGTCTTACAAAATCAATAAATCCCTATGAAAAGTCATCTAAAAATTATCTTGGATCAACATACTTGGATTCTTGGGTTTGATAATAACATTGAGCTTAGGTATGCATGTCTAGGTCTTAAAAAGTCCTTATTTTATCTTAATATAGGGTGATATCTAAGAGATGGGCCTTAAGACAAGATTTAATATAGATTGAACCATCAAATTTTAATAGAATTGGTATGGGAACACATAACCAACTTTGATTTATACATTCTCACATTCATGGAATCCCAAGCATATTTGACATGCTTTAATTTTAATTTTAATATTTGTCATCTTTTTTCTTATGTTTAAATTTAATACAAACACATAATATGCACTAATTGTTAGGTTTCTTGAATCTCAACATCAAGTAGGCACCAACATAATATCAATCCTAATTTATTTCGGAGCTTGGTTTTGGAACTTAAATGATTTATCTCTAGGTTTTGTCAACCTAAGAAGCCTACTAACTTTGACTAATTTGTGCACTCAAGTTTGAACTTACTAACAATCAGCTTCTAATTCTCATCTATCTATGAATGCATATATGTGAAGATTCACTCTAGAACATAAGTGGATATAGATTTAGCTAGGGTATCAATAGTTAGAAAATCCACTAGTACTTGCCACAAATGTGGGAACGTCAATTTTTTTTACATGCATAGGCTCTTAGTTCCAAAAATATTAAGACATCATGAACAATAACATAACATGGACATAAGAACCTTGAAAATGTTAAGTTATTAAAGTGCTCAATTTCAATCTTGACATGTGATTATATTTAAAATTCCCTACACATGCGTATTTATAAATTTGATTTTACTCAAGATCTCAAGTTTGAAATTGAAACTTCTTTATTGTTATAACTCCTAGTGGATGTGAGGCTTCTTATAATTTCAACCTAACATAAATTCATTTCTTGTTTTTTATAGGGGCAACATTCAGATTCTTGCTTAGAGGATAAGCATTGTTGCATGATTAACTTTGGTCAATCAGTGTCTTAGATTTCACTTGATAGATTAATGAATAGGCCTTTGTCTCAAATTAGGACTCTTGCCAAGGTTTCTTTCCTCTTGGGGATATATTTCCATTACGAATCTACTCTAAGGCATCAATAGGAAATAATTTTCTTGAGGAATTAATGGTTAGGATTCATTACAAAATATGTTTCTATATTAAAAAGGAAGCTAGTCTCAAAGGATAGTCAAGTGATAGAGAAATTATCATGAATGAAATCTAAGACTTATTGTAATTAATTTAAGCAACAACCTCCCATACTTAAATTATTTAGACTTTATATCATTGAATCTTGCAAAGAGCCATAAGATAGTGGTTTCAATCTAGGCTATATTAGAATGTACCTTAGAGTTTTGTTAATACTTCCTTTGATCAATTCTAGTTTTAATAGGGGCAAAATTCATACTTCCATTTAGAGGATAGGCATCACTACGCGATTAACTTTGGTCAATCAATGACCTGGATTTCACTTGATAGAGTAATGAATATGGGATTTTCTTGACTTACCTGGACTCTTACCAAGGTTTCTTTCTTCCTAGGGCTGTGTTTCAATTAGATATTTACTCTAAGACAATAGACATCCATTGTCAATAATTTTCTTGGGAAATTGATGGCTAGGATGTTGGTATGTAGTGATTGATCATGAGATACTATACACTCTTCATGTATCCTTGCCGGGATCCAGGGGCGGCAGCCATCGAGAAAAAAATTCTCCTACTTTTTTGCTTCATCACTGAAAAAGGGAAAAACCGAATTTCTTTGGCATAGGCTGGGAGGATGCTGGCAATGGTTGTAGAGTCTGGCTGTACACCAGGCAATTACATTTGGTTGGAAGTTTCTAAAGCCTTTTCAACATAACCCATTGCATGGATATCCTGGAATCAGGAGTTCCATTAGAAAAATGTGCTTTGAAGCATTCTGTCAAATAGTTCAAGTGCCTTGTCTATGCTTTCCACAGTTTGGATATCCGACAATCAGGTCATTCCATGAAAACAAATTTCTAGCAGGCGTTCTGTCAAACAGTTCACGTGCCTTGTCTATGCTTACATGTTTTGCGTACATGTCTGCCAGTGTAGTTGCAGCTACAACATCTGCAAAATTGCTCTATCGTTCATCGTTTGATGAACGTCCATACCCAGAGGCTGCGAACTCTGGCTTTACTCCTGTCAATCGCATTTTGTTGAAAGTTTCTGAATCCTTTTCAACAAAGACATTTTGTGCATATCCTGCAATCATAACATTCAATGAGACCACATTTTTTTGAGGTATCTGATCAAACAATTCGCGTGCCTTCTCTATGCTTCCACATCTTTGCATACATGTTTACTAGAGCATTTCCAACTGTGATATCTGAAATAATCGCCATTCCATTACTTTTCGATGGATGTCCATACCCTGTTCCAAAGCTCCCATTTTGGCACAAGCCAGGAGTAGGCGCGCAAATGAAAATTGTTCGGGTCAAAAATCTGCATATGGAGATCTTTCGGGCGGGAGAAACAAATTTAAAAAATTGAACTTTGTGCGGGAGTAACGGAGGACGAAAGTTAACGGCGAGGGGAACGGCAAACGAGACGCGTTTAAGAGGGCCCCACACCAGCCACCTAAGCGGTCAATGCTTAGAGTGTGCTGGTTAAGCCACGCCTGGCGACTGTGGTGTCTGTTATGGAGGAGGGAAATTATGGATGGGAGGGCCTGGAGAAGAGCGGCCATCTCTTGGAAGGAAAGCGCGCTACAGGGTGCGTTCTCACAGTATCTTTCTTGGTAATTAACGCCCTACTTGGATGTAGAGTGTTTATGGGGAATATGCATGTGGTGGGATTAGGGCCCAGGACAGCGTTTGGAGCAGCATGTGTAGTGGTGGGGTGTGTGGTTGCTTTGATGGGGATTTTGACCCAGAGTGTGCTCTACTTTGTATGCAAGGCTTACCACGGGGAAAGCATAGACGGATATCTCAGTGAATCTCAGGCTGTTAAGAACAAGGACATGGAGAGTCTGGAGCCTTCAAATATATAATCAATAACTAGGAGACGACAGAATAGGCAAACTGAGTTTGCTACTGTCATTTAGTTGGTATGGACTGAAAATAGTTACTCTGCATTTAGTTTCAGCATATAAGTGTGCTTACAGCTTGTAAATGGAATCAATAAGGTTTTGATTGTGTTAAATATTAAATAAATTTGTAGTTAAATTCGATCAATAAGTAATCTATGAGACAAGTATTAATTTAAATTTGCAATGCAATATCTAATCTATGAGGGTATTATTAATTTGTAAGTTGAACTAAATAATTAAACTAAAAGTATGAATTAGATTTAAATTAATAGAGTTGAGATAGAAAGACTTTCTGTTGTTTAAAATATTGGTTAAAAGTATTTGAATGCTACTTGTTGACAAAGGCATGGGTGACAAGAGACTTAAGAAGAATAACCTCCTTAGTCATCAGACTTCAGGAAATTTGGTTGGTATGTAGTTTTGTATCGTTGATGATATTTCATGCGCCGTGAACTGTAGCTAATTATTATTGCTTGCTCTTAATTCATTGTGTTGGTTGGAAGATGGAAAGGGATAAAACTTAGATATAGATATTGATATTTTATATATATTGGTTTTGATTGTATAATGTATATAATATATAATTGTTTGATTTATTTGGTTGATTTTTATAATTTATAGTTTGTTTTAATGAGATGAGATTTTATTTTATTTTATATTGTATATGTTCACATTTTTATGTTTTAAATCATGTTTTGTAATTTAGAGTGAAGGTGTATGTTTTAAGAGTTTTTTTCTTATCATTCAATTTATTTTCTAATTGATCAATGATTTCTTGGGCTGGTTTATATCACATAAATATTAGTTTTCTATTAAATAATGATCAATGATCAATTAGTAAACTCATACATTTGGTCATGAAAATGCATTTTATGTGGTTTGTGCTCACATTGGCAACATTGATAGGTAGTTAAAAATATGTGGTTAGGTGGTAGCTTTGTGTGGCCTTGTTATAGTTCTATACTTTTAAGTTACATGGGAATTGATATGTGTTAATTGTTGGTAATTAGTGGTGAGCCTAGTAGATCAACATATTTTATGTTAAAGGTATTTTGCATAGTGGATGCATGGATAGTACATATATGTTCGTTAAAATCCTTATAATGAGAATAATTTTAGTGCACATTTTTACTTTAGCTATCACATTCATATTGTTGGATCACTCCCTCCATGTCCCCTATTCATTTAATATTATCCAAGGTGGTCAAGGTTTATCTTTAGTGTGCTTTTATGTGTAATATTTATTTACTTGTTATGCATGTGACACTAGTCATGTCTTCTCATTGATTATGGGTGATGATAAGGATTGTATGTTAAGGATCATATTCTTTGGAGAAATTTACTTCATGCAAGATAGCTATACATTATAGCTAATTTTAAGGACTCTTGTCGCCTATTGATTGTGCTTTATGTTATGAATGAAATGAGTATATAATATAGGTCACATGCATTATTTATTAACTATTGGTCCATAGGACCAGCGGCTAAACTTTTAATAAGGTCTAGCAAAATGAATGTAAGGACACCCCATTGATCACAATTGGTATAGTGGCAATATTAGTGTTCTCCTACTCTGAGATCAATACTTTTCTAAAGAATTTATTAAGTTGTAGCTAAACTACACATATTCAAAGAATAATTGATGGAAACCTTTACATCAGCCATTATGTGCCCACCATCATTTTGTCTTATCATATTAAAATGACTTAACATTACTTTTCACCTAGGAATATTTTAAAGGGGTATCCAATATTTTGTATGGTTTCTAAGGCATAGGTAAATAATTAATTATAAAAATTCAATAGTTAGATAACTACGGACTCTGACAAGGCATTAAGGGCTTGGTGAGGGACTAATAATCACAAGTATTATTCATATTTTGATAGGATATGATAAGCAGAAAATCAAAGGGGTATAATGTCGTGTAGCATGCAATCAGGGCTGATGCAAGAAGTTGGGTCCACAAAAAGCTCAAAAAGTGGAAGTGTTTTTGCTGTTTTTTAGAATTTGTCACACTTGGACTGAAAATTTGAGACACTTACACAATGAATTTTTAAAAAAGTCAGTAATATGAAATTTAGAAATTTGAATCTAGTTTATAAATATGTAAATTATTCAAATACCTAGATTGTAGAAGTTAAATTTTGATAAGGATCTATAGAAACCACTTTTTAAAAGTCCCTGTTTTTTTACCATACCATGCACGTGTACGGACAACACTTTTTGACTCAAATAAAAGTATTTTGCTAATTCCTTTTGGAAAAGAGAGCTAACAACATGAAGATTGATGAGGATTTTTTTTTGTAATTTTTTATTGAATATTTTTTTTTTTATTAAATTTTTATTGGCTTTAATTGTTGTTTTTAAAAATCAACATGTACAGACAACATAATTTGACCTAAACTAAATATTTTTTGAATTTTTTTTTTTTCATTGTGTAAAGAATTGTCTGAAATTGATGTCATATAATTTTTTTTACAAAAAACCTAACAGAAAAAAAGTTATTAAAAAACAAAAAAAGTCTGATATTTCAAATTTAAGGACTAGTTTGCTTTGAAATTAATTAAAAAATAGAAAATATAATTCAGTCTTAATAAAAATTATATATTTAAAAACTAGACATCGTTTTCTGTAATGGGTTTTAATTTTATAAATTCATTCAGAAAAAAAATTCATTAGCCATATTGTCAAAGTTGAACATTCTTCTTCAATTTGCCTTAGTTTTTTAGTTGCAGGTCAAAGGCTAAGGCTCGGATTGCCAAGCCTTTCCCGAGCCTAAAACCAAGGCTGCAGGCGGGTTGGGAAACAACTTTTAAAAAACGCATACACGTTACAAAACGCATATGCGTTATTTATTTATTTAATTATTTTTTAAAAAAATGCTTTTTAGAAACGGGTACGCATTTTAAAACGCATACGCGTTTTGAAAAACAAAACGCGTATGCGTTTTAAAATGGGTACCCGTTTAAAATTATTAAAAATTAAAAAATTTAAAAAATTAAAAAGAAAAAAAGAAAAAAATTCAAAACGGGTACCCGTTTTGCTTTTCAAAATGCGTACGCATTTTAAAACGGGTACGCGTTTCTAAAAAGCAATTTTAAAAAAAAATATGGCTTCTACGGGTTATAAAACGCATATGCGTTATATAACGCATACGCATTTTATAGTGCATACGCGTTTTTTTAGGCTCGGGTACCCGATGCATAACGCATACGCGTTTTTTAATAACGCGTACGCGTTTTCTTTGAGATTTTTTTTTTTGCCGAAACTTCCCCTCTTCGTGGACCCAACTTCTTGCACTTACCCATCAAAAAGAAAAGAAAATGATATTCTTGTCTGTGCTATGAGTAATGAATCATAAAAATATATTTTGGTAATCATCTATTTAATAAACTGTAACATATTTGAATGAAAATTTTGTATAAGATACCTAGATGCATGATTTTGGATTTTTTTCCTATTGTAGTATTCTACCCTAATCTAAAGAATACATTTTTTTTTATACAAGTATTATAAATGATCCTATATGTGTCCTAATATGACCATTTAATATGCAACTAAAGTATCCTTCAATATTTCATATTTTGACAAATTTCAAAATATAAGGAGCTTTATGGTAATTTTGAAAGTCCTTTATATTAATGCTCTTCAAATATTGTAAGTTGTGGTTGTTTGTCTATCTTCATAAATTTATTTCCATTGTATAATCTAGGATGCTGATTCTTGTATACCTCATTTCAAATGTTTGGAATCCTTTTTTAGGTAATAGGAAAGTGTAGTTAAGTTTATATCACTCTATAACTATAGATTTAAATTATTGATAAGGATTTACTCAAGGAATCTTGTAAGTGTGTCATATTACCTCTCTAAACATATTTTAATGTATCACTTTAATGAGTCTTAGGACTATTATTTCATTTACCTTTCAATCCTATGTATATATTGCATATATCTCCAAAAATATTTGAAAGTATATTTGGATGCCTATGGTGTAGCTGAAAAATAATTTATTAATAATATTCTCTAATAATTTTTTCATTAGTTTTTATATTCATTCATGAATTAGGTCAAGTTGATAGTGATATTTATCAATATAGTTATAAAATAATTTAAAATTTCAGTAAGGGAATTGAGTAGTGGACAATTATGCATATTATTGGTGGATCCATAAGATTTGGGTGATTATTTTGGAAGCCTACCTTGGAATATGAGTAATAATGTAGGATTTACAACATATATATGACATATATTGTTTGTAGGTAGGTTATTTTGGATATTCATGAATCATTGGGAATTATATATACTATCATTGAAAGATTCCCTTCATTACATGAGTAATTTTTTATAGTCTACCATGGCTTGATGTTGTAAATTATTTTGGAAAAAAATATAAATTCAATTCTCATTTCTCTATTAATTGGAGGCATGAGATTGTAGTTTCATAAAAACTATTTTACAAGTACAATTTTTTTGATAATTTGCTATGAAAGTGAATTTATTAATATTATGTTGGATGTATCTCTTTGTGAAGTATTAATACATACCTTTCCTCTCTCTCGTGTAGATTTTTTCCTAATATTTATTCTCCATGTAAATCCTATATTCATATATTTTGATAATTTTATGTAATCATAGTATAATCATCATATGAAAATTAATAGAGAATGTTTATTTAAATTTTTGTGTTAACTTTTAAGATATTTTTTTATAGTAGTTTCACCTTATTTCTTAATATTTGGTATCAAAGGCAATGGTTCTACATGGAGAGGGACACATTTCTATTAAGAGTTGACTTTTTTTTGTAGTGGTAGGAGACTTTGCATAGTGTGGTTTCATATATTTGTAGAAAGAATTAAAAACAATAACTTCTTCCCGTGAACATATTGAGAAATTTAATTTTACTACTTATGAGATGTGGAAGTTGAATATGGAAGATCTACATGAAGAAATAGATTTTTTATTACATTTTTTACAAGAAAAAGTCTAGTAAATGTGTTTTATAAAGAATGGTTCAAAATAGATAAGAAACAACAACAATCAACTTGCTTTTATCTTGAGACTTTTTTGTCTTCATTTTTTCTAAGAAAACTAATGCATCCATGTTGTGGAACAAGATAGGTGATATTCATCCAGCTAAAATTATCATAAAAATTATCTCAAAAGATGATTGTACTAACTAAAAATGAAAGATGGTGATTTTGTTGTGGACGAGTTAAATATTCTTTATTTTTATTATTTTAATTCATTATTTTTTATTTATGTTAATTTATAAGAAGAGAATAAATTAATATTATTATTTGTTTCTTTACGTAACATTAGTTAAAATTTAATTTTTGTCATTGGTAGTGGTGTAGAGCCAAAAAATGAAAATGTTATTTCTAATTTATTTTCAAAGGAGATTAAAAGGAAATAAATGAATGAAGTGTCAAAAGATGTTTTTCATGTACAAGGAAGGTCCAAAGAATAAAGAGGGCACATAGGGGATAGTAATAAAGATAAATCAAAGTCTAAAGGATCTATTAAAACCCTAAGTAAGAGAAAAATAAATTATTTTAACTATGGAAAGAGAGGACATGTGAAGAAAGAATATATAAAAAATAAAAATTTATATTCCTCCTTATTAAAGTCCTATAATGGAAGATATAATGATTCTTTTTTTATTTTTCCTAACACTACTAGTGTTGATTCTTGTCTTATGATTTTGATTTATCCTATCATTTGACTCCTAAAGGAGAATTATTTTCTACATATAAAAATTATGTTGGAGGAGATATTTTCCTTGGACATAATACTACTTATTATTTTTTTTATAATAGAAAGGTAAAATTATTTTTGATGATGGAATCGATAAGACCATTGATGATGTTTTCCATATTTTAGGACTTGTGAGAAATTTAATTTCAATATTGAAGTTAAATTAATTTAGTGTGCATATGACATTTAATATTTTTAGTGGTTTCGTAAGAGCGAACCTGGTGGTTTGTGAAAGATGGAAAATTGTTGCTCTATAGTTTAGGACATAGAATAACATGTTTTATTCTCTTTCATTCAAGGAAACCCTAGAGATCTCAATCCAAAATGGAATGGGGGAAAGAGATTTGCAGTAGGATGTACTAGGGTATGATTAACAACTACAAGAGGTTTCACCACCAAGCTAGGACTTGGAAAGATAAGTAACATGCAAAACCTAATTATGAAACTTAATGATATGCAAGACTACAATAAATGACCTAGAAATGAATGCAAAAAATAATAGTAAATTGAGAGATCAAAGACGTGCACCTGGAAACCTATCGCAGCTTGAATGGAGATCTGAAATGTTGAGAATACTGAATTAACTACCTACTAGGAATCATACACTAGGCTAGGCAATTTAGTCCCATATTGGGGTTTTTGGGTAGGAACATAAATCTAGCAGAGATAAGTCTAGAACACCTAAAAATTGAAAAAACACTATATTAGGACTCATATGCTAGAAGTGGCATATCAATATTGCTTGTCTTTTTTTAGAGGATCAAGATTTGAATTTACTCTTCAACTTATTCTCTATCTTCTAAACTTGATTTTTTGATCTGAATTGTTGAATTATGCTCTATAGGTATCTTTCAATTATCTTCTAAATAAGGAGACAACTTGGAAAAATTTGCAACTTGACAACTTCTTTCCAACCTTGCTCCTTAGAGGGCCTTCAATCTAGACCTACAAATCATACACTAAAGAGAGGGGAAAATATTGTTTTGTTAGTGGAAAGGGGTTTTCCTTTTTCAAACACTATTTTGGTAATAAAAAAATATAAAGAAATAAAATGAGATAAAGGAATGATGAATGAACAAAATGTAATTTTGCAGCTCACCAAACCCTAGAAATTAAGTGCTAAAAACATGTATGAAATAGCTCCAATGGATGTAGATCTTGACTCTTGCTTGAATGATATAGATCTTGATTTAAATGCGTGCTTGAATCATAAAACCATACATCACAAATGTTAGCTCAAAAATAAACATGATGCTTGATACTTGAATAATTCTCCAAAATGCTTGATAATCACTCTTGAATGCTCTTGTAATCTCCAATTTGTTAGAATGCATGAATACTTGATTGCTTGTTACAATAAAATTAAATTAAATATCCTTGAATTTATAATTGTTTATGCCAAATCTCCTTAAATTACAACACTACAAGCTGACATCAGATCTAGGAGGATAAAATCTTGTTAAGAATTTGAATTTGAATTATTTTTAAGCCACACAGGATTCATACACCAAAAGTGGCGTATAAGTCCCATTAGGCTAGCCTATGGGACACAATTTTATAGAAATTCTTAGATTCATGTGGAATTAAGATTGGGGCCCCAAAACATAGGGGTGACCCATATGTCCAAGGTGGTGTATGAGTCAGAGATACAAAATTAACATCATAATTTAATCATATTCACCTATCAAATAAATCAAGTTTATTTGATTAATCTCCTAAAGTCCTCCATTTAAATTAAATAAATACTAACATCATCCCCTTTAGCTAAAAAAATCAAAATATTTATTTGACTATGTCTAAATCATTTTCTATCTCCTTTTGATTTATTTTAACCCATAAGTATAAATCAAATATGTCAAATCACCTAATCCTCTCTTAAGTTAACTAAATCATGATTAATTTTAATCTTAATGCAAGTCACATCCTCTATCTTTTCCCACTTGCACAAATAAATGATTTAATTGATTTATTAAATTGTGGAATTTCCCTCAACATGGCATAATAGGGAATATTCCTCCAATTTGAATTTCCCTCTCAAATGACTTGTCCTTTCCAACATAGCATTAACTCCCCTTTTACATGTCCCCCACTTGGCATTTAAGACCCCTTCTTCTCCCTCCAACAAGTCAAATTTCAAATTTGAAAAGGCCATCTAATGTCATTTATTGGAAAATTCACCAAAACTTGCACAACCTTGGCCCATTCACATGGTGACAAGTGGCTTATTCCTATTGGTTGAGGATTAGTCTCACATTCGTCAAATTTTCCTCTTCTTTCCTCAATCTTAGCTATAAATCCAAGGCTTTCCTTCATAATTTGCATCCACAATTTTAGCAAAGTTACTCTCTTCACATTGAGAGCTAATTTTGTCTACTTAATATTTTCAACAAACTTCATCATTTGGCTTGTCAAAGGGTTGGGAAAGGGCTACTTTCTACACAAAGAGTAGCACAAATCCAATATGGGATAGATCTATCTGCAGAAGACCTAACCAACATTGTATACAAAGGGATAAATGTTGTGTGGGAGAAGTACATTCTATAGTGTTGTACTTGTGAAAGTAAAATCTTTTTTGCGCTACACTTTACATCCAAATCTTTGGATTTTTTTTTTCTTTTAGCACTATACTTACAAATTTGGGTGGAGAATTCACTAGATAATTGATGCATTTTTTTGAGATCTGACAGGTCATACTAATGTGATTTAAGTGCAGATTTAAGTGTCTTTGTACTTAATAAATTTCAAAATATTTTGGTTGTGGCTTTATGGATTAATGATGCGTGAAAGTCAAACAAGACTTCTTGGATTGAATTTAAACATTGCCTATCAAATTCTTGTGGGAATCAAACATAATATCTATATCATTGTCTGCACCAAGGAATCCCAAAGAATAGTTTCCTATTGATTCTTTGTGCACGTATTCATCATGTTTGATTCCTTAAAATATCATAAATCCTATTTAAAAAAACTTTGAACCTTTTATAGGTTAGCATTGGAGCTAGACATTGGATTTGAAAAAGGGTGAATGAATTGGAGTTAGAATTTTTTTGAAATTAAGACTTTAAAAAGTGTGTTCTAATGCTTGTGGTTATAATCTGAGGCTCCAATTCCTGCTTTCATTTTCTGTTTTAAACAAACTCACTTTTCAATTTGGGTTTAAAATCAATCACTAATTTGATCTTTTCAAAGTTGGATTAAAATTGAACATTAGAAACTTACTAAATTTCAATTTGGGTTCTAAAAAATTGAACAAACAACTCTCACATTTCAATTTTGGGGCTTTAAAAAGAACTTGTTTTCTGCTTTGAAGATTAAAATGAACATGTGCTTTTGTGTCTTGTAATATTTTTTTTTGCAAAGTAATTTCTTTTAAAAAGGCATATGTGCTTCTCTCACGCTTCACAACGATCTTAAGAATCAAAATTATTTTTGGTGACATTAAGCTGCATAAAATATTACCTCCACATTTCAATTTGGGTAACTTAAAATTGGACAAAACATCTTGTGAGTGTGAGTAAGCCTATTGCGTGTGTTCTCTCTTTGTTTCTAAATGAAGGTTGATCGAACTACGAATATGTTTTCTCACTTTTGTTTATCTTAGAGGGTCTGCCTTGTGGGAAAAAGTACTCACCCAAGGGAACGACCCAACCGGTAACACACTAAATCCAAGTGTATTTCCAACTGGGATATAAAAGTGGGTACAAGAAAAAAGGCCAGTATCGCATGGTTGGTCACGACGAGAAGGGAAACAATGGTCTCTCGCTGCATCGGTCAATCTCCATGAATGGAAAGTCTGAATTAAAACCTCTTGTTTAGCAAAGGCCAAAATACTATCTATTTGTTTATGCAAAAGGTCATGTCCTTTGAATCCACCCCACATATACATGTGATTCAATTGTAGAGATGAAAAGTATTCCATGGGATATTCATGGGTACTGATGTTTGGCTAACCCTAGAAGTGTGTGTCCTAGAGGGGATCCAGTATGGTCAAGCATCTAATCATCCACACTGAATATGTGCAGTTGGATTTATCCAAGTGGGAACCCAACAAATTATATCCTTTTAGCCTAGGTTTGTGCATGGCAATGGGATCAAAACACTTTGTTTGGATCTAAAACATTGGAAAACAAACACTCATAGAGAACTTCAAAATTTCAAACCCTTTGGAGGAAACAAATATCCTTTGACAAATCTAAGTGCTCTTGCTTGCCCTAGGGATTCTATCCTTAGAGGTTTATAAGTACTTGGGTTTAATCATCATTTGTTTTCACTAGAGTCAACTTAGGGAACTATGCTCTTGCAACCTTGATTTTCACATAATGGACCTTGTGGAATGAAAAGGAATTGAGACATAGAAATTTAGTTTGAAACTTTAATCAAAGAATTGTTCATGGTAAAAATAATTCATTAAGCAAAGTAAAAGACAATTGATCCCACACATGCGTTCTCTCAAATTATTTCCCGCAAGATCAAAATCCAGAAACTCAGATTTAGAAATATTAGCCCAAAATCTCATGAGGAGTGTCTTGAAATGCTTCTTGAAGTTATAAAAATATTGGTTTACAAATTTTATAAGAAATCTTCAAGAAACAACCCTAACTTGTATGAGTTCTATTATCAACAAAATCCTGAGCTTTTTCAAAGGTTTTCTTTTCTCACATAGGAAACTGTGTCAAGCATGTTCTTCAAAACCGAGATCTTGTAAGAAGGAGTTTTATCTAGGGCAATTCTAGGATAAAAATCAATCACTCTCATCCACCTCTCATCCATCAAAATCAGTAAAAAATAATGTCACCAACAACTCTTGGAAACTTTGTAAACATCATTTATGTTAAACTTCTAGGAAAAATCAAATCACTTTGTTTGACTTAACACACTTAGTCAAACTATCATCTTGTGCATGAGTTTACTCTAGGATAACACAACTTCCTAGGGTTTCCAAAGTTCATTATCATCTTGTTTTACTTAACACACTTAGTCAAATTATCCAATCCATTATCACCTTGTTTGACTTAACACAGTTAGTCAAACCATCCTCTTATGTACAAGTTTACTCTAGGATAACACAACTTCCTAGAGTTTAAAAGTGCATTATCACTTTTGTTTGACTTAACACACTTATTCAAACTATCAATCCATCTTAATCAATCAAATCAAGTGCTAAATTTTAGCATCTCCCTCAAGGTTCCTCAAGAGTTTCATCATCTGTAGCACCCATTTTTCATTTATCTCATCCCCATCATAAATTTGATCCTTAAATTATCAGTAGCTCTTCTCTTCTTTGAGACTAAGGTTTAGACCAACCTAAGGGGTTAGAAATTCATCTCTTAAATTCCTAAAAATTGATCTCTATTTTATGGTTCAAACTCAATCTCAACACAAGAAGAACATGGAGGAAAACAAAGAAACATCCATTTCAAGTGATCTAAGTCAAACTGAAACAAAATTCAACCCAATGATAACCATTGACCTCTCAATCAATCCTCCTCAAGTACCTCAAAATTATCAAGAGGAAGGTCATGTAGAGGACATTACTGACAATGGGATGACACAAGAAGAACTTCTAGAAATGGTGCAAAACCCTGAGAATCACTGAATTGTCAGTGCCATGCTGAGGTTGTACACCCATCCCAATACATGTTAGAGTTACCAAAAGAAGGTGCTAAACTCCCTTCTGAATTTGATGTAAGCACTATTGTGGAGAGGTCTCTTGGTATCATGCCCTCACTTGCATCTACACTTCCACTTTTAAACATCACTCAAGACATCCCCCAAATCATATCATCTATCGCTTCAACCCCATTGATTATTAACAACAGAAGTGCCATGCTTTGCGAACTCTAAAAACATCACCTTGTGAACAAATGAGGGTTGAATGAAAGCACCACATCAGATCAATCCATCCCAGCAAATCCATTACACCCTTACATCCCGCTCACATTTCATAATCATACCAATTCATCCTCATGTCATGCAACACCAAATTGTCCTCTGGACACACAAACCTCTCTCCCTATCTCACAAGGAGAAGGTGACTTGTTTGGAGTAGGGGGAATCTTGGATCCATCATCATCACTTCCAGGGATTGCACCACCTGTCTTACCACCACTTCCACCCCTACCGCTCACATCTACATCATCCCTCGGGTTAGGTATTCCTCCTATTCCCACCATCAATCAATCAAGTTAGAACACCTTATCAAATCCACTAGCTATGTCATTTGTATCACAATAAAAAATGGCAACCATCCAAGCAACTGTAGCAATCAAAACATCCACCATTCCTCAAAGCATGGTGTCTCAGGGACCAAGCACCTCAATCGCACCATTCATAACTCAAACCCTGATCATTAACATGACTGTTTCACTCATCACAATGGTTGACGTTCTTCCTAATCCATTGCCATTACCACCAAGGCACAATGCAACCAATTCATTCACCATGATGTTTCAAGCTGCTTGACAAAATGGTCAACAAAAAGCACTCCAAAATCAATAGGTTGCACAAATGGCTGCTCAGAAAGCGCAAACACAATTAGCAGCACAATAGACACAATAGGTTGCACAAGCCCAAGCCTTGTTACAACAAGACGCACAAGCTACCCACGCTACCCAAGCTACATAGGAAGCTCAAGCCACCTAAGCTACCCAAATTGAACAAGCCACACATGCCGCTCAGATTGCACACAATCCAACAAGCACACGCTCAAGCACGATCCCAATTACGAGCTCAGCAAGTGCAAGCACAAGCATAGTACCAAGCACAATTGCAAGCACAACAAGATGCATATCAGCAAGCCTTGCAAGATTATCAATTAAAGTAGCAATACAACCAACAACAAGCGTTGTTGGCGCAACAACAATATGACCAACAACAAGCATTGTTGGTGCAGCAACAATATGACCAACAACAAGCATTGTTGGCACAACAACAACATGACCAACAACAAGCGTTGTTGGCGCAACAACAAGCATTGTTGGTGCAACAACAGTAAGACCAACAACAAGCATTTTTGGCTCAATAGCAAGCGCAAACATTACTTTCTCAACAATTCTTGCAACAAGACCACACCAACATCCCACCCATCAATCCTGCACCACATAACGTATTTAACCCACCTCCTGATCCACAAGGTGATGTGACAACACAAATCAAATTTCTCTCACAAAAAGTGCTAGATCTTCAATTAGGAAAGAAAGTCAAGGCACCCAACGATGTGTGCCCCTATTAATTTGACATAATCTTGGAAATGGTACCATTCCCAAAGGGATTCAAAATCCCCAAATTTGATAAATATCGCGGGATGGGAAACCCTAAAGATCACATCAGGGAGTTTCAGGTACATTGCATGGAAGTCACCTACAATGACACATATCTAATGTGAGTATTCCCTCGAAGCTTGGTTGGTGATGCTATGAAATGGTTTTCTCGTCTACCTATAGGAATCAAAACATTTTAGGAAATTAAAGATGTATTCCTCAAAAATTATGCATTCAACATTTATGAGGATGTTAGTTTGGAAGAACTCTCAACACTCAGATGGGGAAGGGGGAATAATTCACCACCTTTCTCCAATGATGGCGAGCCAAGGCCAATCGAAGCAAGTGGGCCATGCCAGAAGAAAAAAAAGTTTGTACCATCATTGTCAATATAAACAAAACCTTGGCATTCTATTTGAAGATGCAACACATCACTACGTATGATATACTGATCCCCAAGGTGATCAATATTGAATGAGCTCTTGTTACACAAGGGGGCACACCCACTTCTCGTGAACATCAAGATAGTCACCCATCCACCAATTACAATGAAAAACCTCACACATAGGTGAAGAACCAAAATTTCACCAACGATGGAGTAGAGGATGCCAAGGTTGTCATCAACGCTCCCAAGAAAAATAATTAAATGCATCATCATCAACCACATAACAACAACCAAAATAACACGCAAAAAAATGTGGTGAACCAACAACCACCCCAAAATCAGATCAATAATCTCAATAATCAAGGAGGACCACCTCCACAAAAAAAGTATCCCCCCAAGTGAAAATTCATAGCCCTTAGGGAGTCAATTGAATCCATCATGAAAAATTTGGTCAATGAGAGTATCATCTAGGTCCCCATCCATGATAATTATAGTGAACCCTAGGTGAAGCCACCTTGGTACAACAAAATATCCTTTGTGATTATCATAAGGTCAAGGGACACACAATTGCCAACTGCATGAAATTGAAGAACATCATCCAAGATCTCATTGAGGATAAAATCATAAATGTGGAGCAAACCATTGGAAATCAAGATTTCAAAATATACATGAACTCAATGCCTAATCACAATCAAGGAAATAATCAAGGAAATAACCAAAAAATAAAGGAAAATAAAAGTATGCCAGTACAAACCTTATATACAAAGATATCGTCACATGCATAGATGAAATGGTCATTGCCATTAGCGTCAAAGGAGCCAACATTGATTATGGAGTCACCACACATGATGACAAGGTTACTATTGTAGGGGCATCACAACCATCTAAGATCCCCATCTCAAATCTGAAAGTCATTCCCTATGATTATAACGTCATTGACCAGCTAAAAAGAACCATCGCTCAAATCTCTATCATGGAGTTACTGAAAATTTCTACTGCACACGGGAAAATCCTTGATGAATCATTAGTTGCATCCATTGTCTCTATTAACCTTGATATGAAACAATTCTAGGCTATGGTCAGTAAAATCATCACTCCAAATCTCCTCACCTTTCCGATCAAGACTTCCCCATCTAGCCATCTCACAATCATGCACTTCACCTTCAAGTACTCATTCACAAGAAAAAATTCAAAAGGGTCTTGGTGGATGGAGGCACGAGCCTCAATATTTGTTCTCTTAAACTTATAAAGAACTTGGGAATCTCAAAAGAATCCATCGACAAAAAAAAAGGCATTACCATCAGAGCATATGATGACGAGGAAAGATTTTCTTAGGGAACTATCAAGATCCCAATCCAAGTGGGGCCAACAACTTTGGAAAGCACATGTTAGGTCCTCGACCTTGATTTTCCCTACAACATCCTTCTAGGATGCCCATGGATCCATGGAATGAAGGCATTTGCCTCAACATTCCACCAATACATCAAATTCTCACACCAAAATGAAGAGGTCACAATCCATGGTGACCCCGAACCTTTCGCCTATTGCAATAATTTGGAAGCCAAGTTCTACAAAGTCCCTCAGGTTCTGAAAAAGGATGAAGGTCCTTCCACTTCATACATCAACCCATCCAACCTCACCTCCACTTTTGCGACATAGACACCCTCCATCCCTAAGATATCCAACATCAAGCTCATGATCCAAGACAATGGGTGTGGAGATTATAGAATGAATAAAAATGCTTTTCTTGTAGGAGAGTTATTGCAATCTCCTAGGTCACATGGGCAACCTCAACCAATTGAAACACCTGTCCACACTTTCAGGGCTGACCCTTCTGGATTTCACCATTAGGGGGATCCAAGTCGGGAAAATGTGGATGAAAGAGACATTTCAAGTTAACTATACCAAGACGAAAGACCCACACCCACCCTATCCATGGATATAGCTAGCAGGGGACTGCAAATGATGCTTGGTATGTGCTACAACAGAAATGAAAGCCTTGGAAGGAACAATTATGGATGACTATAGACAATCATTATATAAAGATGAATGAGAAATATTGGCCCTGGATGTACCCCTCTGAGTATAACCATACGTGGAAGAGATACCCCTATTAGAGTAGTCAAGTTGCCCCCTCAGTTATCAACAACCACTCTTCAACTACCTGCATCCATAGGTTTCCCCCTAGACAACTTCACTTTTGACATAACTAACATCTGTAGTAGTAGTGATGATGAGGATACCTTAACTGGCTTACCCACACTTTTTGAAGACTCCTCCTTACTCATTATTAGTACCTCATCTATTGCGTCAGACCACCAAACTCACAAAATAAACCTAGTTTACCTACAACTCATTGATTACGACCAATGAGGACCACCGATTCTAGACACATTCAAAAATGATGAGGCACTCTTTGAATTCATGGGACTAAGGGATACAATACCATGCAGAGATCATAAAGCTAGATTCAACATCACACTAGACACACGGGCCTATTACGGGGAGATGATTGAGTCCTTCAGTCACAAAAGCAAAAGAATGATAATAAGCTCAGGGTCATTGAGTGAAAACCACATTGTTGCACTCTCTAACCATATAATAGTAAAAATAAAGGATACATCCAATGGTGAAAACCTCTCTAAGGCATCAAAGGATGAAGGATTCAATCTCCCCCCTACTACACTTCATCAAGAAAAATCAGCAATCCTAGCAGAACAGTGTAACCCCATCAATCTGGGAAGAAAAGAAACACCACACATCACCTTCTATGTTGAATCACTTCTCATAGAAGCACAAGAAATCTTAGTGGAATTCCTAAGAGAAAGAAAGGTGAACTTCGCATGGACTGATGCTAACATTTCGGGTCTTGATCTGGAAGTCATGGTTCATCATTTAGCTATCTACCCAGAGGCAAAGCTAGTAAGACAAAAGTTGAGAAAGATGCACCCTCAGATAGCCTTATTAGTCAAAGTGGAATTACAGAAACTCTTGGATTTTGGTTTTATACACCCAATTGATTATCCAAAATGGTTGTCAATTCTTGTGCAAATTTCAAAACCGAATGGGGGCATCCATATCTGCAATGATTTTAGAGACCTAAACAAAGTGTGTCCTAAGGATGACTTTCTGCTACCCAACATTGATATGATAGTGGAAATGATGGTCAAACGTGAGATGCTATCACTGATGGATGGCTTCTTAGGGTACAACCAGATTATGATAGCTAAGGAAGACCAACATAAGATAGCGTTTACCTGTCCATGGGGCACCTACTGCTGGAACATGATGCCATTTGGGCTAAAGAATGTGGGAGCGACATATCAAAGGGCCATGACACTAATTTTTCGCTACATGATTCACAAAACCATGGAAGATTATGTGGATGGTATATTGGCCAAGTCAAGGAAAATATAGGATCACATAGCAGCTCTAAGTGCCATCTTTGACAGATTGGAGAAATACAAGGTTAGACTCAACCCCAAAAAATGCATCTTTTGGGTGCAATTGGGAAAACTCCTGGGATATAAGTGGATCCTACCAAGGTCAAGGTGACCCTCGACATGGAAGCACCCAGGACACTAAAAAAACTTAGAGGCCTAGGAGTTAGGCTCCAATCCATCTGTGGATTCGTAGCATAGCTGGTGGATAAACATATCCCATACTCTCATCTACTCCACAAGGGAGTAACATACAATTGGGGCGAAAAGTGTGATCAGGCATTTAGTAAAATCAAAAAATATCTACTCACACCACCAGTTTTGATGCTGCCAATCCCAAGAAAGCTATTAATCCTATATATTTTGGCAACCATGGTAGCTCTCGGTGGTCTATTATATCAACATGATAAAAATGGAAGAGAGAGAGAAAGATATTATATCAGTAGAACTATGGTGGGACATGAACTGAACTATTTAATTATTATGTACCTAATGTTAGCTTAAGTGAAAAGAGGTAAAAGGGAACTTTAAGTAATTAAACAAATATTGTTTAATTAATAAAGTAAATACCCAATTACTCTAACACCCCCCCTTAAGATAGACATAGGGAGAAGCTAAAACCTAGAAGAAGCTACTGAAAGCAAAAACAATGGGTCCCGGCAACAAGGCCAGATCAAGTACCCATGTACAAAATCAATGCAAACTAAATGAAATGGGGTAAAGGAGAAAACCCAGTGGGAACAAAACTCCTCTCCAAAATAGAATGCAAGGAAGAAATGCAATGCACTAATGAAAGAAGGATAGGAGGTGGATAACATAATACCCCCCATAGACAGCTTCTATCATATAAGTACATGTACAATGATCTCGATAAGAGATATAGAAAGAGAGAAGAAGGCCCCCCCACAATGAAGAAACTCCTGTCACAATGGTAGATGCCTGATGTAGAATCCAAAAGGAGATCCTGAAGCGGCAAAAGATATTCCTCCCCTTGGGAAGAAATGGATCCATGGACCTGTATCGAAGAAACCCTGTGAAGAAGGAAGAACCAATCTATCTCAAGATGTGTGCCATGATAGGATGCTGAAGAGTCTCACTGTCTGAATGGAAACAAATAATGTCAAATCCAATCTGATGTGGAGAATACTGAAATGCAACCTCTGAATGCATAGATAATGGTGGGCGAACAGTGATAACCTGACTGTCAAGGTAGAGGAGATGAATGTCCTCAAATAATCCTCCAAATCTGCAATATAGGACTCAACAAACAAGAAAGATATGTCTGCAACATAAGAGTCCAAAGTAGCTATGTCTGGAAGATGTATGATTCCCTATTGTACTGAATCAAGAACAACAAGAGATGCTGATGAAGTCTCAGTCTGAAGAGTAGGAACTGTGAGACAAACCTCTGATCCATCGAAATATGTAAGGGTGTCTAAATACTCAAGCTCCTCTAAAGTATCATGATCAAATGGTGTATTCTCTTTCCAAGCAATGGGTATGAGACAATCTGAAGCAGGATCCTCTGGGAATGGAGATAGAATAGGGTCTCCATAGATCTCCCAAAGACGTGTCCAAAGTGGGTGAGGACAATCAATGTCCGATATAACCAACACAGTGTCATGATCAACACTAGACAATATAACTCCTACAATGTGATTTCTAATAATATCCCATGCTAATCTGCCCTCTAAAGTTGTTGGTTCAGGTATGGGATCATACAAATAAGGCAAAATATTAAGCCACCTACAATGTGTAAGTATACCCTTTGCCCATGACTCATAATTACCCCGTTCCAGAAGAACAACTGAAGGGTGAGTAGAGAAACCCATGATAACTCTTCAAATGAAAAACAAACTGAGAAATCTGACCTTACAGCATTTAGATCAAATGAATATAACCCATCCCACGCAAACAAAACTCATGTAGGAGCCAGAAGGACCAAGTAATTGAGCAAAGTGTAAAAACACACAAAGCTGAATAAAAAATACCTGGTAAACGAACTGGTAAAATAGACTATAAATCTGGAAAGAGCACTATAACACCTTTCCAACGCCTATTCGTTTGCGCAAAACGGAGTTTGGACGCAAAAGATACGCCCCTTGGAGTGAAAAAACCAAGTTCTAACTTTGACTGGAAAAAAACATAGAAAAATTGCAAAATCAGGAAAAATTACCAATACCACTAGAACGGTGCCGGAACCAGCTTTTCGACAATATCTCATTTGCAGAAAACGAAGAAAAAATGCCCATTCTACGCCCGATTTAGCGCAAGTTGCTCCAATGTGCAAAAAAAATTATTTGGAGCCCTCAAGGGCTAAAGTCTTCGGCCCCTGGTCACATGGACGACCAGGGGGCTGGCGGCTGGGGGCTGGGCCGAAACCCTCGGTCACCCATAAGATCGGCAGGCTGGAGTTTAAACGCCGCAGGGGTTGTCACGGGTGTCGGCGAAGTCGGCATTCTCGGAGGAGTTGAGCTGGGAGCTCGGCCGGAGTTGGCTGGGCGAGTCGGGAACTCGGCGGTGTCGGCTGGGTTGGGCGCAGGGAGCCGGGGAGCTCGGCAGGGAACTCGGCGGCCGGAGGACTGAGGAGCCAGGCAGAGCGGCCAGTGGTGGAGGCTGAGTGGTGGCTGTCGGGCGGCGCACGGGCAGCGCCCGCAATTTACACCGGCCGCACAAAAAAACCGTTGAAAAATTGATTTTTTTGCGATTTTTTTGCGTTTTTTGTCCGATTTTTGCTCCGTACGGCCTTAGAGCAAAAAAATTTTGCCTTCCAAATTGACTGTAACCAAAATTGACGATTTGACAGTTGTTTTAGGGGTTTTTGGGCGCTACGAATCCAATGGAACAGTCCATTTGAGCCCAAAGTGAACCCAAAAAATGGAGAATGTTGAATCCACCCAAAAAACTTAAAACCCTAGATTTGCTTCCAATGCAAATTTCTCAAAACAAGAACAAGCAGCTACAAATCTGAAGCTCTGATACCATGTTGGAGTTGAGAAGATACAACACCACAGAAGCCCAAAAGATCTTTGCAAGCAAATAACCTGTTACAAGGAGAAACAAAGAGAAGCAACAAAGGAAATGCTCAAGAATGTGGAGCCATAAATTCACACAAAATGTAAAATGAATTATGATACAAAAGATAGTTTTCAACTACATATAGATGAAAACCCTGAAAAGGAAAACCCTAGGCTTGCACAATCATAGTTAATAAAGTAATTAATTATTATGTACCTAATGTTAGCTTAAGTGAAAAGAGGTAAAAGGGAACTTTAAGTAATTAAACAAATATTGTTTAATTAATAAAGTAAATACCCAATTAATCTAACATACTCCTATCATAAAAATCTTGTCTAGCAGTTGTACCTGCTTTCTAAAGCCACTCTCATGGGACGAACAACCAATTGGGTCATGATATTGACAGAACATGGCATTGAATATGTGGAGTGCAAGGCCATCAAGGGGTAGGTGATTGAAGACCAACTGGTAGAGGCTCCAATATATAATGAGAATCCACTCATATCATAGTTTCCTGACTAATCCATCTTTAATCTCAGCATAGACAATCACTAGAAAATATACTTCAATGACTAATACACACAACATGGATCAGGAACCGATGTTTTCTTCATCACCCCATAGGGGGATTGTATACCTAGATCCTACAAATTGGCATTCCCCTACACTAACAACATTGTAGAGTACGAGGCTTTAACCATAGCTCTCAAGATTGTAGCATAGTGGTAGGTCATGGTACTAAAGGTTTATGGGGATTCACAGCTTATTATCAACCAATTCAATGGTGAGTACCAAACTAAGGATGATAAGCTGCCACCATACAAGAAATTAGTAGAGAGCCTCAAAGAATCATTCATTGATATCACCTTTGAGCAAATACGATGGGCTAATAGTAGAGCAACTGACGCCACGAAAACAATTGGATCCTTACTAGATATCCCTTGCAATGTCCCAAAACATGAAATCTTGGTAGAGAAACTTCTCGTACCCACATTTGAGGTACCAAAGTCAGAATATGTGTGTGAACTCATTGGTCCCAATGATCTCTGGTATCATGATGTTTACACCTACTTAAGAATACGAGTCCTCCTAGATGACATAACCCCAAAACTTAAACGAGCCTTTTAAAAAGGTCCTTACATTTTGTAATCCTAGGAGAAACCCTTTACTGTAGGAGTATTGAAGGAACCTTATTGCATTGCATAAATTATAAGGAAGCCCTTACTGCTCTAACTGAGGTCCACAATGGCATTTGTGATTCACACTCTAGTGGTATAACTTTGGCTAAGAAACTGTTGAGGATCGGGTACTATTCGCCAACAATAGAAAGAGAGGCACACGACTTTGTCAGAAAGTGTTTACAGTGCTATCAACATGGAGACCTTATTCGTTCACTAGCTCAATAGCTCCAATGACCTGCATAACTGGAAAGTAGATATCAAAGTTCATCCTGAACTATCTCATTTTCCGATATGGTATCCCTCAATCCATTATCTCTGATAATGGGACACCTTTCAAGAATCAGGATGTGCACCTTTGCCACAATTTCAATATCCAACATCGTGTTTCCACTCCGTACTATCCCCAAGGAAATGGCCAAGCAGAAACCACTAATAAAACTATCTTGAAAATCCTTAAAAAAATAATCAATGACTTTGGTCATGACTGGCATCTGCAGCTAAATCCTACCTTATGGGCCTACTACACCAACATCTACACACCAATAGGCACCACCCCATTCTCTCTGGTCTATGGATCAAAAGCCATCCTCCCAATCAAGATTGAGCTCCCATCATTAAGGATATCATTGCAAAACCTCATTAGAAATGAAGAATATTGGGTTTCAAGGTTAAATGAGTTGGATTTATTAGATGAATGCGCATGGATGCCCTCAACCATCTACAGGTCTATTAAAACCACCTAAAGCACAACTACAATAATAATATCAGGAGACACACCTTCCAAGTTGGCGAACTTGTGCTAAAAGAAAATTAGAAGAACACGCCAAATCTAGAAAGCAAAGGAAAATTTGAGCCCAACTGGCTGGGACCTTTTGTCATCACAACAAGCTATAAATTAGGGGCATATCATCTATCAACACCAAAAGGTGAGCCCCTGTAGGAGCCCATGAACAATTGTCATCTCAAAAAGTATATGCCTAAAATATTGCAAGATATAGAACCAAAAAAAAAAAAAAAATCAAACAATTTCCTGAAAAATATGGTCACCTTGATGAAAACCTCGTAAATAGGCATCTTGGTGACAAAAACAAAAAAATACAAACATACAAAAAATCCAAAAAAAAAACAGAAAAAGGATTGAAAGCAGTAAAGAAAAAAATTGTCCTCTAGTGAAAACAACTTCGGTGGCACTTTGGACAAGTACCTTGGTGAAAACCTGGAAAATAGTCACCAAGTGTAAATAAAAAACTGTCCATCCACCAGAGTCTTCATGACCTATTCTGTGCACTCACTTATCCATTACATTCCATATATCCTTCCACCATCCATTCGCATCCATACCATATCTTTATCTTGTGCTCATATCATGTTTCATGGTAATACTACTTGGCATATTCCCAAGGTAAGTTTGTTCTTCCTATATTGAAGTAGTTTATCACATCACGTTGGGGTCATGTTCCTATACCTACATTAGATCAGATTCGTGTATATTCTTGTGATCTTCTCAAAACATCAAAAATAAAAAAACATTCAAAAAATCAAAAATCCAAAAACATCCAAATCATATCAAAATCCAAAACATGTCAAAAATCTTAAAAAATAAAAAATAGAGTCATCCAACTGAACTTCATCATCTCTAAGCTTGAACGTAGGCAAGGTTGATCTTTGATCATCCCCCGAGACACCCTAGGTCAGTCATTTAGGCATCCGTCGCAATGGCAATCTGTTTTCCCATCTATCTTTTCATTGAGTCAAGTTTGTCATCAGTCGAACTACGTGGTCTCTATGTGTATAATGTAGGCAAGGCTAATCTATGGATCAGCTCCCGAGACCCATAGGATAGGTTTTTAATTTAGTCTCTTTGCCATAAATCTTGAAAATACCTGAAAAATTGTAAGTAAAACATCTCAAAATTCAAAAAATAGCCTCAAAACATCAAAAACATCCAAATATTTGAAAAACCCAAAATGGTGCACCTGTCTCATCTCGCTTTCACTCGCAATAAACATTGCTCATAATAAATCATCATCATCTTCATCCTTTCGTAAGTCAGTTGGAAGCAAGTCTAGCAAATCCAGAAGTGAACATCTAATAGTCAAAGTCTCAAAGTCTAGGTCAGTAAGTCAGGAAGTTGGTCAACTCAGAGTATCAATAACTTATCATCCAATCAATCTCATCAAAACCCTAATCACAACATGTCCTAGTATGCATCCTTCCCACGATAGACATCAACATCAAGTATCACCTTAGTTTAGCCTTGGCTAGCAGTACAAAGAACATTAGCTTGTTTGTTTACTTTATCTTGGTCTTTTAGACTCATCTTATATTGTACTCATTCCAAGACCTCTCGATGATGTCTAAACAAAAAAATTTAGAGAGAAAGGAATGGGGAAATGATCATTATCTTTTTATTTTTTGTGCTTGTTGGATATTCTTGTAAAATAACTTCATCATGTGTGCTTTGTTTTGTTTGTAGGGAGGATTTTTTAGGTGTCTTGTTGACCACATAAGAAGGCTTTCCTTTTTATGTTATGGTCTGAGATGTCTAGAATATTTGAACTAAACTCTGAATAATTTTTTGTTTGTCAAGTGTGAACAAGAGTACTCCTATTTGATTGTCGAGTCAAATTCCATCACACTAGGCGCCACACCATCCTGGTTCTTTATACCTTGATGAATCACACCTATGTGTGTTATCAAACATAAAGAAGGGTATTCTCTTTATTCCTCCCATCCCTAGATAAGAAATACATCATCATCATTCATATCCAATAAAGTCTCGATGACTAATGGACTTGTTGGACTTCTACATTTTCTTGGATTTAAGGGTTGATCCCTCGAATTCTTCTATCCTCTTTCACACTAACAATGCATCCATCCTGTATCCACACTTTCATCTTTCTTAATCATGTCATATCATCATTGGACAACATCATCCATCTCATTCATCTCACATACATTGCATAATCATTTAAGATGTTTAAAATAATATAGATTTTTTCTATTCTAAGCATCTTCCAAACATCTCATTTGCATCATCATCTAAGTTGTTTATGATAATATAGATTTGTTATTCTAAGCATCTTAAAAACATCTCATTTACATCATCATTATCATATAGATCAGTTAGTCATAGCCATCCATACATCCATTTTGAACCTCTTTATCGTGAGATCGACCTCAAATCGAATCTTTCGCTCGATCTCTCAAGGGGGAAATGTATTAATGTACTTCTTTCCACTAGGGCATCCAAAAAATCAGATTTTTTTTAATTTCAATGTCGGCGGCATCATTATTTGAACTAATGCAACAAGTACATTGCTTCAAAGAGGGGAAAAATGTAGGCATGCAAAATTAACATCATAATTTAATCATATTCGCCTATCAAATAAATCAGGTTTATTTGATTAATCTCCTAAAGTCCAAGATTTAAATCAAATAAATACTAACATCATCCCCTTTAGCTAAATAAATCAAAATATTTATTTGACTATGTCTAAATCATTTTCTATCTCCTTTTGATTTATTTTAACCCATAAATATAACTCAAATAGGTCAAATCACCTAATCCTCTCTTATGTTAACTAAATCATGATTAATTTTAATCTTAATGCAAGTCACATCCTCTAGCTTTTCTCACTTGCACAAATAAATCATTTAATTGATTTATTAAATTTTGTAATTTCCCTCAACATGGCATAATAGGGAATATTCCTCCAATATGAATTTCCCTCTCAAATGACTTGTCCCTTCCAACATAGCATTAACTCCCCTCTTACATGTCCCCCACTTGACATTTAAGACCCCTTCTTCTCCCTCCAACAAGTCAAATTTCAAATTTGAAAAGGCCACCTAATGTCATTTATTGACACATTCACAAAACTTGCACAACCTTGGCCCATTCACATGGTGACAAGTGGATTCTTCCTATTGGTTGAGGATTAATCCCACATTCCTCAACTTTCCCTCTTCTTTCCTCAATCTCAGCTATAAATCCAAGGCTTTCCTTCATAATTGGCATCCACAATTTTAGCAAAGTTACTCTTTTCACATTGAGAGCTAATTTTGTCTACTTCATATTATTTTCAACAATCTTCATCATTTGGCTTGTCAAAGAGTTGGGAAAGGGCTACTTTCTACACAAAGAGTAGCACCAATCCAATATGGGATAGGTATGCTTCATTTTTTTCTTTACATGCTTTAGTTATCTTGTTATTGTTTTCATTTTGAAGCATGATGTATTATCTCATAAGGATATTGGATGTTTTCTTAGTTTTGAAATATTAACCATGCTAATGATGTGTGTGTTAGAGTTTTAACCATTTTCAGATTTTGATTTCACACATACAATCAGAAAACATAAATTTATGATTGGTCATTACATATGTGTCATGATTATCCTCGGAAAGATGCATTAATTATGGCTTGTAGATGCAAAATAAGGCCAAATAAGTCATAAGGAAGCCCAATTTATTAATGAAAACCCTAGATTAGTGTGAAAGTGTCAAAAAACACTTTACAACACCCTAAATAAGGCCTAATTAAGTCCATTTAGTTCACAAGGGCCTAAACAAGTGTGAAAATATTATCGGCAACATTTTTCGACACTACATTTAGCCCCCACTTTAGTGAGAGGATGAAATTTCTTCAAACTCACACTAAAGTAGATGAGATACACATGAAGAGGGGTTCAAATGTACTAATTCTAGCAGGATAGGACAAAAATGATCAGGAGGGTTGTGCAAGCCCCCAAGATCAAGATCCCATGGAAAATCAACATGGGCACAAAAGAAAACACATGAAAATGATATAAGGATAAATAACAAGGTGTAAGCATTCACTACCAAAGAAAAAGAGAAAAGAAAAACTAAACAAAAGGGGTGGATCAAGCTTTAACTATTTTTCCCACATTTTGTGGATCATATCTAAGTTGTTTGTCAAAAAAATGCACACTCACTCCAAGGAAACAAAACTTCAAGCTATCCTCTAGGTGAGTATCTAAAAAGGTGAGACACATACCCATGTGGCCGATATGTGCTCACACATAAAAGTAAGTGGATATGGGAAATTCATGACTATATTCAACTTCTTGTTAAACCAGACCAAAGCTATACCTCCTAATAAATTTGGTAAGGTGCTACACAACAATGAAATTCGAACTTCATGAGGCAAGCAAAAATTCACATGCTTGATACTCATGAATAGATAAGATGGCTCCATAGGGAATTGTGTTATACAAGGTTGTCATATAACTGAAAGTATAAATGCAACATAAGGAATGTTCAAAAGAGTTTTTATTAGTTCATGTAAGGTCTTAACTTAGGGAACATCGTACCTAATGTATTCAAGGGAGGACCAATCAAAGAATAAAAGATTCATCACTTGGGGTATGGAGTGTGTCGCATCAAGCCACTAAGAGGAAAATAATATGCTAAGAGAGATCACACTCTTGAAGGAAATCACACCGAATATCAACCACAAAGTGAAATACGCATCGCCTAAAGTAAGAAGACTACACAATGAAACATGAAATGCAAAAGAATAATGCTAATGTATGCCCCAACTTCAAAGAAATTTCTAAACACCATGTTATGATAAATTACTTTAAATTAGCAAATGATAAATGCTAACAATAAAGAAGACATGAGAGCTAACATGGAAAGCCCTATGCCAAGTCATATCTTTCCAAATAAAGCTATGCCATGAAAAATAAAAGAGGGGTTCCCCCAAAATGAAACTCCAGACACATGAGGGGTCCATGGATTTTGGGTCAGTATGTTCTTTCTATAGTGTTTTTATAGAGCTTCGAACTATCATCACTCCCCAGATACACATAGAACAAGAAGAATGACAAAAAGAGAGTGAAAACAAAGAAAAACCTTTCAGTTCAACAGTGAAGATACCCAAAGGTCTCAATGCCTTACGTCATCCCCAAAAGGAAAAACACAAGATAAATGGAAACAAAATATAAAAGAAAATCTTTAGGGTCAACATGGAAGAGACATGAATGGCTTGATGCCTTGCATCATCGCCAAAAGGAAAAACACAAGAAAAGTGAAAAGATAAAGGAATAGGTAAAATATTTATGACATAGAGAAGAATTCAGGTACAAATAGAGGAATTCCACAAATAGAAAGATATAAAATAGAACAGTATGAGGGACCACATTACACACATGCCATCATACACATAACATGAAAAATGAAATAATGCAAAAGACTATTAAGGCACATGTGAGTCAACCTATTAACAGTTTTTTTGCATCCCAATCTTGTTCATCATATATAGAAGTTAAACAAATAGCCAAAGGGACAATATAAAGTGCCAAACTAGGGTCATCACCAACTTCAACACTCTTCTTAGGAGAATTTTTGTTTAAGCTCATACAAGAGGATAACAATGTATTCAATTCATTATGAAAATCTTCATCAATTTTAGCAATCTCCTCATCATCATCTAAAATAATCACAATAGGGGTTCTAATGATAATGTCCAAAGAAGTTTTTGGATCCTTTTATGGTTTGGGTATAGGATGTTTATGTTTTGGAAAAGAGGGAGACTCATCATGTATTGCTTCAGTAGAGTTTGGATTTTTATTTTCTTTGTTTGTTTCTTTGTTTAACCTTTGAGCAAGAGCATGACGTCTATGCCTATGCTCCCTATCATTTATATTCTTTCATTATGAATTTAAATTTTTGTTTACTTAGGAGTGGTTTTATCAACCATAGGTTTATTTTCTTCCCTAGGGGGAGGAACGAAAGGAACCATGGAAGGTTGTTCAACCACTTTCTCTTTAGCTTTGTAGACTTGTTTTATTTTATAAGGTGTGATGGGATTTCTTTCGTTATCTTTTGGTCTTTTGTAGGATATGGGAAAAGGATTTTCCTTAGGTTGGTCTTGGTTGTTATAATTGTTTTAGGTTGAATCATAGTTTCATCAAGGATGGTAGGATCAATCATAGGCTAAGACATGTTTTTAAGGGATAGTTTTGCTATACAATTTTCCTTGAACTTTTGATAGGATTTTAAAAAAAATTCTTCTTAGGGTTTAATAGGTTCCATAGGCTCAAGAAAAAATAAATCTAATGAAAAATTCCCTTGGTAGGAAAAAGTATTAAAGCTACTATGGTTCATAGTAAAGATTTCATTATCAAAGGGAAAATTTAAGCATTTATGCATGATGGACAGGATGACTTCCATGGAGCGTAGCCATGGGTAACCATGCTTCACACAGAATTGGTTTGACGTTGAGATGATGGAGAATGTGACATCTAATGTTTTTAGTCCTATTTTTAAAGGAAGGGTGATCAATCCCATTGTAGGGCAAGTAAAACCATTGTGTCTTTATCCATGCTTTTGGTTTATTATATGTTTCTTGATAGAGCTCATGCACAAGTAAGAATTCATCCATGATCACATACTCTCCACAAACGGGATCAATTAATATCCCATTAGTGGTCTTATCATAGATTTGGTCAGATACATAAAGAAGACCATTAGCTACATATTTAAGTACATCTTTAGATGAAAAATCAATGTCAAGAAGCTTTTAGTTTGTCCCTTATGAGGTGTAACTTTGATCAATCCAACCATATCATCCATAGGAACTTGTTCATCAATATCTATGGGATCTTTTTGAATAGTATCATTGTTATCATCATCTGTTTCAACATTCATCACATCATTCTTTTTAGTTTCACTAGCTTTGATAAATTAAATGTTATGATTAGACATAGGGTTGGTAAAGATTTGTAGGTTTTGGTTGGGAGGGGCAATAGACTTATTTCCTTGATCATTAATGAGGTCTTGCACAAGATTTTTAAGATGCTTACAATGTTCCATGTCATGTCCATTTTTTCGATGACGATGGAAATTAGAATTTGATCTAAAGTTTAGAGGAAAAGGCTTATTAGGATCAAGAGTTTTAACTGGAGGAAAGGTAATCATTTTATGTTCTAAATTTTGTGACATTATGTTATGAACGGTATCAGGTAAGGGAGTGAATTATCTTGATGGATCCCCAAATGTGAAAGGATTTTCCTTCATTCTAGTAGCTACTTGGGTATCAATAGTTTGAGTTTGTCTTTGAGAGGTATTTATTTGAAGGAAAACTTTATTCTATTTTCTAAAAGTTTGGTAATTTTTTTGGTTTGTGGATTCAAACTTCTCTGGTCTGCTAGAGGTGGGTTTTATGTCATGACTACTAATAAAATTTTAATATTTTAGATATAAGTAGGGGGGCTCCTGTCCCGATGTGATTCATATTTTTTTGTAATTGTTTTCCAAGTAAATAATTAATTATGAATTTTTTATTACAAATTTGAAAAAATATAAAAACTCGTATGTCTGACCACCTTAACTTGATCAAAACTTCATGAAATTCAATTATTATTTTTTAATCCTATATTATGTGAAGCATAGAATGTGATGCATGTTTTGGATTCAAAATATGTGATGCCATTTGAAAGCTATAGAGTTTTTTCAATCAGCCTATCAATTAGGACTTTAGTCGTAATTCAAATAGAAAATGAATGATAATAATTTATTAAATTCAAAGTAAAGCATAATTTATATTGGTGGAAATATGAGAATATCTTTTAAAAACCCTGTTCATTTCATCAATTTTGGGTAAAAAAAAGTTGTCAGCCACATGGGCCATCATATCACTTAGATATCGCCACTTTTTGGCCCATCAAGATCCTGCACATACCCATGAGGATAATTATTTGCATTTGGAGATGGAGGTTAATCATGTGGGTAAGTGCACCAAGATGGTTCCCAAAAAGGGGACTTAAGTGGACAGCATTTTTTTGAAATCAAGAAATATTGACCTTGGACGTGAAATTGAGGATACTTAGACTCAAAATTTTGAGATGGAGCAAAAAGAAGGATTCAAGTGCTCTGAGTCTACTTTTTAAACTACTAATTTATTTTGAAAATGGTTGAGATTAAGGGGTTCAAATGAGGGATGTACACAAATTGGTGTTGTTTTTGTCAGAAAAACATAACATAGCAACTCTTGTACCACCCTTGTATGGTGAAAATTTTTTTAGTATTTTTAAAATCGCAAAGGTCATAAGTTAGCTAATAGTATGTAGTTAATGCACTATTTTTCTGATAATTTTTTAATGAATATTTGATTTTTTACTAATTTGCGAAGTGGACATATCTTGAAAATAGAATTTTGGCCATGCTACCCCTACAAATTTTGGAAACTAATTGATTTTTATTTTTTTTTGTAGAACGGAGTCTAGTTTCTAAAAATGTAATTTATTTGAAAAATTGATAAACAGTTAATTTATAAGAAAAAAAATACCAAACATTGCTTTTTGGCAAAAAAAAGACATACAGATAAAATAAATTATGCATGAAAGACTTAACATTTTCAGAAAGTGAAAAAAATTACATCGTTGGATAGCTAAGAGATAACCCAACATTACCCATGTGTTCGATTTTTTTGAAATTGAACCACGTGCAATCTTGACGATGAGCACGAACTCGATTATGAGAAATATGGTGGATTTTTTAAAAACACGTCTCTGGTCATTGGGAATGCCCTCCAAGCCTTTGGGTTGGTATTCCAAGGCAAATACCAAACCTAAGGCTCGAGAATTCCCAAAGCAAGATATAACACAAGCGTTTTTTAATGCGCTTGCATTATATCTCACTTTTGACATGGTTTTTGCTTCTGTGGGGAACATATCAACTAGCACATATAACTGGTATTTGCCTTGGAATACCAACCCAATATATTAATGTATTATATGTGCTAGTTGATATGTGCTCGTGTTATGTCTTACTTTATGTTAAATGCCAATATATTAATGTATGCTAATATATTTTTATGTACATGTATGCCATGTATGTATGTATGCTTGCGTGGATGTAAGATTATATGTATATATGTATTATGCTTGTATGTATGCATTTATGTATGCCTTTAGACAAAAGGATAATTTAGAGAGAGTCTAGAGAGATGGAGAGGGGGTGGAAGTGAGAGTTTAAGAGAGAGGGAGTGGGAGAGAAGGGGTTGGAGTGAGGGGGACTTAGCTAGGTAGGGTGGGAGGGATAGAGAGAGAGAGGGGGGTGGGAGAGAGAGAATTGAGGGAGAGGGAGAGAGAATTGAGGGAGAGGGAGAGAGAGGGGGGGAGAGATAGAGAGATAGAAAAAAATTGAGAGTTATGTAGGTAGGGTGTGAAAGGGAGAGACTTGAGAGTGTGAGGGGGGTGAGAGGGAGAGACTTGAGAGTGTGAGGGGCGTGAGAGGGAGAGAATTGAGAGATAGGTAGTGAGAGGGAGTGTGAGAGAGATGGAGTGTGAGAGGGAGGGAGTGGGAGAGAGAGGGAGTGTCACTGAGAGACTTGGGAGAGGGAGAGGGTGTGAGAGGGAGTGACCTGATAGACATTCATTTTGTCAACTTAAGTTGCCCAGACTTAACGAATCCAACTAACGATTCTTCATTTTACTCTGAAGGCTCTTTGTCTCACCGAGATATTCATTTTGTCAACTTAAGTAGCCGAGACCAAGTAATTGTCCCACCGATAGAATAATATTCGTCATGACCTCTCTTAGATCTCCCCACTGAGACCTATCTCGCCGATAGAATTGCTTTCATTATCGAGACCACAAACTCTATCTCGCCAAAAAATTATTCTCCTCCCGCGTCGGAAAGACCGATGAATGTCGAGCTACCCTTTGAAAGGTTTCTCCGATGACTCCTGTCTGGCTGATAAACTTATTTTCATCGGTGAGACGACAAACTCTATGTCGCTGATCACATCCTTTCTGCCTGCGTCAGCCAAACCAGCGAATGTCTAGGGCTATCTTTGAGACCTTACCCTGGTGATGCCTTGTCTCACCGATAGATTCCCTTGCATTCTGAGTGGTATAACTTCACACTGATACACCGATGGATCACTATCTCATTGATAGAAAATGTGATCCTGTGTTCTCCCAGCAAATACCTCTATCGATATGACAGTCACTGATCACTCGTTGATAGGCTGAGAAATGAGTAAGTTCCAGATATGGATCGATGAGACTTGGGTCACATTAAGCAAATATTGTTGACATATACAAATGTTCTAGGCTGGGTGAGTTATATGGGATCATGTCACAGAATTTAACCTGGACATTGGTAAATTTTATACTTGTAGTATGGATTCTTCGGGGATTTATGAGAATGAATGACCAAAATTTGATACTTCTAACATAGGGTTTGAGGGATTAGGATTTAATGGTTGAGGGTTGAGGGTCCAAGGATTAAGAGGGTATAGGGGTAGAGGGATTAAGTTTGAAGGGTTGAGGGTTCAGGGTAGAGGGATTAAGGTTGAAGGGTTGAGGGTTGAGGGATTAAGATGGTATAGGGGTTGAGGGATTAAGAGGGTATACGGGTTGAGGGATTAAGAGGGTATAGGGGTTGAGGGATTAGGTTTTAAGGGTTGAGGGTTGAGGGTTGAGGGGTTAAGAAGGTATAGGGGTTCAGGGATTAGCATTTAAGGGTTGAGGGATTAAGAGGGTACAGGGGTTGAGGGATTAGGGTTTAAAGGTTGAGGGTTGATGGATTAAGAGGGTATAGACGTTGATAATTCAAGGTTCAAGGATTAAGAGGGTATCGGGTTAGAGGGATTAAGGTTGAAGGGTTGAGGGTTGAGGGATTAATAGGGTATAGGGATTGAGGGATTAGGGTTTAAGGGTTGAGGGTTGAGGGATTAGGGTTTGAGGGTTGAGGGATTAAGAGGGTATAGGGGTTGAGGGATTAGGGTTTAGGGGTTGAGGGTTGAGGGTATAGGGGTTGAGGGATTAGGGTTTAAGGGTTAAGGGTTGAGGGTTCACGGATTAAGAGGGTAGAGGGGTAGAGGGGTTAAGGTTGAAGGGTTGAGGGTTGAGGGTTGAGGGATTAAGAGGGTATAGGGGTTGAGGGATTAGGGTTTAAGGGTTGAGGGTTGAGGGATAAGGGTTTGAGGGTTGAGGGATTAAGAGGGTATAGGGGTTGAGGGATTAGCATTTAAGGGTTGAGGGTTGAGGGATTAAGGTTCAAGGGTTGAGGGTTGAGGGATTAGGGTTTCAGGGTTGAGGGATTAAGAGGGTATAGGGGTTGAGGGATTAAGGTTTTAGGGTTGAGGTTTGAGGGTTGATGGATTAAGAGGGTATAGGGGTTGAGGGATTAGTGTTTAAGGGTTGAGGGTTGAGGGCTCAAGGATTAAGAGCGTATAGGGGTAGAGGGATTATAGTTGAAGGGTTCAGGGTTGAGGGTTGAGGGATTAAGAGGGTATAGGGGTTGAGGGATTAGGGTTTAAGGTTTGAGGGTATAGGGGTTGAATATTAGGGTTTAAGGGTTGAGGGTTGAGGGTTTAAAGGATTAAGGGTTTAAGGTTTGAGGGTATAGGGGTTGAATATTAGGGTTTAAGGGTTGAGGGTTGAGGGTTCAAGGATTAAGAGGGTATAAGGATAGAGGGATTAAGGTTGAAGGGTTGAGGGATTAAGGTTGAAGGGTTGAGGGTAGAGGGATTAAGAGGGTATAGGGATTGACGGATTAGGGTTTAAGGGTTGAGGGTTTAGGGATTAGGGTTTAGGGGTTGAGGGTTGAGGGTTTAAAGATTAAGAGGGTATAGGGGTTGAGGGATTAGGGTTTAAGTGTTGAGGGTTGAGGGTTCAAGGATAAAGAGGGTATACGGGTAGAGGGATTAAGGTTAAAGGGTTTAGGGTTGAGGGTTGAGGGCTTAAGAGGGTATAGGGGTTGAGCGATTAGGGGTTAAGGGTTGAGGGTTGAGGGATTAGTATTTAAGGGTTGAGGGTTGAAGGATTAGAGTTTGAGGGTTAATGGATTCAGAGGGTATAGGGGTTGAGGGATTAGGGTGTAGGGGTTGAGGGTTGAGGGTTGAGCGTTGAAGGATTAAGAGGGTATAAGGGTAGAGGGATTAAGGTTGAAGGGTTTAGGGTTGAGGGTTGAGGGATTAAGAGGGTATAAGGGTTGAGGGAATAGGGGTTAAGGGTTGAGGGTTGAGGGATTAAGAGGGTATAGGGGG